>CM060256.1:20563547-21163547 GCA_030684275.1 Acipenser oxyrinchus oxyrinchus | reverse complement strand
AAATCATTTTAGTTAACAAACCACATTAATCAAGTCATACATTTAGTTGTTAATTTTTTTTTTGTAAAGCTGAAAATGTAAATGACGATACTTAGTATCACAAGGCTAACATTTCTAATGTTTTATAACGTATTGGATGAGTCCTAGCATGCCTTTTAACTATCAGTTTCAGACACTAATATCTGCTTTGAATGTCACTACCCTTTAATTTTCTTTGAATGGCCAAGAAGTTATATATGTTGCACTTATTTAAGTTAACGCTAACACAGAATTTGTCTAAAAAACATTGCAATTTAGCTCCAGTAAACCTAATACATTTGAATTATCATTACAAATCTATCTCAAAACATGTTTGTAAGTTTTCAAAAAGCTGTGCTCAATCAAATTATTACTAGAGCTGCTGCTTAAAAATGAAATACCTTTAATATTGAAATGCTATAAGTGTGGAACACACAGGTTCTACAAACGTAGTCAAAATAGTTGGTGCCAGATGTTAATTTAATTATTTCAGTATTTCTTCAGCAAAAAAAAAAACTACTAGCGAAATCTGCAATGTTGGCATGTATGGTGATGCAGTTTTTTTTAATATTATTTAGGCATGTCATATAGAAGTACTAGAACATATTTCTTAAAAGTATATATACATTCTACTCATTTTTGTTTACAGCTCTAGTAAAGAATACAATGTGTAAATGTATTAACAAGCTATGTAAGCAGCTGAGCATGTAGTCCCAGTTGAACAGGCTCGACACAGACTTGCACTTCAATTACACAACCTAAAGAGCGTCACAGTAAGGGAAGACCCTTCTGTAACCATGGTATTGAATGCCTGCAGAAGCACAAGTTTAACACCCTCTGCTTTTATCTTTATTACGTCCCTTTAGACCAACGCATTCAACATCTGATGATCTGCCATGGTGTATTAAAACTAATTTGTAACACTTTGTTTCAACCCTTTATGGCATACACCATTTATGCAACTCAAACATGTTTAAATCATTCACGCATATTTTATTGGTTTTGGTCTGCGTAATATGAATTTGTTTTTCAGTTACTATAATGAAGCATATTTTGAACATTCTATTTATAAAACCAAAATCCAAAATTGAAATATATTTTTAAAGTATTTTAAAAAGAAAACAATGTTGAGCTACATCTGTAACATATTTGCTACTACTTACATATGTTCTCTCTCCTGAACATTCTTGGCATGGTTATTGTATTATACAGTGTTGATTGGCATTTTGGTAGCTATCAAGCAAGATTGCAGATTTGTGTTAGGGAACTGGATTTAACAAGAATGCAAGTAAAATGTTTGATATAGCATTGTTTTACAAGATAAGGTCACATCCCAATCAAATTACACTGTAGTGAGAAACCTACAGCGAAACCACTGGTGTTCACTTTATTTTACCAAATATCAGAACGCTCATAAACTTGCTATTGGATATGTAGTTGCTGAGTTCTAACATTAACTGAGTTCTAAGTCTAACTGACCATAGGCAAAAGTAATAGAGAGTAGTGTGTGGCAAACACATTCAGCAAATGTTTGGGTATGGGTATCATTTATTTTCTCAGCATTCAGAAATCACAGTGACTTGGTATCAGCAGATATCTCACTAGAAAATAAGGATGTGTAGGTGATAATTCCAATGAATGTAATTTAAGTTTGTAGGTATTAAATAAAAAAAAGTAAGCTTATGACAAAGAAAAAAAGATGAAAAAGAATGGCTTGGGTTATTTTTCAAGCATTTAGAAGCCAGAACCCTCTGTATCAGTATCTGTTCACAACACGGTTGAGTCACTACATCCCATGCTCAGGAGTGCTGTGCCTCGTTCCCCAAACTCCCAAGAAGAGGGTAGTACCAGTACAAGCTAAGCTTTCAAGTGTGTTCATGAGCTTATAAAATGGCTTGTTGTGGATATGGAACTGTGATTTTCCTGACTGGGATAAAAAGGAGTGCTCACCTCCATTGTATAAAAACAGTATAAATACAATATCATTCTACAACTGATTTTAATCGATTGCATAAAAATACTATAGAATTGGTTACACACATGCACGCAAGCGCACACATACTAATAAATAGAAAATATTACTGATTTTATTAGCATAAATGAGAATAGAGGTGGGATGGAAAGCAACAGGGCTCCTGCGGGCTGGTACCTGTACTCCGACTGATATGAATCACAGGCTCACTGACATAAAATTTATTTCAGAATATGAAAATTAAAACATTGCAATGATCCCTTTAAGAACTGTCTAGGGAACATGCCTTTAATACCTAAATGTCACTTATTAAACCCCGCCTCTTTAGATTGCTCTGGACTGGCTGCTACAGTTTGGGTCAGTTTGAAAGAGCTTGAGCATTGTAAAGGTACTGGTCCCCAGTAAGGATGGAGGAGAAGGGTAAAACAATGAGTCTTGTTAGTTTTAGGTTTATATGAAACTGGAAAATATACTGGACTATGTGTAGTTTGGAAGCAGTTCCATATGTGTTAAATGAATGGTGATGACCCACAATTCTGAGTGTGAAGCCTGAGGGTGCAGTCTAGACAAAGCCTGTTCTTGACAACCATCTGTATGACCTTCACAGGTACCTGCACCGACGGAGCAGCTACAAAAAGTGGCTGTGAGAGAACAGATTCGGATATTATCATTAATCTTTCTGTGTTCAAAAACAGCCATTTATAGAGGAATGTAAATATTTACGATCAATGTTTTTTAATTAGATTTACTGATAAGTCATATATATATATATATATATATATATATATATATATATATATATATATATCATATATATATATATATATATATATATATATATATATATATATATATATATTCAGTATTTGCAACAAGTGTTTCACATATTCCTTATGAAAGGAATATGTGAAAAACAAATAAAGAGAGCGGGAAGGGAGGAGTAAACTAGATATCATGTGCATGCATGAACATCTAACATGCTGTAAACTGGTAGTGTCTGTTCATCATGAGGTAGATGATCTGGGAGCACATTGAACAGAAATATTTCTATTAGAAAAATCACTGTTCAGCTATAATTCATATACAAATATTGGTGTTCTCTTACTGTGGCATGAGGAGAGTTAACCTTCTTTTTAACAATTGAAGAGAACTATGGTCTGCATATGCGTTCACAATCTATGTCCTGCAGAGCCCCAATCCTGTAGGTTTTCTAGGTGTCTTTACATAATCAATGACTAAAGATGTGGAACACCTGTTAATCTTGACTAATTAAGCTCATTATTGGTTCAATTAAGTAACTGAGCGCTCGGTTGTAACAAAAACCAGAAGACCCTGTAGCTCTCCAGGGCCAGGGTTGGAAACCCCTGATTTATATTATGATGTCTGTGTAGAAGGGCAGAAGCCCTGCTGCTGTAAATAGTGTGTGTGGGGGTATGTAAGGTTGGCAAGGATAGGGTTAAATCTGTCCCTGCCCACAATCACAGGTGTGGCCATTCCCCAGTTAGGTAATTGATGCTAATTCGGGAGTGGCGACATGTATATAAGGAAGGAGAAATGCTTTCTCTGGGGGAGGGAGTAGGTGATATACTGCAGCTGTTATTGGCGCATTCCTGAAGCTATCCTACAGTCTGAATTTAAAATGTACATAAAGATGCAAATAACATTTTAAATCAGGCAAATAATGTTCTACCCATAAAATAGAATGCACAAAATATAAAAGCAGGTTGGAATAAAACCAGTTCTGTAGTTCTTTAAACAGCAGTCATTCAGGAATATGAAGTACAGACAGGATGCATGGATGACATATTCTATTCATATTAATTCCAAAATAATTTGGAAATGTAAGTGTTGATATCCCTGTTAAAGTATGAAGGAACAGACACCATATCCATAATTCATAATATTACAGAAGGACTGAAATATGTTGTTAATGAGTTGGAGTGAAGTGAAGCCGGTTCTCTACAATATGCAAAGTGAAATAAGAGAGCAGCTGGTGAACATGCATAAAGATTTAATGCAATCCAATCTGCTTACATATTTTTAAAGTGGAATTATCATCACGGGTGCATTTGTTAAAAAAACAAAAATGTAACAAGAGTTTAAATGATAGTTAAACTTGGAAAATACTTTTGTAACATGGATTTTCTCAAAGAATACATGACACTATAAAAATTGTTTATGTTAGTAAATATAGGTATTTGTGGTCTTGAGTTGTCGTAAGATTATCTATTATTTATTGTTATTTGACTACATTATCGGGTGAGCTGATCTTTTGTGTACAACTCCAAAGATCTTAACCATTTGGGTTTCTTCACCTAGATTTTCTACTGGACTTGTGTAACAATCAGCAGGAACTTAATTATACACAAGGTGTCACCCTACACTGACAAAGCTTACAATTCCTGACATGTTCTGGCATCTAAAAAGCTCCATTCATCCTTGAGGTCTACTATGGAATGCAGGAACCTTGCTTAATATTACCTGTAGAAACCACACAAAGCTGTGACATCAATGCCACGTATTTTACACCCACACACTCTGGTCTGCCTTCGCTTCAAGCAACATACGTTATCAGATTGGCAAAATGATTTTATCTAATTGTACTGTAGGTATTGTTTGTGTTTCACTTCCATTTAGTGAAAATGCTTTAAAGTGTTAGTGTGGGAGAAAACATTCCTGTGAACTAAATTATTGTACTGAAGAGTATATTTTGACACTACATATGGGGCCCTATATATATATATATATATATATGTACGTAATACATATGTTCCTGCAGCCCTGTTCTCAGTTTATCAAAGGATTTTTTTTTTTTTTAATCCTTATTATTTTGTGCTCAGTGAGTATTCTCACGATGGAATATTTCAAAAGAAATAAATCTTCAATTTCAAGGGTGATCAATTGCAGTCCATGGGTCTGTACCAAGCTCTGGGGAATTTCAAAATGGCCCCAAAGCATAGCTATGCTGTCTGAATAATAACAGAAGCAACAGATGTACAGTGGTGTAAGAATGATATATGATATATGAATTCAGACATGCTCCAGATTTCAAAAACTTGAATTACTGATTAAGCAATAGAAGCCGAAGAAGAGGGGTTTACTGTATGATAACGCCTGCCTCGTGCAGTTTACATAACGAGAAGGGCCTTACCAGACGGTAAAATGTACTTTTTATTTTATGTAAAGTGCTCTGAGACGCCTTTACTGATGTGAAGTGTGCTATATAAATAGAAATTGATTGATTGATTGGAAAATTGATATGTAAAAAAATGAACATGCAATGGTTTTTTGGGTTTTTTTTGTTATTTTATGCAGCCCTAGTTTTTGTTGCTAATGAATACAAACGTGTTCCTCAAAATTCCATTATGATTAATGAAATTTGCTCAGAATACCATCTGTAGTCTGGTAACCTTCAGGCTTCAGTATCCCAGCGGTGAGCAATGTTGCATTGTGGATATTTCCAATAGTCTAAAAAATACCTCAATACTAAAAAAAAAAAAAAAAAAAAAAAAAAAAAATGTTCTGCTGGTCTTCCGTTCAGGTACCTCGTACATAAAAGCGAACGTTTTGTGAACTGTTTGTAAAA
Organism: Acipenser oxyrinchus oxyrinchus; assembly: GCA_030684275.1. NCBI lineage: Eukaryota > Metazoa > Chordata > Actinopteri > Acipenseriformes > Acipenseridae > Acipenser > Acipenser oxyrinchus. Next base: position 21,157,971 of record CM060256.1, on the reverse strand, counting down.
CACGTAAAAGAATAAAAGTACTGGTAAAAGGGCAGGTTTGGGTATTCATGTAAGTTTCAGTATTTAAGTTACCATTAGGTCCTAAAATGTATTAGCAGAAGTAAAAAAGAATACAAAATAATATTATAAAATAGTAGTAATTTAATTTTTAAATGTACAGAAATCAATATTTTCGGATATAAACTTGCAGTTTCTAGAGCAGTGGTATTCAACTTTGGCCCTCGAGATTCAATCCAGTCCAGGTTTTTACTCCAAGCATGTTCTAATGTAGTTAATTGTGAAGAGGCAATCAACTAATTTAGGACCTGGTTGGGATAAAGACCAGGACTGGAATGAATCGAGGGCCAGAGTTGAGTACTACTGGTCTAGAGAAACAAACATGGCATCCCATACATCAGCCATCAGGCAATATCATATATTATGCCACTTTAGATGTTCTCTCTTAAATCAAGCAGCCACATCCCATTGACTATCTGCACCACACATCAAAATGATTTGACTTAGTTCCTTTTGCCTAAAGACAATTCACATCTTATGTCTATGATGCCTGACTACTGGAACAGTAGTATATTAGAATCTGTGAAATGTATTGTTTGTGTGTTTTTTATTTACTGGTATTATTTATGATGATTAAGGGTAGTGTAGGTTAGTATTTCAATAGCCTGTAGCCTAATGGGGGGTCAAATGGAGCATGGCATCAGACAAACAATAACACAGAATGTGAAATGCAGGTACATCCAGCTGTGCAATTTCAAATCAAGTGCAGGTACACGTAATTCTTTTGAATATGTGTTCTAAGCCATTGCACTGGTCTAGTGTTTACTTTATTAATCCACATCTGTAATGTGAGAACATAAATCACCTACACATTTTGATCAATTCCAATTATGTATCATTTAAATACATGGCTAAGCATACACTGGACCATGCGTTGAATTTCAGCTTTCTCTCACGACCAATCTAAGCATTAACCAGCGTCTATACAATATTTCCTGCTGCATGGTTTAGAAAGGGCTTTACTGCTTCATGCAAAACTCTACTGGCAAGAAGATGGAGTCCTGTGAGTAAATATCAGTAAACTGAAAAAAAAAAGAAAATCTGTAAATACATATTTTTTTAAAATTCTTCCCCCCTGAAACTAGCAGTTTATTTTATATTTTTCCTTGTAAATTTGTAACAAAATCACTGCTTTGAGGGTGAAGAAAAAAAGTAATTTATGCTGGTGACTTTATTAAACAAGCCCAATATTCCTGAGTGCTGAACCAGTTATAACATTTAAACATTTAACGACACAATAGCTCAGCTGATCGTGTCCAATATCAGGATTAAGCAAAGGTAATAGGAAGTTGGTGTTGTGAATGAAACCTATTATTTTATAAACACGCGATATATAGAGAAATTTACATATTAAAAGCCCAACCTTCACTTTGTATATGTATTAGAGAAACTCAGAAGGTAATATGCAACTTAATTTTTTTTAAATTAGCCAAAGCAAAATACACAATGAACTTTAAATAACCTGGTCAAACCTGTGTAGTCAGATTTTACAAAAAAACATTATGGTATAAATGATGTGCTAACAAAGTTTTTGGGCATGTGTTTATGGGTTATTTCGGAGCTATCAAGCATGCTTAATTTCAAGATTCACTGGTTAATTCCAGCATTACTGTATTAGGTCAGGCTAACCAAACCCAGTGCCAATTCTAGATTTCTAAACGTAGTTCATCCAATGTGTCATACGAAAGGCCACCTTCTACTATGCCGATAACATAATTAATCTTCATTTGGCATTTATTTTCTTCTAATAGTTGAAGGATACCTGGACCTCAATACTACCAAGCTGTAGGATTTCCAAGATATTGTAGTATTGTAGTTATGCTTATCCCAAAGTATTATTCTTTCTAAGGTTTGCCTTTTTTTGTTGTTGTTTAACTCAATACAGTAGTTATTCCATACATCAAACTTAATTATGAAGTCATACTGAGGTGGGTTTATGGGGAAACCCATATCAGTATGGGTTCAGGGTGTTTCGGATTCTTATTTTTAAATGGTGTTTAATATAGTATATAAGGTGTTGTTTTGTTACTTTATGTCTAATGTTTGATTATTATTTTATTTTCTTTTTAGATTCTTAACGAGATTTGCTGCTTTGCCTTGTTTATTAATGCAATCGTATTAAATTGACCGATTATGACCTTCTGGTGGATCTATCCAGAATGTAAACAGTACTGTATGTAAACAGGAATATGTCTTGAAGTCTTGGTGTGCAATTTTGAAGCAACATTTCACAGAAGTCATTATAGTGTAACTTACTTCTGCTTCAGGTGTCTTTGTTACAGGTATGTCAAAATGTAAAAAAACACTGTGGCTCAAAATACCTGAAAATGAAGAATCAAATCTAAGTAATTATCACACCCCTTTGTCCGTGAAATTACAGTTTTGAATGGGTGAATTTATTTTGACAGTACAGCAGCTGTTAGTGTAGAATGTAGAAATATACAGTAAAGGGTTATTTTTAATGTACAGAGAAAGCAGATGAGGATCAATACCATGTTTAATGTATTCAGATCTAAAGGCAAAATATTAAGGTGGGCCCTGCGATACACATTCCAATCGCCTTAGTTAGTTGCTTGTGCAAACCGCAGATACAGCTCTTGATGAGAGCAGTGGATGTGTCATGAAGCTACAGGCCCATTCTGTATTTAGGGCTTGGTTGTTTGTTACATATATGACATTTAGAGCATCTTATCAGTAGGGGTCACTGAAGCACAATGAGGTGAAATAACCCCAGTTTAACTCATACAAGCCAATGCACAATGCAGGCCTCCTTGTGGCCCCCAAGATCAGCTCTTTATCATAATAACTTACCCTGGACATGCAGCAGTGCCTTTACTGGATGAACAAATTATATATATATATATATATATATATATATATATATATATATATATATATATATATATTTGTTATTAGTTATCACAGTTACTTAAACGTTCCCTCTGTATCAACAGCAGTCCACAAGAAACCTCCACTGCTCCAAATGAATAACACTCCCACCTAAAATTTTAAATAGAGAAAATGAGGACTTAAATCTCTTTGAAACATCTGAAGTTACTGTTGCTGTTACTACTGACAGCACCACCCCTGAAAGGTATGTAAACTGCCCAAATCAAATAATGCAGTAAAGCTTTTGGATACCATAAAGAAAGTTTCTCAATAAATTGATATTTACAGGAAATCTATTACATTATTAATGCAGCATGGTACAAAATACCAGGAGCAGCTGTTTATAAAGCTCAGATACTGACTCCCAAAATGAACTCAAATAGGTTTTCTGCATACACTCTTTGTCAGTCTTACTGAGCACAGTGCAGTGGTCAGAAACCTCTTCACACAGGGATAGTTGCATAACAATAAATATAGCGACCGTCCATGACAACACAATCGATCTGAAGGAAATATTTCAAAGTGGTCCTGATACAGGCTGGTATCATGCTAGTAATGTTATGCTAGCCCCTCAAGAATTTTTTTTTTTCTGTCAGAAACCCAAGTACTGGTCTTGGAGGCAGCAGTTTAATTTTTGAAATGTGGTCTCTTCCTGGCTCTACTTCATTTCAATAATCCTGAGGCATTGTACAGTAAGTACTTTTACGAAACAGTACCACACCAGCACTGGCTTATTTTATACAGACTGTCTCCTGTATATAAACACAGCCAAATACTGTAATAAAGATAATTAAAATATGTCAGCTTAATGTAAATGAAACGTAATACTATTTCTGTCAAAATGTAATGCACACCTCCCTCACATGTATACTACCTATCTATCTAATTATCTTTCTACCATCTTTTAAGAGTGATTGATTATCGTGAAAGGTTTAATGCCGAATGTACAGGATGTGAACTGCTTTTGACCTTACCTGTCACAATAAGTAAAAATCAGCTAGGTTAGGGCTTTGAAACCTGGCAGATCATTCCATTATCGCAGATTATTGGATTTGGGAACTACTGTAGTTTGTGATACTAAAATCTGGTGAAAGTGGGTTTGGGTTTCAAATGTAAGTTTAAGTTATATCTAAAGTGTTGTTTTCTTTTAAAATATCGGCCTCTCATGTTTCCAGACAGAGACGCTTTGACAGCTCTTCTCCTTCCAGTTGTTTGGTGTGTGAACAATAAGTGCACGTTGCTTTGAAGTGCTGATATGTAGCTTCAAAACCTCTTAGTTAATTTTGCACCAGTTAGCTGTATATTAAAATGCTGAACTAATGATTAAATACAGATATTGTTTTATGTGGTTTGAAGGATACATTTTAAATAATAGGGAAATAGGTTTGACTTATTTTCATGTTATTAAAAAAACAAAACATAATGTTTTCACAATGACAAAAGTTTAAGTTGGCTTTCTAGGCAGTTTAATGTGCACAGGGATGTGCAACTTGTATACTGGTGCATTTTATTTTCCTGCCAAGCCCCAACTATTCCATCATTCTAGCTCTTTAAATTGCAGATCCAGGTTAAAAATGAGTCAATAGCTAACGGCTGACAATTGAGTGGCTTCAGTCAGTCTGTGATGTTGATTAATTGTATGTTTTACTCTGTAAAGTGCTGTTTTGTGCAATAGCATCATAATTTACTAAATCATTACATTTATCATTTTAAAGCTGAAAAAGATAGGGTTTGTACAACAATTCAGTATTTCAAGGTGCATACTTTATGCAGCATCTGTCATGTATGCCCACTTACAGCCAATGCTTTTGCTCTGTAAATAGGTTTAAAATTGACTGTACTAAAAGCAATTGTAAACTGCAACATATACAGTTTGGACAGTAACAATCAAGCAAGGCTGGTGGTCTCTGGTGAACTAATAGCCCTTTGTAGTTTTTAAATGGGGTTTAAAAAAAACACTTCTATTTCAGACCAAGGCTGGCTAGCTGTCAATGGCACTTATAATAGTTTTGCCTGCCAATGTAAGACAAATATGTCAGTGTCTGGCCAAAACTTAGAAAGATGAAATGGATTGTTTGTAATACACAGTCTGCGCTCATAGCCTTTTAATTATGTGGCTAGTTTTGGCTACAAAAAAAAAAAAAAAAAAAAGTGGTTTATTTTAAAGTTTTGCATAACTTCAAATACTCTCAATAACTTAACACCATAATATAATAAACTAATGGGTCAATTTAAGCAACCTACATCCCACAGGTTTAGTTCACCCCTGAATTTGACAGCACCAGGGAATACTGCTGGATTTCATCAATAACCTATGCCTAGTTGTCCCAGCATTATCAGCAGGAATTAATTAATAGTTGTCCCAAGCCTTAATTGCTTTTGAAATAATTACAGTATATTCTTCAGTTCACAAACGGGGTGCAGTTTATCTGAATTGATAACATACATTATCAAAAGATAATGTGCATGTGATACACACACTCTGTGGGTTCTGTGGATACAAGAGCAACCATACATATAAAATACGCCTCTCAAAACTAACAGAAAGTAAACATTATGCTTTATAACCACATGTATATTTTGAGTGCTTCAAGTTGCTCCAAGGCAATCTATTTTTATGTACTATATACATATTTCAGTAATGCACAGTATATCCTTCTATTTTTGCAATTAAGAAGACCCTTCTTTTAAATTAGAGTACAACACATGCAATTAGTGAGTATATTTTAGGACAGTAATTTCTTACATTGCAATGCTACATCTGATTATGTATTATTTTTCTAGAATATGGAAAAAAAAACATTTATTATATGTGTGTTACGTAGTAGTTTTTGAAAAACAGAAAGTCATGCAGTAAAAAAATAAATAATTGTGCTTCCTTTTAAAGAAATGTTTTTATAGTTTAAGGTAATCATTCTTTTTGCAAAGGAAGGTGATACAGAATTGTTGCAATATATATCAACAATTTTTGTAGCTAAAGCAATATAAAGATGCATAACAAATTAACCTACTGTAATTAAAATGTTCCTGAAAAAGTGTATTATTTATATTGAAGAAAGATAAATGAATGACATCCCTTAATTCCCAGTCTTGATGTACTACAAAACTCTATTAATAATATCAAAATGCTGGAATCACTAATTTTCAGTACTGTAGCATGAGGAGGAATGTGGAACTCACTAGAGACAGTTCTTTTCAGAAGAAGGCTGAGCCCTGAGAAGCCATTGGAATAGTTGGTAGTGTTGTGCTGTTCGAACATGTAATTATAGAACAATGGCATATCAAGTATGCGCACGGTTTTTGCTAAGAATTACTCGTGATATTATAAGTTTCCCCTGCTTTAGACCTAATGTAATGTGAGAATTCTTTCTTTCAAGTGCTTAATTCAAGATGTGTTTAATATTACATTTCTATATGATCTACACTGAGTGCAAAAATGTAATACAATGTCACTCCTCAAAAGGTTTTGTTATAAATCTTCATTCATACAGTATATATATATATATATATATATATATATATATATATATATATATTGTAAACCCGGCCGGCACTCACAGTCGTTCGTTGCCCCTTTAAAAGCAGACCCAGGATTTGAAGTTTTAAAAGCGCTGACGCGCTATTTTAATAAATAAACAAAACAAAAACAAACACCTAGCTCTATTCAAGCGATAACTAAAACACAGGAACCTAAACTATCTTGCAGGACGGCAAAACCGTTTACCTGACAAATAAACACAATAAACCACACAGGTTTCAGACTACCTTTCTTTACGGTTGAACACACTCCCAACCGTGCTCTTCACTCTTCACTCTTCACTCTTCACTCTTCACTCTTCACTCTTCACTCTTCACTCTTCACTCTTCACTCTTCACTCTTCAGCAACCCAGAACAGACTGGCTGCTTTCTCTAAATACCCTGCACCTGGCTCTAATTTACAATGATAGCCAGGTGCAGGGGATAATTACTAATTAAACAATTATATATATATATATATATATATATATATATATATATATATATATATATATATATATATATATATTTTTTTTATTGTATGTGTTCTATAATCTGGTTTGTGTGTTTTTTTTTGTTTTGTTTGTATGTGTTTTGCACTGTAGGGCCACTGTAGGTTTCTATGCAAAACACTGTAATTCCATAATTGTTATCAGTTGTGCAGCTGGTCTTCTTGTCTACCCTAGAGCTTATATGCAAACCTGGGTTTCATCTGCAGCTCAGTGTGAGAAGACCTTAAAAGACCTAGTTTTAATTTAAAGAATACGGGTAATATGTTATATCCAATAGACATGCACTGGATTTACTCAGATTAAAATGAAGTGCAGGTATGTTATGTTTAATCCTCAAGTGGTATTCTAATGAGCTAAATACGCCATTAGTTGTGTGGCCAGTCTTCCATGCCAAGCTTTTGCTGATATGTTTTTTGTGTTTTATTACCAGTAATCGGGTGAAACATTTTGTAGTCCGAGACTGTTGTAGTGATGTCATCATCTCTTATCATAGCAGTAAATAATATTTTAACACTTTTTTGTTACACTTTTGGCAGCCTATTTTGCTAAAAACATTGTTTACATTAACTACATAAAACTGATTCTGCCCGCATCAGTATATGTGGAATGGCAACATTTATGGCTGGTTTCACAGACCCTGATAAGCTTAAATTAACATTGGGTAGTTCAATACCATGTTTCCATGAGCCACATAACCCGGGTACGTGCTCGAGTTGCCTCATTATCATGCATTATAATAATTACTTTTGTGAAACATATTACTTTTTTTCATTTCATATCCAAAAAAAAAACAATCTTGAATGATTTTTTAATCCTAAATAATTTTGACATGAGTTTTCAGTTTGCTTTCAAATTGTCATTTCGGCATCTATTCATAAAGGGTTAACGCCTGTCGAAATGAGAAAACAGGAGTACATGATCGGATTTCGTCCATAGCTGCCTATTTAATGGCAGTTGCTATTCACAAGAGATAATTCAGATGCATCGTTGAGCCCCAACGATTTTCGTCTATGAAGGCATGTTTTTAACGAATTGAGAGAAAGGTTAACTATTACCTCATTAGCATAAAGTCTTCATCGGTCCTGAGCATCAACCTGCTGTTCATAAGAGTGAATGATGCCAAAATGCTGTCAACAACTTGGAGTTATTGAACGCTGGGTGCGGTGGAGTCTAAACTAACGACAGCATCAAAATGACATGTCAAAAAAGTATTTAACGAATCCCACAACCCAATAAAACAATAAAGAAATAGACAGAAATTGTTGCAGCTTTTTTTTTAAATTAAACTGTGTTTGTATAAAAGTTGATGCCCCCGTGATTAACACTGCCTAATATTTTTTTTTCAGGAATGCTGTATCTGAGTTAAGCTGAAATAATAATTGAAATTGACTTACAAGTGTTTTTCATTTAATTGCTTATGTCCTACAAAGCAAAAAAATAAACAACTATTAAAGTAATTTAAATAACCTGAACATGATCACATCCTCCAGTATATAAATCACGTATCACACAGGCACGCTGTTAATAACACGATGGGTGCTGCTACCGGTAGATTCCATTTGTTTATGTTCCCAACAGCTAACGACGGAACTCAGCAAATGTTTATAGAGCTGGTGATGTCATCAAAAGGAGACGTATTTCCGTCATGAACGAATATATACCCATTCATAAATTGCTTAGCGACAGTTGCCGGTCTGCACAGATCATTTTATGAATATCACTATGGACGACTTTCGTTAGTTTTAAACAAAATTCATTTACCTCGGCACTTACTTTTATGAATAGACCCTTTCATATTTTTAATTGTAAAAGCTGAACAACCTGGTGTGATTAGTATTAACAAGCTGTACATCTTTATTGTTTTTGTTCCAAATTAAAGTTAATAGCTACAATGGTTTATAGTATGGCCTAAAGTTGTTGTTGTTGTTTTTTTTTTTACTGCATTCATTTATCAGTGATGATTTAGATTATTTTTTATTAAACATGTCCAAAACTGCCTATTAAGATGTCACATCAATTGCTATACCCAGACTTGACTTAATTAAATGGTTGAAATTCTATAAAAACCTGTGTCTTTCAGAAACAAAAGATTAATTGTTTATCCTTTTGTGTATTTGGCAGCCTGTCTGTTGCTACGATGTTCCGAATTATTTATATGTTTTAGCTACAAGCTCCAACAAGCATTTGACATTTAATGAAACAATATTTTTCCATAATACAGGGGTTTTAGAAATGTTGGCAGCTGCTGGCATATTACATAACTTGGGAATGATGTGCCCAAATGTGCGATCAATAATGTGTGTTTGAAGGACAAAGTGTTAAGTCAAGTTCTGTTGGAAAGAAATGGACTCCTGTCCAGGGAACTGGATATCCATGTCCTTGCTTCTCACAAGAGTTAGACAACCTTGGGTGATAAACTAAGTATGGGTAGAATAAAAATGTTCTTCCTGTAAACATCTCTGTCTTGACTAGGGCATTAACATACACATATAATTAGGTTACAGGGTATGTTCTAAAATGTTCATTTAGATTGAAAGGGTATAAGATGTTAGAAGAAAGTGAAAATTACGCACAACTGATCAGCATTACAGATGTTTCATGGACTGTTTTCCTGCAAGAGCACTTGCTTGACTGGACTGAAGGAAATGGAGTGGAGTGAACCCTTATGAAATAAGATATCTGTACCTGTTCCTGAATGCCACTTCAAGCCAAACACATGGCAGGTGTGAAACCCCTACTGTCCTACTCACTTTAATCTAAGTATACTGGTTTGTTAATTAATCTTTGTGCCTGTTTTAGGTAAGAACAAAACTAAATAAAAAAACAGAAAGAAACTGTTATGGTATGGAATTGCCCAGAGAAAAGTATAAGTAGAAAACAAGTACATAGATCAAAGTAAAAAAATGATGGTTCATTAGGGTTATGCTGATTATTTGTGTGAATAGGTGAAAGATTAAAATGTGTTCCAAATATATAAGATAAACATTGTATAAGCAGGAAGGATTGATTCTTGAATTAATTATATTTCTTAAAGAGTTAACTTGAATTATTAAAGAGAGGAAACATAATGTACCGGTAATTGGATTCACCTTATTATCCTCTGTTTGGAATGAAACCCCTGCACAGGTAATACAGTGGAGGTGGTCATAAATATGTTCAAATTTACTAAGGCTGCATGAAAAATAGTGTCTCAATCATATATAGCAAAAACACATGTACTGTCTACACTACTGCAGCAGCTGAATGGGGTAATAACGTTTTAAGTCTCATCCTGCTGTATGTTAAAGTTAGCACACAACTTCCACTTAAGGTGAAAAAAAAAATGCTTGTCACCGTGACTACTTAAAAACCATATAATCTCAAACAATTTTGGAAATAATGTATATTAAAGCAAACGCACCTAACGTAAATAATACAAACCATGTGAAACCATCCCTTATAAAAGCTTACCACAGTGTTTTTTGCACAATATTTTTGCAGTTTTAGCATGCTTTTTCTGTGGTTGTACTATGCATTTACCATAGTTTACCCTTTAATATTCTTTTCATGTTTACCATGTTTTCTTTAACCAGCTAACCTATGGTCTTTACAGTGCCCAACTATGCATTATCATTCCTTCAGTAAGATTTACTGTACTTTTCTAGGCTTTTATTAGGGGAAACTTTTATAAGTGAGATGATTGACATTTACTGCATAATCACGTTTTCAGTTGTGGTATTTGCTTTAAAAGCTATTACAAACTGGTGTGATTAATTACTAGCCCAAAGAAGGAGAAAATATAAACTCATACATGCGTTTTAATTCGCATTAACAATACTGGTAAGAATACATGGTAAGAGTACATTCAGAATAATACTTTACAAAGCTGTAACAGGGAACCAGGACAATGTATCATGGACCACATCCTTCAGTGGTCAGTATTGGAAGTATCAAGATTGGCAACTAAGAGTTGATCACTGTGAAGAGACATAATTCATACTGTGGTTTCCTTGACCCTCAGTAGACCGAAGAATTGCATTTAATGATGACACAGATTCATATTTCAGCTCCATTAATTAACATATGAAATTAACATAACTACACCAAGCAACAGTATATAACCTGCTGAGGAAGTGCTAATCTCTAAGGACTTCTGAATATAATCATACATACTGATTAGTCAGCTTCCTTTATCATAATGGCTGGCTCATTATATGGAAATGTTTTACAAATCTTCTTACTGACAGTCATATCTAATGATTTATATAAACAATATTCATGCAAGTCCACGATTCTACTTATGCAAGCTTCTATGCCTGGTTTAATGTAACACCTTGGGATCTTATAATGGCTTCCTGTTATATAGTGTGTCTAGCCAAGTTACGGGGTCGTCCAAAATTATTATCAATTATAGTGTGTTCTTTTTCAAGTCATTCTTAAGTGAATGATATTTTATTACAAGTCCCCCAACATGTACATGTGTTTATTATTTATATTGAAAAATACATATTTGTGTCACATGGAATTGTATTCTTGTAGGCCTAGTTAGTTCAAAAGATTGTATCTAAGCAACTACAAATTGCAAGAAATATGTTGCATTTTCTAATCTGATAGATTTTTCAATCTGTGTTTATTTATTTAGTTTAAAAAAAAGCTTTTTTTTGTATGGTATGGTTTACTGTATGAGAAAGATTTTAGACATATTATTATTGAATGAATTTGCAAACTGGGGAATACAGTAACAGTAATAAAACATATTTTTTTCTGGCATTTAACAATTAATTGTATTGTAATTTAATTTTGTGGTGCTGTCTTCCTGTACCATTGGTCATTCAATCGAAAGTTTTAAACATGAGAAACATAACTGGGGCTTGCTGATGTTTGATAAAAGCATTATATATCCTATAAGCAATTACAGCAAAATAGGGTGTGTGCAAAAACTTGCTACTTGTACTCGGAATTGTCTTTAAGAAGTATTTATTGGCAGTTATTCAATAAATCCATTTATTAATGTGTTGATTTCAAAATAAGAAAAGCTGTCCTCCCTCACGTTTACAACTGAGTACCAATCAATGGCAATTACCTTTGGCATTGAGTCTTTTAAGAGCCGATTGGAAGAATATTCTCCATCTCATCCAGGCCGCTGACATTTTTACTGTTGTACCGGTGTATCAAGGCTGTAAACTGACTTTTCTTCCATTTACAAACACAAGCTCTTGTTTACACACAGTATATTTCTTTTTAATATCAATGCTTTTACTAACCTTGTGTTCTGAATTTTATTGCTCCTTAATTAACACAAAAGTGCAACTTTGTTGTTGCTGGAAAGTTGGTAGTATATCATTTTGAATGGGGATGGCTGCTGTGAGATAGAGTTCTTGGGAACTAAGCTCATTAAAAAACCTGACATTATATACTGCAGAACATGGTCTTAAAGTCAATACCACAAAAGTCTTATGTATTACTTTTGATGCATGTAAAAGAAACGCAGTACCACTTACTTTTGTCTATACATAGCTTTCTGCTGATAGCAATGGCCTATGCTAGGGTTTGCAAAATGTTATACTCTGTTGACATACCACTGCCCCTCCTTCAACTACAACACCAAGCTAGACCAATTATCCTCTGGTAACCTTCACATAACATTTGCTTTTGTTTTATTTGTGTACTTATCTTAGATACATTTACATTTTGTTTAAATAGTATTAGTTATGGGCGTAAATATCAAAGCTACTGGAAAACGATTTGGAAAATGATTTTGAAAGGGAAGATTAATGATATGGAACAATACAGTCTGCCAAGCTGAGGAAACTTGGCTCGACACCCTTGGTAGAACCAAAATTATTATTAGCTGGTATTCTCTTAAAGCGTTTGTAACTAACAAAATAATTAAATAAATCTTACCTATTGTGGACTTACATTTGCTATAGTTGTCTCAAAAAATACGTTAGAGTAAACATGTATTTTTATTTTAAAACATGACATCTGGAACTACACTATGTTAAAGAAAGTTCTCAGTTTGCTATCTTCTAGGAAGGCTGTTACTGCTTTACTTCATAGATCAATTCACCCCCTGCAGTGTCTTCTTGGTCAAAGCATCTTACTGGCTGCAAAGCAAGTAATTTATTAGGAATGAAGTTAGATGGTTACTGACAGAAAAGAAGTGGTGGGGACAATATCCCTCTCCAGGTGAAAGGTTCCAGGAAGTGCAAGGACAGTCTAAAAACAAGGCTTGCAAACAGTGATTGCATTAACCTTGCATAGTATCAGATATCATATTTTAAAATGAAATACACGTTGGCTAAAACATGTTTATTAAAAAAAAAACACATTTCAGACCTATATAGTGAATGGTTGTGCATGGCAGAGCAAACTCATAGAACTATTTTGCTAGCTGCAATTATGTTAAGACTATACTGTATCTGTGATGTGTGTTGTGCTAAATTACTATAAAATTGTAGAGTTAAAGCCATACATTCCTGTCATTTATCCAGTCACTTGCAAGGGGGATGCATTTCATCATGATATTTTAAGTACCCCTAACTTCTATAGAAGAGATTAACATCTACATGGAAACATATTATGCAAAAGGCAATCTGAAAGCAAAGAGTTACACAAACCTAATGTAATTGTGTTTATTACTGGGAATGAAATACTTTTGTGTTCTGGTAACTCACAAGCCACTACATGGATTCGCTTGTTATTTAAATTGATGGCAGTGTCCTAATTTCAACACAAAGACTAAAGTAATTTGTTGTTCTCATTCTTATATTATCTCTTGTCTTCCACCAACCTTTGCATAGAGTACAACATGGTTTATCATGCACATATGGGTCAATAATGGCACTTGGAAGAGTGACCTGTTGTGTGTGGGGAATATGTCCCTCCTCCCAAGCTTAAGTAATACAATTCCTAGACTGTCACGGCTGGTTTCACAGGCTGATTATCACTAAACTTGGACTACCATCTAAGGTCTGGAACCATCTCTAAAACTTAAATGGCTAGATTTGCACTAATCTTGGACTACCTGATGTTATTTTACTTAAAGTTAGGGTCTATGAACATAACATTGACTACATTATTTCCATTGCAGAGAGTAGGTGTTAAAACTTCATGCTGATATTGGACTCAACTCTCGCCAAAATAAGCACCAACTAAGACATAGCTTCTTTTACTGTAAATTAATGTGATCCATCTGCGTTTCCTTCCATCTGATGATGTAGATATCCTTCTGCCTGGTGTTAATGGCTGAAGTGTAATGTTGGCTCCAGGGATCAGCCTATTTTTGGTCTTCAAGTGGACACCTTCCATCCTTGGTGTTTTGTAGACTAGCCCACAACACCTTAAGAGGGCTCGACAGGGATTCTGGCATCCCAGCATCCCCCCCCCCCATTCCCCAGTCAGCTAAGCCCAGCTTACTTACCTTCCTTTACATCAACGTTTTTTTTTTTATTTCTACTGTGCTTGAGATCCCCAACCAGAGTATTTTCATCTCAACCAGAGCCAGTTGCTGCTCCTCTCTGCTGCTTCAGATTAGTTCTTCACTATGCATCGCACCTCTTGACCACTGAATCCATCCAATGTCTGAGAAACCGAGTTGTGGAGTGTGCCACAAATCCTCGATAACCCACCTCCACTAGGTAAACCTGGACTTCCACTTCAGCAGCTAGTTGAGCGTACCAAAGTTTCTTCCTTTTGTACGCCTCATCCACAGCATCCTACCATGGCACTGTTAACTCTACCAGGTGAACAAGGCGTGCTGATCTAGACCACAAAACAATATCAGGTTGTAGGTTAGTGGTGGTAATCTCAGATGGGAAAATAAGCCATTGTCCAACATCTGCCAGCATTTTCCAGTCTCTAGCAGCTTCTAGTTTTCCAAGACAAGTTTTGGTTTTAATACCTTTTCTTGGAGGTTGCTCCCCTGGACGGAGGAATGTTGTTCTGCGTGTGTCATATATTGCTGGAACTGGTGGCAACCTGTTGGTCATGCTGCGCTTGTCTTCCAATGCTAAGGCCAAACATCACGGCACCTGGTAATGACGCCAAGTAAACCGTCCTTGACTAAGACCCACCTTACATCCTATCAAAATGTGTCTTAGTGTAGCTGGCGATGAACACAAAGGACACCACGGATCCTCTCCTATTCATAGATTAAGGTTCTGTGGTGATAAGAGAACATCATATGTTGACCTGATGAGGAAACTGCTCCTGCTTTGTTCCATTGTCCATATATCTCGCTTGCGTTGTTCCACACTCTCCCATCTCGTCCATTCTCCCTGTTTGGCCTGGGAAACTGCCTTTACAAACCTCATCCTCTCTCAGACATTCGGCATGTGACTCTACAAATGTCATTTCCAATCAAACCTTGGCGCACTTAAACTCCTTGTTTACCATAAACTCCCTTTACCATACAGTCCCACTCTGCTGAGGCAGCGTGGAACTCCTAACCATTTCCTGACGTATGAACTGATAAACGCTTCCAGGTTCTCTACTGTTGTCAAGGAAACCTCATACACAGTCAGTGGTCACAGAAGTCTCGGCAGTAGACCAAACTGAAAGCATTAGAGTTTAAGTTTACCTGGTAAAACGCTGGCTGTCTATGCTTTTCAACCCTTGCACTGCTTGTTGTCTGACTTCTTGTGGCAAGCTGGCTCGCAGTGGTGACGTCACGGACCAGGAAGTAACTGAATCACAAACAGTGGATGGGCGGGTGAAGCTGAATGCTATGGCATTCAGCGTATTTATTAACAAACCAAAACAAAAGATTTAAACAAAACACAAAACAAAAGGCACAAGGGCCAAACGAATAAACAAAGACTGTTTAGCAGTCGTTTTTAAATGTTGTTTCCTCGCTCTCGCTCTCGCTCTCTCCCGTACTCTCCTCTGTACACTCAACCAACGCAGAACAGACAGCTGCAGGTTCTTATACTCTGGCCGAGGGGTTAACTAGCTGTTAATTATCTTATTACCCCTCGGCCACAGTCTGCAGCGTTTGGTAAGGATGCATGACTGTCAGCTAGTTAAATAATCAGTAGCTGATCAGTCATGCATCCTCACGAGGTTTTTAAATATAAATAATAATAAATACTGGCGCTGTTATCCGCGCCGCAAACAATAATACAAATAATAATAATGGGGCGGGACACTCCGCCACACTTCTCCTAGACAAGCTATGTCCTTTAGGTCCCCATCATGTATGTATTTCACCCAAATCCTTCCGTTAGTTTTTATTTTTACATATCCGTGGAGAGTATCGATTGCTCTGTGGTGTATTGCTCTGGCCTGCGGGACAATCCTGTCAGCAGCGCGCGTTTTTTACTCCTCAGTCTGTCTTTGGCTCTACTGAGGAGAGGTATGTGTTTGCGTATGCGCCAATGTACATATAATATAAACGTTTAGAACAAGTGAAACTTTATGTAAATATGTTAGAATGTATTCCAGCATTGTTGTGTTGCTAACGAATTGATTGTGATGAAATAGTAATTTGTTAAGAGTATTTTTTTACCGAGTGTTGCAATGTTAGGCTAGCTAGTTTCAGTACATGCTAGCAGGGTGTCTGTAGCTTCCCACGTGTAAGCACTCGCTCACTTTACTTTTCCTCATGTCAGGTGTGCACTGCGTGCAACATAGAGAAGCTCATCACCATTCATTCCATTGTATTCAATGCATTTATTTCATCTAATTTAGGTATGTTAATCTACAGTTGTATTGTTGTTTATTGCATTTATGTGGCTGAGTTGCCATTATTTACAATATAGCCGGTGGTCTTTTAATGTAATGTGTTTGACACAAAAATGTATTTATTTTTATAATCTAGAGCTTTTACCTGAACGATTTATTTTATTTATAAATATATTATTATTTCTTATTGATTTATTAGGGGCAATTCCTTTTGTCATAGTTTCCTTTTAAAATGTTAAATCTTTGCAGCAGGAATATATATTTTTCTATACACTGTAAGAATGTTATTAGTTTTAAGTAATGGTCAATGAAGTAGCTGTATTATTGTATTATCAATTGAATCCAGCTCAGTCTGTCTTTGGCTCTACTGAGGAGAGGTGTGCACTGCGTGCAACAAAGAGAAGCTCATCACCATTCATTCCATTGTATTCACTGCATTTATTTCATCTAATTTAGAATAAAAGACCAGAAACCGGCAACCAGTGTCCAGAGTCCTGTTCATTATCCATACACCAGAACACAATGCAGAATCGTAGTCAGACGGGCTACATTGGTGCCGTGACCCGGATCCCGTCGTCATCGATTGGATCAACACCAGCTTGGTCACCGGGGGTTGCTACAGTATTTACAGAACGGTATCTTAGTTTTTTTAAGTGAAGGACATTGAGACATTGTGTTGTATGTTTTTATTCATTCTCATTCTGAGAAGTTTACACATTTTCATTGGTTTTTATATATTTACTTGAGTATTTCATTATCAGTAAGAATGACTTCCGTCATTAGAGAAGGGGATAATGTTTCTGCAGATACTGATGAGCTTGAATTTGGTTCTGGGAGGGGGAGGTTTTTCAGAGAATTATCTCAACCTCCAGCTAAAGCTACAGGTTTTGCAGGCTCACCTGCATTGTGCTCCACACGCATACTTAGAGACACACTCTCACCCAGTCAGGACATGACCAATCCAGAGATAGGTGATCTCATCACACAGATAGCTCAACAAATAGGCCAGTCCATCTATGCTCAGTTACAGAGGGATAGTAAGGGAAGGGAGGGTAGAAGCACACAGGCTCAGAGCATAGGTGCAGACCAGCCATTCACTGACTCACCCTTACTCAACCTGACTGGTGTAAAGCTAGTTATGCAGTCAGATGTGAAAGAGCCCCCCTGTTTCAGAGGAGATGGGTCTGACAAACACTCAGTTCACGAGTGGGAAGAGCTCATGGAAGTATGCTTAAGGAAGAGAGGTGTTCCAGTGCAAGAGCAGTCACAAGAGATAATATCCAGACTAATGGGGAAGGCCAAAGATATAATAAAGATAACACTCCGCAGTAACCCATCATTGAAGCCTAATGAGAACCCCAAGTTAATCACAGATATACTGAAACAGCATTTCAGTGAGATGACATATTCATCCATGCCCCTTGCTGATTTCTACAGTACCTAACCAGTTGCAGGAGAAAATGCCATGGACTATTGGATCCGTTTGAACAAGGCGGTTGATGTGGCAGACGAGGGCTTGAAGAGGCAGGGCGAGAGCATCGGGGACCCCAGCCGCGCGGTGACAAGGATGTTTGTCAAGCATTGCCCGGACCCCGCACTCGCTGCAGTGATGAAGTTTAAAACAGCTGACAAGTGGATGGCAAGTGAGATACAGGAGCATTTAGATGAGTACCAGACGGAAATGAAAGCACAGCTACTGACCAGACCGAGACGTTCTGCACCCGTGAAGCATATGACAGCCCATGTCCAGACGTCTGAAGATGTGATGACTTCTAGCTGTCCAGTGGTGCCCCCTGTCCAGACTGAGGTAATGGTCTCCTCTCCTGCTCCGGCTGATAGCTGCATGCAAACTCTGGTCAGTCTTCTCGATCGTGTGCTGGCGCAGAACAAGCAAACAGACAGAGCACAGCGGTCAACCCACCTGAAGCGTTGCAAGGTTTGTAAAGCTACAAATCATACTACTCTCTCACACTGTAGGCAGGAGGGCCTGTGTCTGTCATGCTTCGAGCACGGTCACTGGAAGAGAGATGTTATAAAGCATATCATGCACCAGATGAAGAGCAGAGATGATTATTGGAGGCTCATATCCCATGACAGTCCTCAGTCATCTCCAGAATGTGAACATTTCCTTGATATGATGACAAGTCTCACTCGTTGGAGGGGTGGAGAGATGCCCAGCAAAATCGGCACAGTGAAGCTTACTCAGGCGGTCACTCTTCTCTCTGAGCAGGAACATTTAATATGGGGAAGACTACCCAGCAATGTTCCTATGTCGCCTGGAAGCACCATCGTGATTGAACCTACCACATCAAAGTCCATGCCACGGAACATCATGGTGGGCAGAGTAGTCACACCCATGTGGGGCGACCGATGGGTCCCCATGAAGATAACCAATCTATCAGACAAACCTATCACGTTGAAGAGGAACTGCAAGTTGGCGGATGTGTCTCCCTGTCTAGTTGTGGAGGATTTTACAGTTTTTCAAGGCTCCAGCCAAAGGGAGAAGGTCACCCCAGAGAAACAGTCCATCGTGATCGACTCCACAAACCTGAAACAAAGGCTGACAGATGTAGGGTTAGGTGGTGTTGACATTGAGTCCTGTGAGGCTAGTCAGTTAGCAAAGCAAGAGCTAGTCCAGTTACTAGTAGACTACAATGATGTGTTCTCTAAGCATGCCTTGGATTGTGGTGGGACTAAAGGTTTTGTGCATCGTATCCGGCTTACTGACGAACGTCCGTTCCGCCTCCCATACAGACGAGTACCACCAGCCCACTACCTGAAGCTACGGCAAGTTCTGACAGAGATGGAGGAACAGGAGATAATCAGAAAATCTATGAGTGAATATGCCTCCCCTCTAGTGATGGTGTGGAAAAAGGACGGGGGTCTTCGGGTATGTACAGACTTCAGATGGCTCAATGCGAGAACGTTCAAAGACGCACATCCACTCCCACATCAGTCCGATTGCTTGGCTGCTTTAGGGGGCAACACGTACTTCAGCACCATGGACCTGACGTCCGGTTTCTACAATGTGCCCATGATAGAAGAGGACAAAAAATACACCGCTTTCACAACGCCGATGGTCTTATATGAATATAATCGCATGCCAAAGGGATTATGCAACAGTCCAGCTTCATTCATGCGAATGATGTTGAGCATATTCGGAGACTTAAACTTCAGCAGCTTGTTGTGCTATCTGGATGACCTTCTAGTGTTCGCTCCAACAGAAAGGGAAGCCTTGGATAGGCTGGAAGTTGTGTTCCAGAGGCTGCGGCACCACAACCTCAAGTTAAGTCTGAAAAAATGTCATCTACTGCGGGCGTCTGTGAAATTCCTGGGTCACATTATTGATGGCAATGGAGTAGCTGTGGACCCAGCAAAAGTGGATGTGATCTCCAACATGTCAAAGTCAGACTTAATGGAAGAAGATGGCTGCACTCCCTCAGTGCGAAGGGTCAAGTCCTTCTTAGGGATGATATTTTATTATCAACACTTCATCCCCAATTGCTCTTCCATTGCCAAGCCACTCTTTGCTCTCACTGCGGGTCAGAAGAGGAGGGGAAAAGAGAAGACGGTAAAACACTCAAGTGCCTTCAGGAAACTGACACCCTCAGACTGGACCACAGAATGTGACTCTGCCTTACTTAGCCTGAAAGAGAAGCTGTTGCACTGTGTGGTTCTTGCACATCCTGATTTCTCAAGGCCACTGATCCTGTCAACCGATGCCTCGTTGGACGGGCTTGGCGCTGTTTTATCGCAGATACCAGCTGGCGAAGACAAAGCACGCCCCATCGCTTTTGCAAGCAAAACTCTGAGTGGTTCACAGAAACGATACCCAGCTCACAGACTTGAATTTTTAGCCTTAAAATGGAGTGTTTGTGAAAAGTTCAGCCATTGGCTCAAGTGGCATTCTTTCACGGTGTGGACAGACAACAATCCACTTACCTACATAATGACAAAACCAAAACTCGATGCTTGTGAGCAGCGCTGGGTGGCTAAACTCGCTCCCAACTCATTCGACCTGAAACACGTTGCAGGAAGCAAGAACATCGTAGCTGATGCGCTCAGTCGGGATCCATTTGCCAAATCAGTCAGTCACAGACTCCTCAATAAGCAATACCACAGCCTACTTGCTGAAGCTGATGCAGTGAGAGAAGACACGGTTCAGGACGCCTTCCGTCTGAAGGTCCAGTGTCACCGGGCCAAAAAGCAAGCTCCAGCAGCGACAGGGAATCCGTCAGACTATCCTCCACGCTCCTGCACTGCTGCAGCAGTTAAAGCAGTCCTCGAGTCTCAAGACAAATGGGATATGGCAACAGAATCTAGAGCAGCACAGCTTGTCCAGTCCCTCCAGCAGCTCGCACCGCCAGGATAAGATCCTCTTCCTGTGTTCTCTCTGGAGGAGCTCCAATGGAGTCAGGAACTTGACCCCACCATTTCCAAGGTCATTCCCTTTGTGAACCGCAAAAGACGTCCTTCAAGGCGAGAGAGGAATGGATTTGATTCAGGAGCCTTATTACTCAACAAGCAGTGGGAGAGACAGAAAGTCCAAAATGGAGTACTTTACAGAGTGACTAAGGACCCCTTGAGCAAACAGAAAAGACACCAGTATGTACTGCCACAAAGTCTGAAGGAGAAAGCATTGAATGGTATACATGATCTCGCTGGCCATCAAGGACAGGGAAGAACACTTCACTTGGCCAGACAGCGCTTCTTCTGGCCCAAGATGGAGCAAGATGTCAAAGAATATGTCAAGTGTTGTCAGCGATGTATCCTGGCCAAGACACCGGAACCTTCTGCTCGAGCCCCGCTTGAAAGTATTAGGACTTCCGCTCCTATGGAGTTGGTGCGCTGAAGACAGCAAGCAGCGTTCAGTGGATGTACTGGTCTTAACGGATCACGTCACGAAATTGGCCCACGCCTCTCCTTGTTCAAACCAAACAGCAAAGCAAGTTGCCAGGAAGTTATGGGACAACGTATTTTGTGTATATGGATTTGCTGAACGGATTCACGCAGATCAAGGCGTCAACTTCGAGAGTGAGCTCATCGTGGAATTGCTCAAGCTTTCGGGAGTCACCAAGTCACACACTACGGCATATCACCCCATGGGGAACGGAGGGACTGAAAGGTTCAACAGAACGCTCGGCAATATGCTCCGTTCACTCCCATTGAGAGCAAAGCAACAGTGGCCTCAACAAATACAAACCTTGACGTTCGCATACAATGCAACAGTACATGAGACGACAGGTTACGCTCCATTCCACCTCATGTTTGGTCATGTTCCAAGACTTCCGGTAGATGTGATGTTTAAGCAAGTTTTGAGAGATCCCGTGGTTATTGACCACAGCAGCTATGTAAAGACCCTAATGTCCCATCTCCATGAAGCTGCGAACATTGCTCAGCAGCATACTGTAAAAGAACAACAAAAACAAGCCAGAGGTTACAACAGAAAGGTCAAAGGTACTTACCTGAACAAGGGGGACCGGGTTCTTCTTGCAAACAAGAGAGAACAAGGAAAAAGAAAACTTGCAGACAAATGGGAAGGAACCGTGTACACAGTTATCGACAGAAATCCACAGACACACATATACAAACTGACGGATGGACAAGGGAACACCAAGGTGGTCCATAGGAACCTCATCCTGGACATCAGTTTCCTACCTGTCAAGTTGAGGACGGTGATTCTTGCGAATCTCAGTTGGCCGATGTCAGAGATTCAGAGTGTGAGTCTGTGGATCCCATTGACTCTCTGGAAGAGGAAAACTCTGAGGAAAGAACCAGTTCATGGATACTGAATGGACCAACTGACACTGTAAGCCAGTCTTTGGATGAAGAGGAGTCGTTTGGAATGCTGACAGAGCCAGACCAGTCAAGTCAGAGCACTGCACAGCCCAGTCGCAGAGACAATTTAGACAAAGACTGTCAAGCTCAGGGGCCTAGTGCAAACGAGACTAACGCTGACCCGCTCGCTGACTGTGACAGTCGACTCAGACCCGTCAGACATTCCTGACACAGATCTACCAGTTATTGTAGCTAATGACCAGGATGTACTTAGACAAGAGTCAGGGAACACACCAGGTGTAGTCAGAGCACGTGTAGGCAGAGTAGTGAAGTCAGTTAACCGCCTTATAGAGACGATGGGTCAGAGACCATTCACTATGCAGGGTTTTGCAAACACACTTAGTAAGAAATCCCAGTCACTGCTTACATTATTTTGAGGGGTTTCCTTTTTCTTTTGTTTTAATGAACACTAACCGATGTGTTTTGGTTTATTTTATTTGGTTACACGTTATGGAACTAAGTAATGGTAGGCCAAGTGGTTGTATGATGTACTTGGCATCATATTATTCTAGGAGAGCCTGAGGCTTGATCACCCTTTGAGTTCTCTGAACCTGTTCAGCAGGTAGCTTGTAAAGCTGAGACTAAAGATGAAGATTCTTTATGTGAACTTGTGCCAGTGGAGACTAAGTAGTCAGTCGTCCCTAAGGTGTATGCTATGTTTTTGGTTTACTGTATATCCTGTCGGGTATACGAACAGGATTTTGGTGAAATTCAGGGGGGGTGAATGTAACGAGTATTAATATTCATTTGTATGTATTTCACCCAAATCCTTCCGTTAGTTTTTATTTTTACATATCCGTGGAGAGTATCGATTGCTCTGTGGTGTATTGCTCTGGCCTGCGGGACAATCCTGTCAGCAGCGCGCGTTTTTTACTCCTCAGTCTGTCTTTGGCTCTACTGAGGAGAGGTATGTGTTTGCGTATGCGCCAATGTACATATAATATAAACGTTTAGAACAAGTGAAACTTTATGTAAATATGTTAGAATGTATTCCAGCATTGTTGTGTTGCTAACGAATTGATTGTGATGAAATAGTAATTTGTTAAGAGTTTTTTTTCACTGAGTGTTGCAATGTTAGGCTAGCTAGTTTCAGTACATGCTAGCAGGGTGTCTGTAGCTTCCCACGTGTAAGCACTCGCTCACTTTACTTTTCCTCATGTCAGGTGTGCACTGCGTGCAACATAGAGAAGCTCATCACCATTCATTCCATTGTATTCACTGCATTTATTTCATCTAATTTAGGTATGTTAATCTACAGTTGTATTGTTGTTTATTGCATTTATGTGGCTGAGTTGCCATTATTTACAATATAGCCGGTGGTCTTTTAATGTAATGTGTTTGACACAAAAATGTATTTATTTTTATAATCTAGAGCTTTTATCTGAACGATTTATTTTATTTATAAATATATTATTATTTCTTATTGATTTATTAGGGGCAATTCCTTTTGTCATAGTTTCCTTTTAAAATGTTAAATCTTTGCAGCAGGAATATATATTTTTCTATACACTGTAAGAATGTTATTAGTTTTAAGTAATGGTCAATGAAGTAGCTGTATTATTGTATTATCAATTGAATCCAGCTCAGTCTGTCTTTGGCTCTACTGAGGAGAGGTGTGCACTGCGTGCAACAAAGAGAAGCTCATCACCATTCATTCCATTGTATTCACTGCATTTATTTCATCTAATTTAGAATAAAAGACCAGAAACCGGCAACCGGTGTCCAGAGTCCTGTTCATTATCCATACAACAGAACACAATGCAGAATCGTAGTCAGACGGGCTACAGAAGGGATGGAAGGAATCTTATAAAACTCTATTCTGCCTTCTAAATCTAGGTGTATAATTCAGAAAGAGAGAGGCTACAGCATTAGAATGTGATTATAAGTCAGTTTTGTAGTTTAAACAATTAGGTATATCTCCATTTACTCACTGCTGGAGGAAAGTCAATAAATGAGACCCATTATGTGTTTGTTATACACCAGGCCACTCTTATTAGTTTATTGGTTTGATGGATTATGTTTTAATGGGTTGAGCTGTGTAGAAATTCTTGAAAAAGGCAGTTTAAATGTTTGAACCTGTAAATAGCAGATCCACTACTGCCAGAAACTGCAGTGGATTTTTACATGATGCAAAGTAGAAAGGACTTGATCATGTTGATATGCATGCATACATTGGGTTACTTTTGTTAGCTGGCGCGTACAGACCCAAAGGAGAAGTAACTGCTGGTTTGTGGGATACAGAAACTGGTAGGGCTATATTTTCAGCTGTTATGTCACTGGAAACATTTCACATCATTGCTACAGTGATTCGCTTTGATAATAGTGAGCCAACCAACAAAAAATAGATAAATTAGCTGGTATTTGGAAAGCGTGGGATAAATGGGGAGACATTTTGCCTTTGCTTTACAACCCAGAATCAAATGTTACAGTGGATGAACGTCTTGTCCCCTTCAGAGGACGCTGTCCCTTTAGGCAGCATATGCCTAACAAGCCAGCTAAGTATGATATGAAAATATGGGCAACCTGCGATGCTAAATCGTGCAATAATGCAGGTTATAAGGATAACTTGAACAGGATGGAAATATGGAATGATGACTTTTAAAAAGGATCTCACGGTTATTGTGTAGTCATCATTGAAAGTATCTTGCCAGTCAAATAGAATGCTAGGCTATATTGCACAAAGTGTGGAATACAAATCTAGAGAAGTTATGCTAAGGTTATACAATGCCCTACTTAGACCCCACCTAGAATACTGTGTGCAGTTTTGGTCACCTCACTACAAAAAAATACATAATTGCAGTCGAGAAGGTACAGAGAAGGGCAACTAGGCTGATCCCAGGACCTAATGACATGAGCTATGAGAATGATAATTAAATGTCTTCAACCTAGAAAAATTAAGGGAAAGAGGGGACTTGATTGAAGTCTATAAATGGGATAGATACACTTAACCCAAGACACTACTTCAAAGTTAACAGAAAGTTGAATAAGAGGGCATAAATGGAAGCTGAGTTAAAGTAAGTTTAGAACAGAAGGTAGGAGGCACTATATAGTTATAAATGCATGGAATAGTCTACCAGTTCATGTAGTGGGATCTAAAACAATGGTGACATTGAAAAAAAGACTAGACTATATGTTTTTAAATTAGTTCCTCCCAGTAGGGGAGAATGGTGTGCTAACAAGGGACAAACCTTCATAGGCGGAATGGCCTTTTCTCTTTCCCAAACTTTTCTCATGCTTTTATGTTTTAAAACAGCAACCATACAATACTGTCAAAAATGGCACAAACTACATGTTCATTTTTATAATTTTTACAAACTCGATTTCAGTTTAATTGTGTTTAAGGTGTGGCAGGGTGTATGTGTTGGTGTGGGGAATAATGGGCTGGCAGGGAGGGGGTTAAATTTCTCCCTGTAAAAACTCGTGGGAATATGGCTGGACCTGTGAATTGAATAAATGATTCAATGATTAATTAAGGCCCCAGCCACAGGTGTATAAATAGGGTGATCACGGGTGTTACTTAGTAATGATTAGAGTTGATGTTGGTGAGAGGTGGAGGTGTTTTTGCTGTCCCATCTCATTTGTTTACGTTTCCCTGTGCCTTGTGCCTAAGTGTTTCTTTGTTAATTCAGAAAGGAGATATCCACAAAAGATCGATTTGACTGAATCTTTATTGTGTTTTGACTGAAGGACCAATTAACATACTTTTTGGTCCATGGCCTTGTTCATTGGCTCTAGACCTGCTGTGGCAAGTTGGTCTGTGCGGTGACATCAGACCCGGAAGAAACACAGCACTGAGAGGTGATATGGTGAAGTGGCAATCTAGGCGATGTTACCCCACCGTGAGCTGGCTGAACTGTGATGTATAAGTATGACAGCTATAGCCAGCGGCAGGGCAAGTGGCACTCTAGGCGATGTTACCCCCCTCCCCCGTGAGCTGGCTGAACTGTAATGTATAAGTGTGACAGCTATAGCCAGCGGCACGGCAACTGGCACTCTGGGCGACATAACCCCCCCCCCCCTTTATGAGCTGGCTGAACTGCGACATGATGATTTGTGGCAGTTTATAGTCAATAGGCAGCAAGAGGCACTCTGGACAAGGCACACTGCAAGGTGGAGGCAGGGGAGGAGGAGGACCAACCAAAGAACCAAACAAAGGGCTCTTTATAGGAACATTCTGATTGCATATGTGATTCGGGGTGGATCCTCCTTTCAGAAACACAACATAGTTTTCATTAAACATGTGAATTAGTGCTTTGAAACTGCAACTTCTGTGTCTGAGTCTCCCTGCCTGGTCCTAACAGCTGGGCCAGTGATGCTGTCCTGTCACAAAGGGGTGTTTTAAAAAAAAAATCTTTAGAACTTAGGATATACCGTAATCACCACTTGACCTACTTCTCCTTATCTGACCTAGATGTCTGCTTTAATTACAAAAATGCAGATCTACCTGAGCACAGTATGTAGGTCAGACACAGCATTAACTAAATGTACCCTATTTATATGGTGTGTGAAGGACAGACTATTCAACATGATATAGGGAAGAGAATGGCTGGGGCACTGTTTGGTGTACAGTGTGTTTTCTTTTCCACATCAGAGCAAAGCATTCTCTCCTGCCCTAAGTTTGCAACACTGACAATTTTTGTTGAAAAGGCATTTTTTCTATTTTTCTATTTGTTTTTTCTTTACATTTTTCTGGAAAACCCAGGCCGCAGGGCATAATAGAGCTTTTTTCTGTATTTATTGTAATTCATTTGTAATGCAAAGTTGAAGTTTTAATACCAACCTTAGGTCTAGTATACTGACAAAATAGAGAATTGTGTATGAAAAGTATGGAGACATAAAAATATCTGTGGACTTCACTCCTGTCCCTAGCTTTAGGATGGGACCCTAGCAATAAACCAAAGCATGTTTTTAAATGGAAAATGCAGATGTTCATCTTGTCACTTTAAAGCCTATGGTTTTATTTGATCATGTAAATGCATATGCGCAATGACAGTATCAATTTCCAAGGACTGTGATATGGCAAATTGGCAAACAATATGGTATTTTACAGAACTAAGTTTCTGTGGATCACCAATGGTGTTTTTTAAGATTTTAGAGGGACAAGGGGACCATCAACCCAAGACAACAAATCCTAGCTAATGACTTACGGCATGAAATGTATACCTTTTAAAGAAGAAAAAGTAATACCAGGGAGTGGGCCTAAGAAAACAGAATTAAACACTAACAATAATAAATGTGACATTTGCATTGGCAGACATCCATAAAGGTACATAAAGCGAAGAGATTCCACATGTTCCCACCACAACTCTTCACAAACCAAACACACCCTTATTGGCAAACAAGGAGGTTTCCAGCTTTCAAGTATTTAAACAGATGCATTCATTTCTAAGCTTTTGGTTTGTATAACAACTTTGGATACATGTACAGTATGAATATTTAATGGCTAAGCAGCTGGACATTTGTTTTTATTTATAATTCCAACTTATCCCTTTTATGGTGTTTAAAATCATTCTGCCAGGTGAACAGGTTCTGAGTTCTGTTGCACCAATATTAAATTAGAATTTTTTTTTTTTCACAATCCTAGTTGCTGGGCCCTTTTGAGCTAGATTCTCAAAGCTTTTTACTCCTGGAAAGGAGACTTATGTAGGGGTTGGTGTTTGAGGTAGTGGGTGGAGGGGGTTGGACTTGAGCTGGATGTAATCCACTGTTACTTGTCATTCAGTAAACTCTGTGAAAATGTGTGAATTTTGCAAATGAATACTGTATTCATAAAAATATGTTGAAGTTTCAAGTTTCAAGCACTGGAACCAAGAGGTGGAATGGGAGATAAGATTCAGATATTGAAGGGATGTGATTTATAGGATGACTTCTGAGTTGCTGAGAAGTAGAAGATATTTGTGTCATGCCTTAGAGCAATCCTATATACTCAAGTGGGATCCCTTTACCAGTAACACAGGGAACCAGAACAACTACGATTGAAAGGTTGGTTCTTAAAAAAGTACACCACCAGTCAAAGCAAATAAAAAACTTCTTCAACAAAGGACTGTTGAGACTCTTGATATCCTATAAGGAGAGGTAAGTAGTGGGTGTGTCATGGAAAAGTAGCAAGTCATAATATTGGTATACAGTAGTTGATATCCTTGGGAAAAAGGATGCACCTTGAAGCTGAAATGTGGAATCCTGTTTTGTTTAGTAAATGTGTTTGCATTCCAGCCCAAGAATAGTATACATTCCAGTATATGCTTTGTACTCCCCAGCCTGTGCTTACTATAGAACGATTCCTGTCAACTTGAAAGTGTATTAGATCCTTTGAAGGGCACTATGATACTGGGTAAACTTTTTTTAATCTATTTTAACACTGCAGATATATAACCATATGTAATATTTTAATGACTGAAATTTTGTAACCAGTTATCTTAAGGTTATATTTTTTAGATAGCTTTAAAGGGTTTAAGAACAATTTGAATGTTTTTAGAATGTTTTTTTAAATAATGGGCCATATTTAACAAATATGTGCACAGCTGCTTCTGCTTGGGCAAAAAAGACAGCCTTACCAAACCACTGCGATATCGCATGAAAACTTGATTTAGAAGTCGGGTCTCATGCGTGGGATAACGCACATCAAATAGCGAATCATGTGCCCAGCCTATTCTGTGTTGGTGCGCGTAGCTGCTCATACCTCCCAAGAAAACCTTGCTTTGTATTTTGTTGCAGCTCCTGAGATACAGGGTAATGGATGAATTCTCCTGCCTGCTTTAATAAAGCTGAAGTTACATATTGCACGACACATGATAGAGCCAGCTGACTCATGCCTGCAGTATAACAGCTCACAGTGAGCCAGTGGAATAAAATGTTAGTGCAGAGGATACCCTTAGTGCTACAGGCAAACAGTGTGCTCTCTGCATGTCTCCTTCCAGGTCAGCCTGAAGCAGTTGGCAGATGTCAGTGATTGTTTGTCTGTTGAGGTGAAATTGCTGCATACATTGTGTGTCAGACAGGCTCAGAAAAGGCAGATGACTTCTAAATATTTGGGGACACCTCCTCCTCCTCTCTTTGTCTGGCCATGTAGAAATCCAGAGCGCACTCCATATTTCTTTTATTTCTCTTTTTTTTCTCTCTTTTCTTTGCCTGCTTCCCTGGTAGTTTCAGCGGTATTTACAGCCGACCATGTAGTTAGTGCACAGTTTAGACCTGGTTTTCACATGTCAATTGAAACACAAACGCTAACACTGTTGATGGTTTGCTAAATCGCTACATTTGCATGTAAATGAGGACATGTCGCTAAAGTTCAGCCCATGTCCAGCACTAACGCTGACTTGCCTGGTGGGCATAAAACATGGTTGCTAAATCACATAGGTGGGCAAGGTCTGTTTGCCCACACATGAACTTGATTTTGGTGTGCTAATTGTCCATAAAAGTGTTTTGCAATTGCCTTAAGGGGGTTGTGAACATTGCTTAATAGGGCGCAATGTCTTTTCTGGTTTAATGAATAAATAAAAAATAGTATATTGCTATTTCTGTAAGATAACTAAATTATCTTACAACCAACCAGAAAACAACACATGCTTTTTATTCCTACCTGACACTCCCCCTATGCCGTCTGCTTTCATTTCTCCCACCACCTCCCCTTTCTCCATCTTGCAGCATGTTTCGCCTTGGGTGGGGCTTTGCTCATTTGGAGCTCCCCAGCTGTGCTGAAGGCTCTGACTGGCGAGGCCAATAGGCCAACTTATTTCAACAATTACATTCTTGTATTTTAACAGAAAATCAATACAATCTTATCCCTATTTTTGTTTCCTGACTGAAAAGAAAGTTTGATATTCCTATAATGTTTTGCTTTTTAACTAAGAATTGCAGCTGGTGAATAGTGACTAGCAGTAGTTTGGAACTGGACCACTAATTCCTTGCTGGTATTAGAAACACCAACTTAGGTTTAGAGAAATTAGTTTAATGTACAGTAATAGTGTAGAGAACAATCACTTGACTTTTGAATCTTATAGCTAATTTCTGGAGTTTCTAACAGGGTAAAGAAACCAGCAACATTCTAGAAAAGTTTAATGAATATCAAACTGTTCATAAGTGATGACTTGCATCTGTTTAAATTAGTTGTTTTACATTTATAATGAATTTTCCTAGAATTATGTATGAATACTAAGAAAATAAATACACAGACCTGCCTTATATTACCAGCTTTAACAAGCAATTATCTTGCCACTTTTGTAAACATTGTTTTAGTGCTTCAGAACTTTATTTATTACTTTAAGATCAGACTACACCCTGTGTACACTGTTAGTCACACATTTTAAGATTTATTCCTAGAAAAAACGTCAGTTTTGCCGTGAATATAAAGAAAGTGATGTATGTATGTTATCCATTTTCTAGGGATAACGAACAATTGGGGGTGGGACATTTATTGCTCAAACCCCTTATTTAGTTAATATATTGTTATTCATGAATACAGCATTATCCCCTTTTCAATAATAGGCAAAACATTTAGAAAAGGAAGACATTCCACAATTGTAGCGGGATATCACATATTAGCAATTTATTAGCAATGCAATGGTTTCACATTGAATGTTGTACTGATCTAGGTCATTTCCTAAAGACGTTTTAGTAAAATTAAGAAAAAAGATCCCCCACAGTTATTCTGCATTGGCAGTTAATGGATCATTTTAGGGATGTCACAATGATTTTATACTTAGCCAAATCGAATTGTTAATTCGATTTGAACTATTGTATATTTTGACGAAAATAGCATAATTTTAGTAATACAGGTCATTGTGGTATGAACATACTGTATATCAATTTTGGGGTTTGTTCTTTTAAAAAAACAAATGTAAGCATTTTTACTGTAAATTCAAGCAGAATTGAGGTTATGGGGTATTCACACCTTTTGTTTCTTGTAGCCTCAATCATCTCCTCTGGTGCTCTACACCTCTCTTTGGCAGTCCAGCTGTGATGGACATCACTTCAACTCCCCGAGGGCGATCCCGTGAGGACAGAAGGGGACCCCCATGACAAACCCTAATACACTCAAGACCCCCTATGCAGTCATTGCTCTACACAATCCAGAAAAAAAAAATCATTAGTCTGTGATACAAATTATTCTCAGTGTATCTATAACTCAAAACACTAAATCATAAATTGTAAGGTAAAACTAAAAGTTAAGAAAGACAAACAGTTTTGATAAAGCCATTTCATTAGCCTCATTTTTTTTTTACAATTGGCTTAATAGATCTTTTTTTTGTTTTTTTATTACAGTGTTGGTAAAATCTTTTTTAGCAATTATTTGGTAATACACACATATCATTTTAATGAAATAACAAAACAAATACATGTTACTTTAGAGCATGAAATCAGTCAATTTCTGTACATGATGGCATTTAACTGGTAACTAGGCCATTGGGCAACTTAAAATAATTTAAATCAATTGATATATGATATTTTTTCATTCAATGTTCTTTGCTTGTGTGATATTTTAACACATCATGCAACTTCTTCTACTGCCAAAGGCAACAAATGTGGGTTGTAAGAATGTCAAGTATTTTTATGGAAATGCATGTTTGGATTAAGCTTCCAGTTCCACGGTTTACATTTCCAAGTTGCTGTAGCATCTGATAAAAATAAAATTCTCCCTTTACCATTTAAAGGAAGTAAACGTGGCCTCTGCCTAACCCTGAAGGCATGTGTGTTAAAACAGTCGTGATGAATGGTTGACATGTCATCGGAAACAACTCGTCAGAAGGTGTTGGAATAATGAGGGTAGATAACCACTGGCACAGTTCACTTGGGGAGGCACCCCCCGCTGATACCTTCTTTCAAAGGCCACGTTTTTACGATTTAAAAAGAAAACACCAGATTGCCTCGAGTTACTTAGATTGATAGCAGTGAAAAAGGTAGGCAAGCTGTCTTGTAACACCTACAGAGAAATTACCCCCCTCAAGGAAACAAAACAAACATATCACAGACTAATTATGCAGCACATGCAGGAATTCCCAGAATGATGCTGTTTTTTTTTTTAAGAGACTGAATGAGTAACTATCAACGCATTAAAAGCCTTATGCAACTGTTCTTTTCTGTAGTCTAGATGACTTCCTTTTAACCCTGGGAATGAAGTGTCAGGCCAAACAGTCCAGGGTACTCTGTTCCTGTTACTTAGTGTCCTCTCAGGTCAGGAGGGAGATTTACCACCAAAGATCATTCTATTTCCATCACATATCCCACCGCTCAGAGTGGAGCCGAAGCAACACTCGGCTGAATCTACTTTTCCCATTACTCCCCCCTCCCAGGAAAAATAATCCGCATTTTGATGGTCTTTCCCCGCACTGTGTACCGTGTGGTACATGAAGGCCTGCAATGCCAGATACCACGAGTTATCCGGGCATTGCTGTCTTTCATTGTGCTTAACCACTTGAGTGGGGTGGTCTCTGACAAGATCAAATGAATGTCCCAGCAGGTAATATTGTAAAGAGTGAGTAGCCCATTTAATGGCCAAACACTCCTTTTCGACCAGAGAGTAGTTGCGCTCCCGAGGGAGCATCTTTTTACTGATATACAATATCAGGTGTTCTACTTCGTCAACCTTTTCGGACAAGACCGCACCCAAACCCACATCCGACGCATCGGTGTGGAGGATGAATCTCTTGGTGAAATCAGGTGTGATGAGAGTGGGGGCCTGGCAGAATCTTTGCTTAATAGTATCAAACACTCCCTGACACTCTACTAATCCATTTAATTAAATTTGGTGCACTCTTTTTGGTGAGGTCGACTAAAGGGTTAACCACTATGGCATACTCAGGGATAAAGCGGCAGTAATAACCGGCTAATCCCAGTAGCGACCTCACCTGAGTCTTAGTTTTGGGGATTGCCTCATCTACCAAAGCCTGGATTTTGATGACAATGGGTTTCACCCTTCCATTCCCCATTAAAAATCCATAATATTGAGTGTCTGTTTTGGGAAACGCGCATTTTCCCAAAAGTCAGCCGGGGTACCCTTAGAGACTGAAGGATGGCCGTAACCGTAGCCAAATGCTCTCGCCAGGTGGAGCTGTAAATAACCACGTCATCAATATACGCTGCTGCATATTCATGATGTGGGCGTAAAACCTGGTCCATCAGTCTCTTAAAGGCAGTGGACACATCATGTTGCCCAAACGGCATGGTTTTTAAATTAAAACCCTTCAGGGGTTGAAAATGCGGTTTTCTCTCTAGAACTGCGGGTTAAGGGGATCTGCCAGTATACCTTTGTCAGGTCCAGCGTAGAGATAAACTTTGCCTTTCCCAGTCTATCTAGAAGCTCGTCGACCCGAGGCATGGGGCACGCATCGAACTTGGCAATAGCGTTTACCTTAAGGAAATCAACATAGAAGCCGTTGATGCTGTCCTTTTTGGCCACTATCACAATTGGACTGCATCACTCGCTCCTGGAAGGCTCAATCACCCCAAGTTCAAGCATCGTCCATACCTCTTTGCGAATACTACTTAGTCGACTTTCTGGGATCCGGTAAGGTCTGTCTCGTACTGTGACACTTGAGGGAGAGATAATGTCATATTCAACAAGGTTAGTTCTGCCGGGCAAGTCAGAAAAAACATCGCTGAACTCCTCAATAAGCTTACCCTGTTCTCGTTGCTGATCTGGAACCAATTATTCCCCCATCAAAATTAATTTAGTGCTAAGGGGTCTAGATAGGGGCTAAGGGGTCTAGATAGGGGCCTAAATCATCCTCTACTTCACCGGTGGCTATAAATAAGACCTCCCTTGCCTGCCAGGGCTTTAATAAATTGACATGATTAATTTCACGTTCAGTACGGTGATCGGGCTGTCTAATTTCATAATTCACTTTTCCTATAGCCCGAATCACCTCATATGGCCCCTGCCATTGAGCACATATAGTGGCTCTCAAAAGTATTCACCCCCCTTGGACTTTTCCACATTTTATTGTGTTACAACATGGAATCAAAATGGATTTAATTAGGAGTTTTTGCCACTGATCACCACAAAAAAGTCCATAATTAATTTAGAACAATTTGTAGACCAAAATAGAGCTTTTTGGCCCCAACGCTAAGCTCTATGTTTGGCGCAAGCCTAACACCACACATCATCCTGAGAACACCATCCCTACCGTGAAGCATGGTGGTGCCAGCATCATGCTATGGGGATGCTTCTCTGCATCAGGGCCTGGAAAGCTTGTGAAGATAGAGGGCAAAATGAATGCAGCAAAGTACAGAGAAATCCTGGAGGAAAACCTGCTGAAGTCTGCAAGAGACCTGGGACTTGGGAGAAGATTCATCTTCCAGAAGGACAATGACCCCAAACATACAGCCAAAGCCACACTGGCGTGGCTTAAAAACAAAAAAGTCAATGTCCTGGAGTGGCCCAGTCAAAGCCCGGACCTCAATCCAATTGAGAATACGTGTAAAGAGTTGAAAATTGCTGTTCACCAAAGGTCCCCATCCAACTTGACGGAGCTTGAGCAATTTTGCAAAGAAGAATAGGCAAAAATTGCAGTGTCCAGATGTGCAAAACTGGAAGAGACTTATTCAAATAGACTCATGGCTGTAATTGCTGCCAAAGGTGCCTCTACCAAATATTGACTCAAGGGGGTGAATACTTATGCAATCAATTATTTTCTGTTTTGTATTTGTAATTAATTTACAACAATTTGTAGATTTTATATTTCACTTTGACATTATGGACTTTTTGTGCTGATCAGTGGCAAAAACTCCTACTTAAATCCATTTTGATTACATGTTGTAACACAATAAAATGTGGAAAAGTCCAAGGTGGGTGAATACTTTTGAGAACCACTGTAATTTCGATTCTGAGGCGGGAAGCAGAAGCATTACCTTGTCTCCTGGTTGAAAGGTTCAAATTAGTGCATTTTTATGGTAATGCTGCTGTTGCTGGTGCTGAGCCGATTTGAGGTTGTCCTGGGCCAAACGACCGACCAAATCTAGGTGATCTCTTACTAGGAGCACATGATCCACTACATTTTTGGACGAGCCTTTGTGCTCCTCCCACCCCTCTTTCAACAGATTGAGGATGCCGCAAGGCTGTCAGCCTGTAGAACTCTGCGGCACCTCTCTCACTGGAAAAAGGAGGTAGGGGAGAAGCAATGCCTAATGTTTTTGCTCTTGATTAACAAATCGTCTCAGCATCTGCTTTAAGCTCTGATTGAGGCGTTCCACCAAACCATCTGTCTGTGGATGATAAACAGATGTCCTGATGGGACGTATTTTTTATATTTTGTACACTTGCTGTAATATGGAGTGAAAGGTTGACCTGCTGTTTTGTTTGTTGTAAGACTTATTTCTTATTATTTGCCTTGACTAACATATATGTACAGCTAAGGCCAAACCAAAAGTTTAGCATCACCCTATAGAATTAACTACTTTTGCTTCATAAAGTTGAATGAAACCTGCTGAATAATGTTACGTTAACATATTGAAATACACCGCTTTGCAGTTTTCCATAAACTTAATGAAAAACTGACAAAAATTTGAAAAATTGACATTCCAAAATCTAACATGAAATACTGTACTATTATTATGGCTTCTGGTAGACTTTTGCAAAATCATTTTGTAGTTTCTTTGATTACACAATGTAAAATAAAATATCTAAATTATGTTCATATGTATATATAATTTTTTTTTTTTTCTTTTTTTTTAAATTTAGTCGCTGCCAATTATTTTTATTATTTTCTCCCTAATTTGGAAATGGCCAATTATTTTTAGGCTCAGCTCACCGCTACCACCCCTGCGCTGACTCGGGATGGCGAAGACGAACACATGCTGTCCTCAAGCGTGCAGCCGCCAGCCGACCGCTTTCACACTGCAGACTCACCATGCAGCCACCCAAGAGCTACAGCGTCAGAGGACAACGCAGCTCTCGGGCAGCTTACAGGCAAGCCCGCAGGCACCCGGCCAGACTACAGGGGTCGCTGGTGCGTGGTGAGCCGAGGACACCCTGGCCGACCTAACTCTCCCTCCCCCCCGGGCAGCGCTTGGCCAATTGAGCGCCACCCCCTGGAAGCTCCCGTCCTCGGTCGGCAAAGGAATAGCCTGGACTCGAACTTGCGACGTCCAGACTATAGAGCGCATCCTACACTCCACGTGGAGCGTGTTTACTTGATGCGCCACTCTGGAGCCCTGATATACTGTATATATATTTCTAAATGGTCTCATTCCTAAAATTGTAGGTGATGCAAAACTTTTGGCCATAGCTGTATGCTACAGTTACTGTTTTACCTTTGATTAGTATTTTTTGGGGCAATATAAAAAACTAATGCATACTATGAAGAAGAGGCGCTCCCCACACTGAGGGTGAGAATATCTAAGCAATCCAGTCTTTATTCTTCCATAAGTCATCAAACACAGCAGGATGCTTCAAGCCTTTATTAAAACCTGACAGTCAATAAATTCCAGGGAAGAAAAGCAGTGAAAAGCTCCCTTAGTACCGTGTGAGTGAGAAAGTCAAACAATGTCATTGTGTGGAGGCCTCAATTCAACCTTTCACAAACATGACAAGTTTATTCAAGCTATTTAAAAAAATTAACTTATCTTATTGTGAGCTAGATATTAAACATTACTTAGTGCCAGACAAATCAGGGGTCCACCTGCTGGTTTGATAAAAAAAAGGTATAAAACGAAGCCAACAGCTGAGAACATTATCTCTCCACATTAACCTTCCCAATCTTCTTTCTCTGTAACCTTGTGCACATTGTTGAGGATGAGACAATTTGAAACTGTATTCTGTGCAATAGAAAGACCTAAAGTAGCATATTGATAAAGTGTGTTCATCAGGTGTACAGGGAGATAATAGTTTTCCAAATGGAAAGAGAGGCAAAAACATATGTAGAACCCATTTCTACTAAATGCATACTATACCTTTAAGAACTTAAGTTCCAATTGAGAACACAGGCTGTTTGTTAAGTGTTCTAATTGTTTTCTCTTTCTAGGCAAAAAGTATTTAAACTGAGTCAACCCCCATCCCAAGAAGTTTTTGGTTATTGACTATTTGGTTTTTGGACTATTGGTTTGTTCTATGGCGAGTGCTTGAAAACCGGCTTCTGTTTAGCATTGAGACGTTCTCTCTGCTTGTGCCGGTTGCGCTATTTTTGTAACCCCGAAGATCTACAGCTTAAGTATTCTGTATAGATAAGTACCAAATTCAAATTATTACTGAACAGCCTTACTCTCCACGCGCCGTGTTAGGACAATGTGTATCGTGTATGTGTTTTTGCTTTTGGTGTGTAACTATTTTAAGGTTGTTGCAACAAGAAGGAATTGCTTATTTTAAACTTGTAATTTTACTGCGATTGTATTACTGCTGTGCATTGATTCTGATACAGACAATTTGTTAATGTGACAGCCTGACCAGTCTAAAGTACCAGTTGCTTGGAGGTGGTTAATTAAATTTGTGTTTGCTGTTTTATTTGTTAGTTTGTTTCTTTATTTTCACTGATAATATTTGATTTGTTTGTTTCGCATTTGATATTTATTTTGGTTTGATTGTGGTGTTGTACACACTGCTGCTTAGTTGTCACCTGATAATTGTTGCTGAATCGAAACAATTGTTGATACATCAAAACAATTGCTGCTACATCAAAACTGTTTCTGTTAAATTGAGCAATTGCTCTTTGTGCTAATAAACTTTTGTAAACTTTTAATTGGTCTCTTGGTTATGTGTTTGGGAGTTGTGCTGGTAATTTTATAAGTCCTTGCTCAATAAAAAAAAAGAACCTTCACAAGGATTTTCCTCTTCTCCCTATTATCATCTTAATAGATGTTAAAACCTGTTACGAATTCATACACATACATCATCACATCCCCAATTATACCCTTAGTCACGCCACCTGCGATAGCTAGTTCAGTCACATCTCCTCCAATCCATGACTGACACATCACATACTGCTTTAGGGCAATGACTTCAGGCATTGTGACTCTGCCCCCTTCCTGGATGGCTGGCTTCTGACTGACCCTGGAATGAACTACCAGACCAACCAGTATGAGGCACTCTGTTCCTGTTAAACAGTGCCTTCACAGATCGGGAGGGAGATTGTTGACTAGGATTCATTCGCTCTCTGTCACAGATACATATTAAACAGTTTTGGGCTTGGTGAGTAAATACTAATGATGCTGTTTCAAAATATTTACAGGCCGACTTTCAAAGATTTTGCTCTTTTGTAATTTCTGTATGCTAATATGCTCCTCACTTGTGCAAAAAAAATTCATTTGATCGCTGCCTGGTTTTGATCTGGAGCACACGATCAAATATTCAGGTATTCAGTCCTATGGTAATGAAGGCAATGCCCTTTTAATTCCGTTTTACTCTGCTACACAGAGCAAACAGCAATATTTAATGAAGATAGGTTGAAAGCAAAAACAAACGGAAAGGAAAAGCCCTTCAAGTAATTTAGCTTTTTGAAAAGATCAACCTCTCTACTTGTTTGAGTAAGTCGCAGTTAGCGGCTTAATTTTTAACAACCAGTATGTTAAGGTAACATGTATGGGACCATACAAGTGGTTTAAAGCAGTCTTTCCTTTATGAATTATAATTTTAAAAAGTACTGATGTAAATTAAAAGTGTAAGCTACGTACAGGCTATTTTTATTACTTTGAGAGGTTTCCATGTTTTAACAAAACACCCCAGCTTCCCTAACATCCTGTAGTAGCTCATTTAGTGAAATTAAATATATGCATTTAAAAAGTGCAGTTTGTGATGTATCAATCGAATAGAAAGCCATTGTGGACAGTCAAAACTGATTTACATTGAAAATCCTTTTTTTTTAGCTTTGTCCTCATTTTATACCACCATAAAGTGGTTGTAAAATAGTGGAGATAAGTGGACATCTTTTTAGATTGGAAATTGGACCTCTGCACCAGGTGCACTGCTAATGAGATGCAAAGGCACCCGTGGAGCAAGTGATTGCTCCAAGTTTAAAAAAGGCTTTTGAAAAGAGTATATTTGAAGCAAAAAAATTAAAATTGGCCTGTCAATGTGAATAAAACAAGAGTAATGGTAGGGTTGGATTATATAAGCGATGCAGCTCATCACAGTGAATAAAGACAGTCAAATAATGTAGATATAGTATACAATGAAGAAATTGCAGAAGACAGCAATACTGTTGTCTAAAGTAGATTTTTTGTATCTATAATGACACCCCAATTTCATTCACAATTTATTCAGCTTGCTTGCTTAAACAGGTTTAATTAAATTATCTCCCACTAGCATATTTCACTAATCTAAAAATATTACATTTATATTAGCCTAGAGGGACTATGGGAATTATAAATATGGAACTCTCTGGCTCACCTTCAAAATTGAGTTAAATTTCATTTAATTAATGTACAGTAACAAGACTTTCTGAATAATTGAAATTTATTGCCAATAAAATTAACAAGGGCTCTCTTTAATTGAAGTACTTAGTGAGACTGACACTTGAAACCTTCTCTTTGTGCAAAAGCCATGCTACATTTTTCAA
Source organism: Acipenser oxyrinchus oxyrinchus (assembly GCA_030684275.1). NCBI lineage: Eukaryota > Metazoa > Chordata > Actinopteri > Acipenseriformes > Acipenseridae > Acipenser > Acipenser oxyrinchus. The sequence goes on along the minus strand of CM060256.1, from coordinate 21,118,012 downwards.
GGAGCATATCCCTATATGAATTATTGAGAGGTCCATTTTTTTTCAAACTAATTGGATCCATTGTGAGGCAAAATCTGAATTCTATTAGTTGATAATGATGTTTCTTTCAGAAGTATAATTTTTAAAAAAAACAGTTTTGTAGCACGTTCCAATGGTCTCTCCAATTTAGTAGTGTTCATTCTATAAAGGAAATGGCTATGGAGAAGATCGATTGGCATTAAATATGACTGATGGATTTTTTTATTATTATTACTATTACGGGATGTAACAACAAACTGAATCCAGCAAATACCTTTCATTTGGAGACGTCAACTCAGTCATCAGTGCACCGTTTGCAGCACAAACCAGCAAACAGTTTGGCACCCTTGCAGAATGTCATAAAAAGAGATACCAAGGAGACTGAACTGCTCCCTCACACCTGCAGTAGGGATTACCTGCAGAGCAGAAACACATTAGTTGTCAGAGGGAAAGCAGAGAACAACCAGTTGACTAAAACAGTCATTGGCAGTCCAAAACACTGATGCAGTATTCTAACTTAAACCTCAGGAAGACCATTCCAGGGACAGTAAGATTCTGATCTACTTGGCCCAAATATGCCTAATTAAAGATTGGGAATACTATAAAGAGAGGCATAGTCAGCATGGTGTTTGTTGGCCTGTGTTTTGTCGGGCTGTGGTCAGCTGCTATATTTTTTGTTGAAAAGATGTTATTGTTACATTTCAACTGATCAAACCTGGTAAAATATTTTTACATTTATTAATTTAAAAAAATAAACAATGATCCGTCTTTACATTTCAAAGGACTGGACTAATAGAAGTTACTAACTTTTCATTGCATACTGTAATTTAATATTCTGTAATAGCTTTTTACCATATAAATAGCACTCTGTGAGTCAACAATTTCCCTCCCAATGTTATAACAGGAACAATGTGCCCCGGACTGGATGGTTTGACAGTTCATTCCAAGGTCAGTCGGAAGTCGGCCATCCAAAAAGTGGTCGAAGCCACAATACTAGAAGTCAGCGCGTTACTGCGGTAGGCAATGTGTCAGTCATGGATTGGAGGAGACGTGATTGCACTCGTTACCAAACGGGGCATGACTGAAGGTAGATCAGGGGATGTGGCTGAGGGAGCTGTTCCTTTTTTATGGTTATGGACGGATTCCAAAAACTGTTAACTAACCGTGAGTGTTTTTTTTTGTATTAATCGTGTTTGCTTTGTAATTAGTAGATGGCTAACACTCTGGAGCTGTCGCTGTCAATAAATACTGCACAAGTGTGACGACAATATAATGAGTTCTGGTTGTTAATCTCTCTCCCGACCTGTGAGGGCACTAAGCAGCGAGGACAGAGTTCTTTTGACGGGCTGGACTGACAGTTCTTTCCAGGGTCGGGGAGTTGGCTAGTCTGGAAGAAGGCGAGTCTCTGTTGCAAGAACATATTGACCCGGAAGGTAAACAATGTAGCAGCCGCTGATTGTAAAGGCAGCTGCATTAGTTTACCAAGGGGTCATGCATGACAGCATAAAAAGGGGACAGAGACTCGTAATCAGTTCCTTCACTTGGGTTTTATTGAGAGACTGGAAGGACCATGTGAGACGTAGAGAAAGCGTATGGGAAAATATTTGTGAGTGTTTTGTTTAGTAACTATCTGTGTTTTTGTTATATAGCACTAGACTGCTAAACACGAATCCGGAGCTGTTGCCAAGGGCCAGCACAAAACCGGATCAACACTGCACTACAGTCACGATTAACATTGTTATCAGCACTTGTTCACAAGTATAGCACGTATTATATTGTACTTCACCACAAGCACTGAGAGCACTCAGTTTGGACTTGTGATCGTGTGGTGTGTCTAATTGTGTGTGTTAGTATTGTGCTTATTATTTACGGGACTGCAGCCCTTTTGATTTCTGTGTAATACACATTGTTGTGTATTGCCAGTTCATTATTATTTGCTGGCTGGTCATCAGACCATTGGATTAATAATCATTAAATTAACCATTTCACCCGTGCTTTGTTGTGTGTTTGTTCTTGGGATTACTGCATCGGCACCACACCTGCTACTAATTACCACTTTGCCACAACAAGTCACAATCACTGTATTCACCACTGAAACCCTGTATTGTTTAGCTGTGCAATTACACATTGCTGTGTAGTTGCCAGCGTTATTATTTAATGGTGACAAACTGTGCAATAAAATAAAGAACTGTTTGGACCGTGAACTCTGTTTGTTGTTGTTTGAGCACTGCATCACCTCTACACCTGCGCACTGCAAGCCACTTTGCCACACACTCTAAATAGCAATCTCGTAAAACCCTTCTTGTTTGCTGCCCTTTTTCAAGCCCAACTTGCTTATGGAACAGGTTGCTAACATGATACATGATGCATTGAGAAATGTATTATAAGTATTTTACCTTGCTGTTTTGTGATTATGATTCTGGGACAGTAGACATCAAAGCTTTGGAATTCAAAAATGCAAAAACCAAATGGGAAAATCACAGCCAGCTACTGTATTGAGAAACATAAGTGTTCAGTTTCTTTTCTCCCAGAGGAACAATTTATAACAATAATATCTGCTCTGAGAGTGCATGTATCAGCAGATATAATGAAGCATTTAGCAATTGCCACCTCAGGCCAGGGAAATTTATTTCAGTTGATACTAACATGACCTAATGCAAACAAAGTTCTGAGAACCGAGACAGCTGAAATGCCATTAATGGCTATTGACTTTCTCATTTATTTATTTTATTTCCATTTCTGCAGAGGGCTTCAGAGCTTTAAGAATTCTGGTTTTATCGGTGTTAAACTTATTTTATGTGTAAGGTCCACAGAACCAATAATATATAATTTGTTACAATTTAATTTGTTAGTGTTTATAGTACTTGAAAAACAAAGCACAAATAATAAATAGAATAAGGAATATGAGAAAGAATCAAGTAAACCTGTTTTCCAAATGCAGCGCTCCAGATAAGTTGCATGCTGGGTGTTTTACATATTGAAAAAATATGAATTACCAATGATATTTAAATTTAATGCCTAGCAGTTTTGCTGCACATCTTGAGTTTGCATGTTTGACCAGGATGTGAGTGGTGTAATGAAACAAAATGGCAGTGTTTATTAATAACAACAAAAATAATTAAGCTTATCTCTACCAACGATGGTATTGGGAGCAAAACATGGCAGGTTTTCAGTCCCGAAATAATACACACACAAATATCACAATCCAGTTCTTTGTGCATGGAAAAGTGCTCTGTGTTTTCAAGTGAAGTGCTGTGCTGTGAATTAGTTCTCCGGATGGTTGTGTTAGCTCTGTGGCTGCAGCTCCCTGGTTCCTAATCCTCTGCAACACACAAAAACAAAACAAAACAACAGGGCTCTGGCTTGTTAGTTCATCCAGCATAAGGGACCTTACTTACGTAGCTGCGTCCCCTTTGTACTACCCAACTCCTCCCTGCAATCAACTCGGCGCCATGGTTTCTCCAATTGCTGCCTGCCCCATAGTTGATCGCAAGGGATTCATTTCGTGTACCTGCAGCTACGCGCTTCCTTCAAGATGGCCAACTTCTCGTTTCTGCCTACCGTCAAGTCGCCCCATCTATGGGGAAGCATACACAGCGCCCTTTCTAGTTGGGAGGGAGATTTGCAGTTTGAATTCTTTCTCTCTCTGTCACAGCATGTTATCAAGCTTCTTGTACTTCGTTGGTTCCCAGTGTCTCAATGGTCATTTGTAAATATATTGCATGTGCTAGTACAGAATGGATCAGCTAATTGTAGCCTGCCTGGGAATTGACAAAAACACATAAACGATAAGTCTGGGTTTGCATTTTAAAAAACAAATACATAAATAAATAAATGTACAGTTAAATCCACTCTGAAAATTTACAGAAAACAACTATAAAAACTGTAACAGCCTAGTACTACTGAGTAAAGACTCAGTGAACGCAGTAGCTAACTGCATCGAGAGTAGTAACTTACCAGACTATAAAATGATTATTATTAAGGCAGGACTAAATGGCTGCGAAAAAGACATTGTTGGATTTGTTTTTTTCAGGTGGAAAACAAGGAAATCCATATGTACAGTATTTATTGAAAGTAATCATGACTTCAAAGTAATGTTGCATTTTACTTTGCCAAAATACATTTTACTCACATAAGGGTCTATTCATAAAAGTAGTTCCTGACTAGCCTAGGTAATCGAATTTCGTTTAAAACTAACGAAAGTCGACAATACCGATATTCATAAAATGATCTGTGCGGTCAACTGGTGCTAAGCAATTTATGAATGGGTATTCGTTCATGACCGAAATCCGTCTCCTTTTGATGACATCATCAGCGCTATAAACATTTGCTGAGTTCCGTCGTTAGCTGCTGGGAACATAAACAAATGGAATCTACCGACAGCAGCACCCATCGTGTTATTAATAGCATGCCTGTATGATACGTGATTTATATACTGGAGATGCGATCATGTGGAATCTACAGACAGCAGCACCCATCGTGTTATTAACAGCGTGCCTGTGTGATATGTGATTTATATACTGGAGATGTGATCATGTGGAATCTACAGACAGCAAGCAGCACCCATCCTGTTATTAACAGCGTGCCTGTATGATATGTGATTTATATACTGGAGATGCGATCATGTGGAATCTACCGGTAGCAGCACCCATCGTGTTATTAACAGCGTGCCTGTGTGATACGTGATTTATATACTGGAGATGCGATCATGTGGAATCTACCGACAGCAGCACCCATCGTGTTATTAACAGCGTGCCTGTATGATACGTGATTTATATACTGGAGATGCGATCATGTGGAATCTACCGACAGCAGCACCCATCGTGTTATTAACAGCGTGCCTGTGTGATACGTGATTTATATACTGGAGATGCGATCATGTGGAATCTACCGACAGCAAGCAGCACATCGTGTTATTAACAGCGTGCCTGTATGATACATGATTTATATACTGTAAGATGTGATCATGTTCGGGTTATTTAAATTACCATAATAATTGTTAATGTTCCTTTGCTTTGCAGGACATAAGCAATTAAATGAAAAACATTTGTAAATCAATTATTTCAATTATTATTTCAGCTTAACACAGATACAGCATTACTAAAAAAAGAATAGGCAGTGTTAATCACAGGGGCATCAACTTTGATCTGAACAAAGTTTAATAAAAATTTTAAAAAAAGCTGCAACAATTTGTGTCTGTTTCTTTATTGTTTTATTGGGGGGTGGAATTTGTTAAATACAGTCACATAACTTTTTTGACATGTCATTTTGATGCTGTCGTTAGTTTAGACTCCACCGCACCCAGCCTTCAATAACTCCAAGTTGTCGACATTTTGCTGTCATTCACTCTTATGAATAGCAGGTTGACGCTCAGGACCGATGAAGACTTTATGCTAATGAGGTAATCGTTAAGCTTTATCTCAATTTGTTTAAAACATACCATCATAGACGAAAATCATTGGGGCTTAACAACGCATTTGAATTATTTCTTATGAATAGCAACTGCCGTTAAATTGGAGGCTATGGACGAAATCCGATCATGTACTCCTGTTTTCTCATATCGACAGGCATTAACCCTTTATGAATAGACCCCAGTGTCTACATTGGAGAGTAAATTACTCAATGAACCAAAACCTTATCTGGAGTACTGTCCAAATCAATTCAAAAAGTTATCACTGAAATGTATACTATATCACCTGGTTAGCTCACATTGATCATATATTGAGCTGTAAACCTGGCTATTTATAAAATAATGGATGTTGGAATTTTAAAAGTAAATAGTATGACATCTCACCTCATGTACACAGCTGCAACTTATTAATGCAGTCTTCTGAAATATTATTATATTTATTTAGTGAACAGGCACATGAAAGCTAAATGTCGGTTCAAAAGTATATTATACCATAAGCTTAAATACATACAGATACCTGACTTGTTATTTAGTGGGTCAAACATTGGATTGGAGGACCACTTTGCAGCATCTGGATTTTGTGCAGATCAAGTCATCAGTTCCCTTTCATTTCTAAATAATAGTATATGGTGTTTATTTTACAATTTAACCTGGTATTAGGCAAAACATAAGTTGGCCATTCTTGTGAGCTGTTCATGGGTGGCTCTGGCAAACCAATGCCTCTCACACACTATTTATAGAAATACACTTTATAATTTATAATTATAAGCTAGACATTATTAAATATTGATTAATATATGTTTACTTGCTGTTAATAACAAGGTTAGTATGTATAGTAAATGATTAATATGCACATGTATTTATTTAATTTTTAACATAAACCCTGTGAGCAAGTAGTGGATTTATTTTTGTGTAGATATCCGAACAATGGTTATGGGAATGTAGTAAATTATATTCTGTAGTTTATGAGAATGTACGCGAAGTGCTGACATGTACTATACCATATACCCACTGCACAGTTAAAAGACCAATTGTGAAAGACAACAGGAAGTGAGAGCAAATTCTTGGTATAACATTGGATACCTAATTAACAGTAGTTAGTTAGCTACTCATTTACTTCCCACAGACACCTAAAAGGAGATTAAACATAATATTTGCCTTTTAAGAAAAAGACAAATTATACATTTTATTCAACTGGCAGCAAATTGAAATATTTCAGATCAATTCAAACAATGAATAAGAAAAAAGTAAATATTGGACATATACAGTACAACTGCTGTCAGCATGTAAAGCCTTTTGCATTTAGTCTTCTTGGCTGCTGGTTTAATAAGCTACATGCAGCTGCTCCTGAGTGTGGGCTCAGCACTTCATGGGGCAGTAAAATACAACTGGAACATCAATAAGTATATCTTTATATCTGAAAGCATCCATTGTAACTATAATGCCTTGAGGTTAATTGGAAAGTAAGTATCAATTATGAAGTGTGTTTGTTGCCATTTGCAGGAGAATGCATCCACAGGTTTGTGAGTGTTTGTTGATGTAAACACACACATATTAATACAAATTTGTACATATTTTTTGAATATATTTACCGGATTCTGCCGAGTCAACACCCCAGATTGAACGATCGCCCCCCTCCCAACTTTTAGCTGAGTAAAATGTTCAACATTAATTTCCGGTTTTTAATAACCATGCGCAAATAATGCCTGAGGGGAAATATCGCGGTTCACGTGAACAATCCATATTTTGGATTATTTATTTATTTATAGACACTGCAAGAGCTTGTAACTCAGGCTTTTTTTTTTTTTTTTGTATTGAACATTTTAATACTACAGTGCATATAGATGCTAATTTATTATTTTGTGTTGTTTTTTCACACTGGACACTGCAATTTCTTACCTACAGAGATTATGTAAAACCCTTTATTTTAGTGGACCGAAAATTTCACGTGTTTTCACTACTTTTATTCTAGCGTTTGTCACCTACATATGTGTTTTTTCATGATGTTCTTTTGCACTGCACACTGTAGCTTTAAAGTGTAATGTTTGTTTTGTGAAAATATTTGAAAACAGTGGACATACTGCAGCAGCTTTGAATTGTATTTCACCAGTCAATAAAATATGTTAACTGCACTTCTTGATTTTTTAGTGTGACTGTGTGTTGTGCTCTACCTTTGAATTTTAAAATTCTATAATACTAACTAGATGCATTACATCCAGTGACATGATAGAAGAAATCCTTCTCATTTTTGCTGTTTTTATAAGTGTTTAGGTTCCGGACATACAGTTCTGTAACTACTATCTGTTGTAGGGTTAAAGTAATGGTTAACCCATTAATTACCAAATACATTTTTCTTTGAAAAAAAAATCAGAATGCAAGCTATAGTTATGTAATTTGATACATTCTAAATCAATATTTATTTTCAGAAGAAAATGTAATCCTGCTTTTTGGCTACAAACTGCTGTGTCCTATTTTGTGGACAGTCAAGTTAGACGTGCCTGTAATCAGGCCAGTGAAATTTCACGCTGGCTTTGAAACTCAAAACATAGAAAACAGCGCTTTATCATCACTGTGGGCAGGAAAACATTAAGAAAGGTATCATTTTTAGGATTCAGTTTCTTATTTTTTGAAGCATCATAAAAGCATCTAAACGGCTATATTTGCAGAATTAACAGTTACATTTAGACTTAACTTTTGCGGTTAACTAAATTAGAGTAAGTTATCATAACAATATAGTTAAAGAGAACAGTTAAATAACAGGTGCCAGTTAAAAATGCTCCAGAGAATTACAAAGTAATCTGTCACCAGATGGGTTAATTTTAAAGTTATGGTTAAAGATAATTTGACAAATGATCAGTTATTCTGGCAATTCCTTATAAGTAAGATGCTATTGTGATTTTATGTCAGAAAGATATGCAGCAGAATCCTTATTGTGTGGGTGCTGAGATATTGCTTTATGACTTTCAGTTCAAAGTAGTGTTTCTTGGGCTTCCGAGTGGCGCATTCAGTAAAAGCACTCGCTAGAGTGCAGGGTGCGCTCTATAGCCTGGATGTCGCGAGTTCGAATCTAGGCTATTCCACAGCGTGGGCCGGGAGCTCCCAGGGGCGGCTCAATTGGCCGGCGTGCCCGGGGAGGAGGGTTAGGTGGGCTAGGGTGTCCTCGGCTCACCGCGCACCAGCGGCCCCTGTAGTCTGGCCGGGCGCCTGCGGGCTTGCCTGTAAGCTGCCCAGAGCTACGTTGCTCTCAGACGGCTGCATATGGTGAGTCCACAGAGTGTAAAGAAGCGGGCGGCTGATGGCACATGCTTCGGAGGACAGCGTGTGTTCATCTTCGCTCCTCGAGTCAGCGCCAGGGGTGGTGCGGTGAGCTGAGCCTAAAAATAATAATTGGGGAGAAAATAATTTTTAAAAAAAAACTAATTTAAAAAAAAAAAAAAAGTGTTTCTTTAAGCTTAGAATCACAGGGAACACAAGGCTGAAGAACACAATCAGTTATTTTTTTAAATACATGGGAAAAAAACACCCACTTCAATACCTATACAGAGGTTATTGTACACCTTGATCAGAATGTGTTTAGGCAGGTCTTTTGATCCTGAGAAGAAAACAGTTTCACAATGATACCCGTTTCTTATTATGTTTAGCAAATGTTTCAGTGCTAACATAATACATGAGTTATTTAGTTTGGCAGAGATTAAGGGGTTCTCTTCTTAAGAACATGTTGCTTTAATGCATCATTTCCGTATCCCTTGACAAGGCTGCCAAGGTGGTTGTCAGTTTTTTAGGGGTGCACCTGGTCAAATTACAGCAGCTGTTCCTGGAGCAATCTGGGAGAGCATGGAAAATCAAACAAGATCTAAAGGAAACCACAGGCCACAGGTGATAATGTTCTCAAAGGAACAGACGGGTGGAAAATGAGAGTGAAATTCAAAGGTCAGCCTGATAAAACAGTGTTTTTTAGCATTAAATATGAACCATACTATAAGCTTTTCTCTGTACTAGTATGTATTCTTTTCACATTATGAAATCTTGTGTCTGTGTTATTTGTGATGATTTTATGGATTTTATGGAGCATGTCATATGAACTAACTGTCATGTTATCTCTTTCTACATTATACATATTTTTGTTTTATGATCCTGTTCACCTGGGTTATAATTATTTGTCTTTCTTACACAAATAAATGTTATAGATTTTGAGTCAATAGTTTGTACTTGGTCATGTCTGTTTGTGTTGTAAAATGGACTCTAACAGGACTTATTTTCAACCGACAGATCACGGTTTTACTTTGTTCTGTTAGAGAATTGCAGCACAGCATGCAAGCAGAGGAGATGCCCGTGTATTACCGTAAACAGAAAGAACAGAATGTGCCCATTTACAGTATCTCCAGATAAGATCACCTTTCTGGAAAACAAACACCGGAAAGTGGTGTGCACCTGCAGCATGTTCACTGACAGGATCTTGGAGAGCCAACAGTTGTATCAGTGGATGCTTTCTTTGTGCTGGCATCTGCAGCACTCCATATTGGCACAGCTCTCAACACAGCACCTAATACCGAAAGCATGCCACTGCTGCCTCCTTAAATACTGCTTAGTCTAATTGCTTTAATTCCCCTAAGCACCATTGTACACATCTGGCAACCGTATTTGTTCTTACATTAAAAAATATGGCAGTAAATTCCCTTGGCACATTAAAACTGCAATATGGTTTTTAAGAATGGTGTAAACCTCAAAAAGATAATTTCATGTCTTTTCTGAAGACTTTAAGATAGAACAAACCATAGAGCATTCTAGAACAAAATGCAGCACGACATTCAAAGAGTAAGAATTCATACTTTCATGCAGTATTTTATTATATCTGATATTTTATTTATTTATTTATTTATTTATTTATAAATTTAGTAGTCGGCAATTGATTTTACCCCATTTTTCTCCCAATTTGAAATGGCCAATTGTTAGGCTCAGCTCACCTCTACCACCCCAGCTGACTCGAGGAAGCGAAGACGAACACATGCTGTCCTCTGAAGTGTGTGCCATCAGCCAACTGCTTGTTTTCACTCTGCAGGCCTGCCATGCAGCCAACCCAGAGCTACAGCATCGGAGGACAACGCAGCTCTGGGCAGCTTACAGGCAAGCCTGCAGGTGCCCGGCCAGTCTACAGGGGTCGCTGGTGTGTGGTGAGCCGAGGACACCCTGGCCGACCTAAGCCCCCCCCCGGGCGGCGCTCGGCCAGTTGTGCGCCGCCCCCTGGGAACTCCCGTCCACGGTCGACAGTGGAATAGCTTGGACTCGATCCGGCGACCTCCAGGCTAGAGCGCCTTTTACTTGCGCTACTCAGGAGTCCATTATTTCTGATATTGACCTATGCTTTTGAGAACTTGGCATTTACAGTAAACCGGTTACAAAGCAGTAATCAGTTATCATCTGCGCTGCCTATTTTTTATCCATCATTAATCTGCTCTTACAAAGTACAATTGCAAACAAATATGATTTATATACCGGTAACTCAAATACACTGTTCACTACTTTTGATTTAAAAAAAAATAAAGTGTATCCCTCGGGAGAGCAAAATTGGATCCAAATGTATCCCTTAGGTTATTAAAATGCCTCTTGTAGACACATGCTTTGATAATGTATCTTATTCTAATGTTTAAATAACATAAAAATGTTATTAGACCCTAATTGGAATTGGCTAAACAGTACTGTTGCATTCATCAGTCCTCCTGTAATTAATATACTGGCTTATATGCTACTGCTCGGAAACATCACATTGTGCGACTTGGAAAATTGTAACCTAATCATTTTAAAATATACGATTAAAGGTGTAAAATGTAAATAAACAATGCCCTTTTTGATAAAAGTAGATCTAAATGTCAAGGTGGTACTTTTAAATGTATTAGAAGTTGACGTAAGCTACTTAAGGATTACTTATCTGTTTGACTTCACACATGCAGCCTTATCATTAGCAATAACTTAGTCCTGCCAAGGTTTTGACCATGAAAACATCCCTGAATTTTAAACAACAATTGCATGCATTATAATACTAGAAGTACTTACTGAGAACCAGTAATCTTCCCACCAGCCAATGATATTGCATCTTATAGGGGTGGGTTACTCATGTTATTTTTCCATTCAGAGCCCTTAAATGCCCTGTGACTTATCATGGAAAATTATTTATCATTATACAAAAAACAATAATAGTATAGTGGATGTAAATATTTGCCCACACCTTTCCATGTTTATACCATGCATTTACTGTTCTTTACTTTATTTGTATTGTTAAATCACTATGCTTTACTACATTTTGCTATGTTTTATAGGGGACTTAAAGATACAATTTGCTTGTTAGTATTAAAATATGTTAGTTAGCTAGTTGGTAACTACTAGAGTTACTAGCTCTGCATGTCTATCACTAACATACTGTATTTGATGCCCAAATCTTACCACACATTTTAAAATAGCAAATCTGAAAAATTCATGAACATGCCCAGCTGCGCTGTCAATTTGTTTGATTTTTTTTTTCAATAGAACCCGTAGACTACTTTTTTTTTTTTTATTTAATGACCAATTATTATTTTATTTTTTTCCCCCAAATTTGGAATGTCCAATTATGTATTTTCTCCTCACTGCAGCAAGTCCCCACACAGCACAGACGTTCTGAGGGCATGTGAGCATCCTCCGATCTCACAAGCCTAAAGCCAGAATTGCTTTTACGCCGAACAATCCAGAGCAGAGGTGGACGGGCTACCAATCCCAGAGAACAGAGAACAGCCCTGCTTTTTTTAATGTGCTCTGTGTCTGGGCAGTAGGGTTCGCTGTTGTGCGATGAGGAGACGGAATCCCTGCCGGTTTCCCACCCCCACCCTGGGAGCGTCAGAGCCAATGTGACGCCCCCTTCAGAGTCCCCAGCAAAGTTCGACCTCTTTGCACAGCCCTGACGCAAACTGGCACCGTCTAAACTGTATGACTCATCCTGCGCTTTAACTGGATGAGCGACTCAGGGACAGATTACTTTTTTTAATCAATTATATTGTTATTTTCATGTCAAAAATATATGTACACCTCTGTAATATAAACATTTATGCTAGATTAAATATAATATTTTGGATCCATAACTTTTGGATTACTTACATATAAATATGTCCCGCATTTTTTATTCAAGTTTCTCCTCGACAAAATAATAACTGGTAATAAAAATATGAATAAAAACAATAAATCTATATTAATATGCCATTTTACTGTGTGTAAAATAACTTACTATGGTTAATTGCTGCAATGTGTACTAATAAATTAACATGCTATTTGATAAAAACTATTTAAACTTTATTCAGTTAAAAATGTGGATAAAAGGTCCAACAAGATCTAAATGTGCATGTGTGTATATCAGACATTAATGAAGACACAACTGGCCAATAGGAACACATTTGTGGTTGATACAATACATCACAGTCACAAATAACATCAAAGTCTGTCCAATTCCGGTTTTATATGGCAAACTATGTTGTACTTGTATAATGGACTATAATCTTAACAATTCAATTTGGTCAGGATGAAATAAATTGATTTCCAAGGCAGATGGTGGCATGCAATTAGCCCTAAGGCTGACAAATTTACTTTAGGATCCTCCCTGACAGGCAAAGGTTATTATAAATGGTCATTAAACAGCTTGCGTAATCATGTAGGAAAATATTATTTTAAAATATTGATTCAAAATTGATTTTCAATCCACATAGTATATTTTTATATTATTTTGTGGTTCAGCGATATGATAGTAATGCAGCAAGATAATGAATTTGGGTACAATGTAATCCCTACATTTTTAACAGGTAACATTGAAAAGATGAGAGACAGTAGTAATAATACATTTTTATAACAAAACAGATGGAGTTTACTCACGGACCACAGGTTGGGAACCACTGGATTAATATGTTAAAATGTTATTGTAATAAAGTGTTATTATAACTTAAAAATCAAGTCAATTTTTGTTATTATCTTTTCCAGTTTAACGTTACTGTTGTATCACACCTCTGTCTTTTGCCATGTCCACACCTACAGACATTCTGTCAGAAGCTGTGTACAGCAAAGCAGGTACTGTTTACTGACAAGACCCTGTGCTTGACCTTTTAACCTACCTTACCCACAAAAGTTTTTTTTTAAAACACTGCTCTGTTCCCGTGTGCTCCTTGACCTCGAGTCACAGTGTTGTCATTTTTTTTTTTCACTTTCCCTTAAGCAGTGAAAAAAAGATAAGGCAGAATGATCTGTCATTATAAAGTACAAATGGTTTCCTTTTTGATTAAAAACCTTGCATTTGTTACAGCCTAACTGAATTGAAGTTAAGGGGATAGCACCATTATTTCCTTTTCCATCAGCACAGGGTTAATAGGTTTCCCACTATACATTAGTGGTATGTATTTAGCATTATGTAACCTTTTATGGGATGCTAGTTACAAAGGGCACCAGTTTCAAGAATCAAAGGAAAGTGTGTTCAATTCCTAGAACTGGTAATTATTCATTGTTTTATGTTAGCAGTGTAATTTCATAAGAAAAAGGTTTAACATAGTCCTTCATTAGCTTACATCCATATTCACTTTAAAAAGTCTGTTATAGCATTTGTCCTCTCTAATTTACTATAGATGTTTTTGTATCTCTAGATAACATACTTCCGTAAAACTGATAAAAGTTTGGCATGTACCGCTACTGAATCCTGCTTGACTAATAATAAAATACAGTTTAAGTTGCCATGATGTTAAACACAGATCTGTAGTATAGATAGCTGACATATGAGAAGAGAATATGTAGCCACAGGTAGAAGACGAGGGCTTGGATTGTAACAAAATGCATTTTGTTATTTCATGCTTTGCTATCTTAATATCATCCTCATATTTCAAGGTTTCAAGCACTTGTCTGAAAAAGCCTAGTTATCCAATTATTTAGTCATCATTAGAAATGTTGTCTTCTGGCCGTGATTATGGTTAGACATTGCAATATGATTTTAAAGAGTGATTGGTGCTCAATGTGTCACTTTAGAGAAGCACAACAATAGATCAGTGACAGTTTCAATTATATATAAATATGAGCTATTATTAATCATTGTACTACACTATCTGAGAAACAGGGTCAACTAGCATGATATTCATTCATTTTTTTATATTCTGTACATCAAAAATAAATTTTCTACAGAAGGTATACCTATACACTGTGGGCTATACATGCACATGAAACATACTTTAATTTTAGAGAATGTGTCCATTTTAGAGATGCATAAAAGTCTAGACAAACTAATTACATCATTTTGTAGTTTTATGTTAACAATTGTCTGGTTTTGAAGATTATGGTATGTACCAATAGTGAACATTATTTGATGGATTTATAAGATTAAAGTGCATTGAAACATACATGTGCTGTATAATTATTGATGATAGGTTGTTATGTATGGCAACAGATTTATACAAATAATTGCATATGTGTATTCTATAGAGTGTCAGTGTGTCATTGGAGTGCTAAGAGAAGTGTTTTCGTATACTGTGCCAATAAATAACTGTAGGAGAGAGAAAACAAAACATAGAACTAGCCAATTACTTTTTTCCCCTGTATTTTATGTCTCCAAATGTATTCATAATTGATGTCCAGTTGAATAAACTGGTGATTGTATGTCACTTGTCACCTCCTAACTACATATTGCCAATGGAGTTACAATATTTCATTTCTGATGCCTGCTGTGCCTGATAAGTGACTGATTGTATGTGACAAGACAGGACAGAGCTGGATGGAAAATTCTTATCAGAGTACTCATCAGAGTGCCCCATTTCTCTGTGGCAATGAATTCAGCCATAATGAAAGCCTGTGTCCCTCCCTGTTATTAATTTAGAGATGCAGTTAGCTAGATCTTAATTGTGGCTAACGTGAGGCTGGGTGGCTGCCCTGAAATCTTTTGTCTCAGTAGGAGCAAGATTAATTTCATTGACTCTCTTTGTCTGTCTCCATGACTTCCTGTCTTTGGTGCCTCTTATCTCCAGAAAACCACTGCTGTCACTTTCTATTCACTTTCCACTCTTACTTTTTTTATATCTTGAGATCTTTCCAAAACACAGTTTTGTATTGCCGAGACAAGGGCCCACCCTCTGCTTCATGCATTTTAATACAGGGTACTGATCTAGACATGTTACAGAAAAAAAAGGGATCAAGTATACCAGTACTTACAAAAATGCATCATGGCTGGACTCGGAATTTGATATCAAACACACACTCTTCTAATACAATTGTGCTTAACTCACCAGATAGTGTGCTGTCTTATATCAGTTATATTAAAACACAAAAAACAATGAGTCACACAATTAGTGGTCTTGTAGGGGACAGGGGTGTCATTTAACCTGGTATTAAATTGGGGGGGGGGGGGTCAAAAAGCAGTTATTGTATTGAACTTGCGGTATAGTAATGACAGCTTTAGTAGCAAGTGTTCTGAATATTTTAAACCCACTCCAACTACTGAGTGACAGCACATTCCTACATTTCTATTGGAGACTCCACTTGCAAGATTTAAAACAAGATTACAATCAGGAATGGAGTCTTGTTAGCGGGATTTAAAGCTGTATTACATATGGAGGATTTAAAACAGAATTGTGGCGGAATGTACAAAAATGTCTACACACAAAAACCCCAGAAGAATGTGCCCGTGACCATAAGGTTTCGTTGTGGAAGACAGCAAAGGAAAGAAGTACAACTTAAGTGCGCAAGTACTGTCGAGTTATTACTATACATATTTTGACAGAAAAAAAAATGCTCAAGCATTTTGGAAAGTAACTGAAAAAACTAAATTCACACAATATATCAAAAACGAAAACCCTAGAAAAAAAAACAATTTACATAAAACTCGAAAATAGCTCAAAATAAGCACAGAAAAATACAATTAATAAAAACCGAAAAACAGAAGCCCTAATCGTAATGCACTAGTACTTTGCTAGTCAGCAATTGTTTGTGTTTCTGGAATACTGGCTGGTCCACTGACCATGTCTTTCTTTTTGCAACAGCTAGTGCAACGGTTTCAAAGCACTGGCTACATTCCAGGAACTCTGTAATAGTTTAATAACCCCCTGTGACAAAGTAGTAATTAGTGCACAGGTGTAGAGCAGGTGCAGTGCAGGTGCAGTAATCCAATAATGAAACAGACAACAAAATACGGTTGAAATGGTTTTGTTTATTTGTAATCCAAGGGTCTGATGACCAAAACAGTAAACAATAGGAGGGCTGGCAATACACAGCATTTTGTATTGCTTAGTGATTTAAACTATGGGTTGCAGTCCTGCAAATGATAAACAATAATCCAGTACATACACAAAACACAAACACGGTCACAAGTCCAAAGTGGGTGCTGCAGTGATTGTGGTGAAAGTACAACTTATTAGTGAACAGCAGTGCAGTGTTGTCTGGTTTTAGTGCTGGCCGTAAGCGTCAGCTCCGGATCGTGTTAGCCGTCTAGTCTATAGAACAAACAAACAGTGGTTTTAGACAGACAGACAAAACAAACAAAACACTCACGGTTCTTTTCAATATTCAGGTCCTTTCGGTTTAGCGTAACCATTACAAGGAACAGATCACCTCCCTTTATATACCGTCAACCATGACCACTTGGTTAACGAGTGCAACCGCTCCTCCAAACCGCAGCTGCCACACATCATTTCACTTCCGGGTTGATGATTCAGTGTACCGTAGCTCTGCCCCCTTTCTAGATGGCCAACCTCCACCTAACCCTGGGAATGAATTGTAAAGCCATCCAGTCCAGGGTACTCTGTTCCCTTTACACAGCACCCTCACTGGTTGGGAGGGTGATCTTACACCAAGAATCATTCTATCTCTGTCACACCACCAAAAATAAATCCAAACATATGTTCCGTGTAGAGTATATTACCGATTTCCAGTTAAAACATAAATAAATAAAGAAAAAATCACTCTCAATTAACCATATCTCATTTACTTACTTTCCTAATAATCCAACACTGCATGATTTAAAAGAAGACAACAACAGGCTTCTTCAAAACTTTGTTACCATAAATAGCCACACATTAAGAAGCTCTTGCAAATCATTTTGGACAAAAGAAGTCATGTACTACTGACTTGGCCTAGCTTCAGGACGAATACATCTCCAGTGTGCCGCTGCAGAGATTAAGATGCTCACTTTTTGATTGGCCTGTAATCAGGATGTCTTCCAGGAAGCATACATGATCTAGTTTGGCAATTATTATTACGTATATTATTATAACGTAGAGCTTGAACATGAGTTTTATTGCTCAGCTTACTGCTGCAATTACATTTTTAAGCAACCCAAAGCTTGAGATCTAATGACAGACAATAAGACACTTATTTGCTTTTTTGCGGTAACTTATTTCATCCAGATTTCAGCCCATTCTATGCAGGACTCGAAATCCTACTTTGTCTCTTCAAATTCTGTTATTTTTCCTATTGCAAGCCATTTTGTAGTATTCAATGCCCAGCCCACTCCTTCTGTAGCTGGAAACTGCGGTTTATTGTTTCTGTTCTGTCCACATTCCTCTTCGCCAAACTGTAATATTTTAAGGTTATCAAATACAATACTAGCAACACCACGTCAGACGCAATTGGTAACAACAACAGTTTTATTTGTCCTAGTCTCCCAGTACACACTTGTAGAGCGCTCCCCGAACTAAATCCCATTGTCACACACACTGTGCCATAAACATTCTGCATCTTCTTTTTTTATATCAACTGATAATACAGTGCTCCCTTGCTATAAACCAGCCCTCGGGGGACACACAATATGAGCATTATAACCGAAGAGTGTTATAAATGAGGGAGGGGTTGGGAGGCGCATAACAACACACATCTGACTAAAATACAAAATAAAATAACTCCCTCTCTATAATGCACATATAGTGAAGCAAAAATGTAACTTTCCGTGAATTAACCATGCATAAAGCACCACGTAATCAACACTATACTCAAAAGGTAATATTCCCACTCGTGGATAATTTTAATTAGCAGTTTTTAAGCTATAAATAGCATGGCTAAATGGCGGTCAGGAGTTCAGTTCTAAGTGACAGACAAGCAAACCAAGTGTGAGAAGGAGAGCGGGTCGGCCGAGGGGAAGAGGGAATGGGCTCGCCCCAGGTTCAGCTGCCGGAGCTGGACTGAAGTGAAGTTGAAGTGTCTCATCTCCCAGAGAAAGCTGCAGCTGCTCTCGCAGCAAAAAAGTAAATACATTAGGAAAGATAACCACGTAATAGGCCTAATATTTATTTAGTTATAAAACAAATGCTGAATAAGATGTCTGTGTTATAAAGTGCCAGTGCAGCTTTTCTTCATTTCAGATACTGTATCAAAAGGGAGAGACAGAAACAGAATTTAGACTGATAAGTTGTTTACAGTTTGAATAACACTGTATTTACTGTAGAAATACTGCATGATTCACTAGTATAGGGATTTGGGGGGCATACTGTAGGAGTGTTATATCCTTGGCGCGTTATAATCGAGAGCCTTATAGGGAGCACAGTAGTACCTTCTAGAACATTTGCCTCGTGAATTTAAGTAATAATGAATAGTCTTTTTATTTAGTATGTGTTTGCTGAATTTAAAAACATGTATAAAAATAAACTGGTTTTGGGGAAATTCAAAAAGGGATATCTATTAAAAAAAAATAGCATGTAAGTTAGGAGTTTTAATCAGCTTTAAAACAGCTAATGATGTTAGAACCCTGT
The DNA here is from genome assembly GCA_030684275.1 of Acipenser oxyrinchus oxyrinchus. Taxonomy (NCBI): domain Eukaryota; kingdom Metazoa; phylum Chordata; class Actinopteri; order Acipenseriformes; family Acipenseridae; genus Acipenser; species Acipenser oxyrinchus. The sequence continues at coordinate 21,098,860 of CM060256.1, read as the reverse complement.
GCATAAAGTGTGAAAACATAAACATACATTAACTACCAGTGTTCAGCTTGCCCTTTCTCACTTTCTCAGTTTATAAGTCATGCAAACAAAGTGAGGGAACACCAAGCCAAGCAGAAACAACCCGCTCAGGGAGTGGCCAGGTTTTTCATAAACAATTTAAAATGAGTCACACTGACTTGATTATGTTTTTGGTGCCTATTGAAGATGCAACAGAATGCAGACATAAAGTTGTGCGCTTTGATATAGTATTCAGTTTCACTTTTCAATTACTTTAATTATCCACGTTCTGCATTCGTGAAGGAAAACCCAAACCAACTACAAACCACAAAATGATTCCAAGAGACTGTTTGTCTTAATCTCTAAATTAAACCAGTAGGCCTTCTGTCAAAAAAAAACCACACACTATTTCGAAGAAGTGTGTTCTTGATATTTAGTTAACGATTGTATGGTTTAGGGTTGTAGGGCCAACTTTTTTGTAATTAGTTTCCCTCGATGTATTGTTATGCAATGATTTATTTTTGTATAGAATTTTATTTTGACCTAAACCATGTAACAGATTACCAGCAAGACTACACAGTTTATGCAACCCATAGTATACAGTAACATAAAAAAAGGTTTCACATTACCTATGCTATAAAAAGGCAATGTGTTCAGTATTGTGCCAAATATTTAAAGCTAATTCATTTTGTACTATTTAGAATTGAAAGCCATAGATCATTTTAAATTGTATTTATACATAGCAGCTGATTCAATCAACAAAATAAAGCAACAGCTTTGTATACTATTGTATATCTATGCACAATCAATTACATTTTTATACATTTGCATATATGTGTCTTTGCATTTTTTTTTAAATACACAAGAGTGTCTGCATTCCCGTTTTTATAACTATGACTAAAGGGAACCATAAACTCCCACTCATACTGTATATGCCAAATTAGGATTGGTCTGATAGTATATCAAGGAAGATAAATGGTCATTAGATATCCTTTTTTTAATAATTCTGCAAGCCTGTTCATGTTTGTAACCCTCCAATACATTTTTATTCAGATGCAGGTAATGTAATGAAATACAAATAACTTGCTAACTTTACAGCAATGCTCAAGGGTTGAACATATTTTGCAACCTTAGAGTGTTGTATCCTTAAGTGACCCATACTGATATAATTAGCATAATTTGTATATTTGTTATAATTGGCTTTTTGTGTCCATTTATTTCTCTACATTTATTTTATATACATATTCATTTTATTCATAATTTATTTTATTTATTCATTTTAACAGTTCAATGAAACTATCTAAATTCCTGCAAAATGTGTTCTGATAATCATGCATTTAGTATAATTCAAGTTGGATTGAATATGCAGTTTTGGATAATTAGGATTTGGGTGAAATAAGCATCAGTTCAGGAAACATCCAATATGTATATTGGTGACATTATTAAAAACCTGCTTATCATTAATTCATGTCTGTGTTAGGGATAAGTATGAATTATTATTTTCTTCATTTGAATTTAATAGGAAATCTGCTTGTTCATGTATAATTGCTTGTGAAACACAGACATTTATTTACAATGCTACCCAAACTTCATATGTATTTCCATATGCAAAAGTTGTGACAGTGGAAAAAAATTAATTCATTTTGAGTTCAGGGTTGGTCAATTTCATTTTTTTTCAAACACTTAATATTGCACCCTTAGGGAGGAATGTGTGAATTAATTTTGCTTTTTACATGCTTGAAACTATTAACCTGACATGACAGCAGCATTCTTTCTGTGCCTGTGTACCTGTAGGAATTTCACTGGGGGCATTTACAGACATCTGTTGTGTGTGAGATATGCCTACAATAATGAAGTTGCTGGTACCAATTTATATGAATCCTTGACTTTGATCTAATAGATGTGAAAATTGTTCAATGTTGTTCCAGCTCATTGCTCAAAAAACAGGAGGAAAATTCATTTTAAAAATAAAAAGACCAGAAAACTATATTCTCTTCCAAGAGAAAGATAATATTGTCATGGTTGTGAAGGTATAGTACTGTAGATTCCAGTGTTCACAATATAGGGTCTTTGACAGGGTTGGCTGATGTTGTGACCTCAGGCCAGAATGCAGGAACAAAAACAAAGTACTGCGGCATCGTTTATTTTCTTTAAACAACAAAAATAAAATAAACAGTTTTAACAAACAAAAAACACTGCTCACAGAGCACAACAAAGTTTTAAACAAAAACGAGTCACGAACACAAAAAACCCTAAGGTCAGGCTTGGCAACTGCCTTCACTGGTCCTTACATGTTTATTTTGTACTTTTTCCAATTCGTCTTCTCTCACTTTCCTGCTGTCTCCTCCGAACACCCACCTCGAACAGGGAGAGCTGCAGGCTTTTTAACCCTTTGCGGTCCATTTATGCAGCACGTCTCTGGCGCGTCAGGTCCAATTTATTTTCACATGTGCAGTTTATTTTAGACACGCTGTTTAAAAGTATTTTTTTCACAGTAAAACAGGTTTAAAAGGCACTGCATATGAACAGGACACTCAGTACTGCATCTTCAGCCCCGCCCCACCCCTTGTTCGCTGTATTTTTCACATACCTCTTCATAGTCGTGCATACCGATAAATCATCTCGTGACCACTCGTTTAATCACCAAACTCCTCAATAATGCGATCCATGTCATTATTTTATTACTATAACATCTCAAAAAGCTCTGCAAATGTCTGTGATATTCTTTGAGCGCTGGATGCGGAAGCAGCTATCTTGTTTGTTTCTATCCGTGTTATCTCTGTGGTGCCAGGGCTATGTGTATTGCTCAGATACGCCTTTTTTTTGGCTCCTATCGGTCTCACTCGGCCATTGAATGGTTTTCTCGGCTTTTTCCAGAGAAAAAACGACTAGAGACCTGTTTTTTACTTCTTTTTGGTGATGTCGGACATTGGACCGGAAAGGGAAAATTGTAGTGTCAGACCAGGTCCGACATAGGACCACAAAGGGTTGAACAGGTGACCATCTCCCGATTAGCAACAAATTAATCACTTAATTTGGGAGATGGCCACCTTCTACACAAGGTTTTCAGGTGGATGGGGCTTCCCATCCATGCTCAAAACAAAACACGCTATGGCTTCTTGCCGTCATATATATATATATATATATATATATATATATATATATATATATATATATATATATATATACAAAAACAAACAATAACACGCCGTCATATTTAACAAATAATAAAACATAATACAAAAACAAATACACTTTCAGCAGTGCTTTGCCCTGCCTCTTTTCATGTGCAGGGCTTTCTACCGCCCTGCTACAGGGTCAAAAAAGAATTGTGTTGAAAAAATGAATCTGATATATATACACACACATATATAGACCAAGCAACCATGGAATTTTCATGGTAAGTTTTATGCAGTTTTTTTTTCTTCTTTCTTTAATTTGAAATGACAGTCATTCTCTGTGAACTGAAAAGGAAGTCTTCCCCAGCAAGTGAGCGATATTCCTTCACAAAAGTAGCAAGCTGAATTACCACTCTGACAGTTGCTATGGCAAGCAACCTGTGAATCCTCTCCACTGTGAATGTTCCTTGCTATAATTATTACCTCCGATATGAGCTCTATAATTACCGGGAAGTTATTTCTGTTTACTTGCTACAGCAGTGAAGAAAAAGTAGTAGTACAGTAGATATTCTTGATGAAATGTCAGTAAAACCCAGTGAACTCAGTGTTTCTGTATGTTAAAGGAACTCACTGTATGTAAAAAAAGTTGTGGCAAAGTGCCCCCCCGTGTGTATTATGTGTTACGTGTTGTGTGTAAATGTTGGTGTATAGGCATTGGTACACGGGATATAAGCGGGTCTGTGTTTCACATGTGTTTAAATTGTAGATTTGTATTTAGGCACGAGGAGGGCACAAATCACATCACGTGCAAGTAAAAAGTAATAATATGTGAGCACGGGGAATTGCACTTTAATTAATTCACGTGCAGTTGTACCGAGATTCCAATTGAATGATTGACTAGCAATCGAGTCTCGGTACAACTGCATAAAAGCTGTATGTTTTCACTCACTTTCGGGGTTGGGTGTTCGAGAGTTGAGAACGGGAGAGAGAAGGAGAGAGAAATATTTACAAACAATTGCTATCGCGTGCTGGTAGGACCAGCACGATACTTGTTTGTTTGTTTACTCACCGTGTTTGTGTGTCTGTCCGTCCACCGTTTGTTTAATTGTTAGTCCGCTTTGTTTATATATTTATTTTGGCGAAAGTGCGTGTCCTGTTTCTGTTTTGTGTACAAACCTTTTATTTTCTGTTTGATTATTAAACGCTGAGCGATCACGCTCAGCTTCACCAAAACCCCAAGTCTCTGTCTGTACTGTGTTTCCTGGCTCTGCCGTGACGTCACCGCTCAGTCGTCTTTGTCACACGTGGTGTCAGAACCGGGAGCTACAGCGCCTCCAGGACTCAGGCCAGAGCAGGAACCGCAATTTGGGGTTTAAAAACAAAAAAACAAAAAAACAAACCCAACAACAACAACAACAACAAAAAAAAATGGAAGGCTGGAACTGGAGAGATGGCTGCCAGGATCTGGAGGTCCTCCTCGGTGGTCTAGAGGACCAAGGCTGGTGCCTTGCCTGTGGGGATTTCGGGCACCCAGTGGTGCACTGCCCCTACCAAGAGGGAGAGGAGGAACTGGCCCAGGAGAGGAAGGTGAGGAGGAGGCAGAGAAGGGGAAAGGGGAAGAGGAAGGCGGAGTGTCCACCGCCCAAGTCTCCACCAGCAGAGGAAGAATGCCTGCTGGTTTTGCCTCCACAGCCTGAGTGGGAGGAGCCCGAACGTCCTACGCCTGAGTGGGAGGAGCCCGAGCGTCCCACGCCTGAGTGGGAGGAGCCCGAACGTCCCTACGCCTGAGTGGGAGGAGCCCGAACGTCCCACGCCTGAGTGGGAGGAGCCCGAGCGTCCCTACGCCTGAATGGGAGGAGTCGGTGCGTCCACAGCCCAAGAGGGAGGAGTCGGTGCGTCCACAGCCCAAGAGGGAGGAGTCGGTGCGCCCACAGCCCAAGAGGGAGGAGTCGGTGCGTCCACGGCCCAAAAGGGGAAGGTAGAGCGTCCACCGCCCCAGTCTCCACTAGCAGAGGGTGAATTCCTGCTGGTTCCACCTCCATTGCCATGGGAGGACCGCTTGCAGCTCCCACCTCCACCAGCAGAGGGTGAATTCCTGCTGGTCCCGCCTCCGCCACTTCCACCGCCAGGAGCAGAGCAGCAGGAGCTGCCTCTGCCTCCTCCACCAGCAGAGGGTGAATGCCTGCTGGGTCCCTGTCCACCAGCAGAGGGTGAATGCCTGCTGGGTCCCTGTCCCCAGCAGAGGGTGAATGCCTGCTGGGTCCCTGTCCACCAGCAGAGGGTGAATGCCTGCTGGGTCCCTGTCCCCAGCAGAGGGTGAATGCCTGCTGGGTCCCTGTCCACCAGCAGAGGGTGAATGCCTGCTGGGTCCCTGTCCACCAGCAGAGGGTGAATGCCTGCTGGGTCCCTGTCCACCAGCAGAGGGTGAATGCCTGCTGGTCTCCCCTTCCAGGCGGAGCCGCACCAGTCCCCTGCAAGAGGGGGAGGGCCGCACCAGTCCCCTGAAACAAGGGTAGACTACACGCTGCTCCCACCTCCGCCGCCAGGAGACTACACGCCGCTCCCACCTCCACCGGCAGGAGCAGAGCAGCAGGAGCTGCCTCTGCCTCCGCCACCTCCACCAGCAGGAGCAGAGCAGCAGGAGCTGCCTCTGCCTCCGCCACCTTCACTGGCAGGAGCAGAGCAGCAGGAGCTGTCTCTGCCTCCGCCACCTTCACTGGCAGGAGCAGAGCAGCAGGAGCTGCCTCTGCCTCCGCCACCTCCATCGGCAGGAGCAGAGCAGCAGGAGCTGCCTCTGCCTCCGCCAACCCCACCAGCAGAGGAGGAATGTCTGCTGGTATCACTTCCCCACCAGCAGAGGATGAATGCCTGCTGGTATCACTTCCCCACCAGCAGAGGATGAATGCCTGCTGGTATCACCTACCCCACCAGCAGAGGATGAATGCCTGCTGGTAACACTTCCCCACCAGCAGAGGATGAATGCCTGCTGGTATCACTTCCCCACCAGCAGAGGAGGAATGCCTGCTGGTAACACTTCCCCACCAGCAGAGGAGGAATGCCTGCTGGTATTACTTCCCCACCAGCAGAGGATGAATGCCTGCTGGTAACACTTTCCCCACCAGCAGAGGAGGGATGCCTGCTGGTATCATTTCCCCATCGTCACGAGGAGAGGAGCAGGAGCTGCCTCTCCCTTCACCAGAAGGACCGGACTAGATGCTGGCGGTCCTCGGCAGCCCTTGCATAGGCTGCTGAGGGAAGCACGGGAAGAACCGCCCGGCCGCAGAGGCCGAGAAGAGGGCCAACACCTGCACCCCAGCTAGTCCTGACTGCCTGCCCGCTGCCCAAGGATGCCTGCCCGCCGCCCAAGGATGCCTGCCCCGCCGCCCAAGGATGCCTGCCCGCCGCCCAAGGATGCCTGCCTCGCCGCCCAAGGATGCCTGCCTCGCCGCCCAAGGATGCCTGCCTCGCTCGCCCAAGGATGCCTGCCTCGCTTCGCCCAAGGATGCCTGCCTCGCCGCCCAAGGATGCCTGCCTCGCCGCCCAAGGATGCCTGCCTCGCCGCCCAAGGATGCCTGCCTCGCCGCCCAGGATGCCTGCCTCGCCGCCGGGTTGCCAGCCGCTCCGCGCCGCCTGGGTTGCCAGCCGCTCCGCATCGCCTGGGTTGCCAGCCGCTCCGCATCGCCTGGGGTTGCCAGCCGCTCCGCATCGCCTGGGGTTGCCAGCCGCTCCGCATCGCCTGGGGTTGCCAGCCGCTCCGCATCGCCTGGGGTTGCCAGCCGCTCCGCATCGCCTGGGCTGCCTGTCGCTCCGCATCGCCTGGGGCTGCCTTTTGCTCCACACAGGGTACAGGGTACGAGGGAGAAGTGGAGCTCCCGCTGCCGCCTCTATGGCCAGGGGCTCCCCTCCCGAGTTCGCCTCCCAAGGGTCCGCTGCTGCTGCCGTCGCCTCCCGAGGGTCCGCTGCTGCTGCCGTCGCCTCCCGAGGGTCCGCTGCCGTCGCCTGGGGTCGCCAGGGATCCTGCTTCGCCTGGGGTAGTCGAGGGTCCTGCTTCGCCTGGGGTCGCTACACTATGGCCAGAACCCCATGAAGGGAGCTGTCGGCCATGAAGAAAGGGGAGGTCAGGAGACCAGCTCCCCAGCCGCATTTCCGTGGCAGGAAACACGGTGGCCAGAGCCCCACGGAGGGGAGCTAGCGGCCACGAAGGAGGGGAGGTCAGGAGACCCGCTCCTCGCAGCAGTTTCGCTGCCGGAAGTGGGTGGCCGGCCCCACGGAGGGAACTGCCGCCATGAAGAAGGGGGAGGTCAGGAGACCAGCTTCCCCGCAGCAGTTTCGCTGCCGGAGATTGTGTGGTCGGAGCCCCACGGAGGGAACTGCCGCCATGAAGAAGGGGGAGGTCAGGAGACCAGCTCCCCAGCTGCACTTTGCGGCAGGAGATAGTGTGGCTGAAGCCCGGAAGAGGAGCTGCCAGCCACGAAGAATTGGGGGTGCCAGACATTTCACCATGGCCACCCCAGAAACAACTTGCTTCCCCTCTTCCGGGACTTTGGGACTGAGGGGGAGGTGGCCGTTGAGGCCATGTGTGCTTTGCACAAGGGGGTATATGTGGCAAAGTGCCCCCGTGTGTATTATGTGTTACGTGTTGTGTGTAAATGTTGGTGTATAGGCATTGGTACACGGGATATAAGCGGTCTGTGTTTCACATGTGTTTTAAATTGTAGATTTGTATTTAGGCACGAGGAGGGCACAAATCACATCACGTGCAAGTAAAAGTAATAATATGTGAGCACGGGAATTGCACTTTAATTAATTCCACGTGCAGTTGTACCGAGATTCCAATTGAATGATTGACTAGCAATCGAGTCTCGGTACAACTGCATAAAAGCTGTATGTTTTCACTCACTCGGGGTTGGGTGTTCGAGAGTGGAGAACGGAGAGAGAAGGAGAGAGAAATATTTACAAACAATTGCTATCGCGTGCTGGTAGGACCAGCACGATACTTGTTTGTTTGTTTACTCACCGTGTTTGTGTGTCTGTCCGTCCACCGTTTGTTTAATTGTTAGTCCGTTTTGTTTATATATTTATTTTGGCGAAAGTGCCGTGTCCTGTTTCTGTTTTGTGTACGAACCTTTTATTTTCTGTTTGATTATTAAACGCTGAGCGCGATCACGCGCTCAGCTTCACCAAAAACCCCAAGTCTCTGTCTGTACTGTGTTTCCTGGCTCTGCCGTGACGTCACCGCTCAGTCGTCTTTGTCACAAAAGTGCATATTGTTTACAAAATAAACAGAAATGACCAAAAGTCCTGTGAATATTGCTCTTTACAATGGAACTGCATTAGAAGAGTTTGTTTCTGTAGTGAGTTATTAGATCCACCACTATTTAGATTATAAAAAGCACTGAAATATTTCAAATCAGGGTGTGCCTGACAGAGTATAGCACATACTGTACAATACAGGTCTATGCTATAAATAGTTATCCAAACATCACAATTTCCTCAGATTTCCTCTAACAAAAATAAAATAAAAAATAAAAAATCATCATAGCAATACAATAAATTTTTCTTGAAAAAAAAAATACTGATTAAAAACACTTTTGAGTTACCGTTCACTCTACATCCTCCACACCGTCACCTCTCTTTTCATTAAATGATTTCATGTAGCAATGCAAGTTTTCTCAAGATGGCACTGGAGGCTTCAGGGCTAATTGTCAAAGTATTGTAGCGTGCACTGGGTAGGGGTCAGGGCTGGTAGGTGACGCAATCTAAACATGAAGACAATAGCCCAATACCAGCTCCTGCAAGGCAGCCCGACTCTTTTGTACAGCGGTATCGGTGCTATGCTTCATAGCAGGAGGTCCCAGGTTCGTGTCTGACCTCCGCCTGTATGAAACCCCTGCTTGCGGCAACTGAGGTATATTATATTAAGTTCATATTTCAATATTAATTTGTATTGAAACTAAGATACAAAGCTTCACTGATTTGTTTAGCAGTAGATCAGGACAAGTTTGAAACAAGTTGTTAGCAGTGTTCCAATTCAATTAATTTGATATTGTATTTCACCTTTGTTTATCAGCAGCAGCATAATCCTGTATTATCTAAAATAAGGTCTATTTAAATTAAAAGCTTAAGGAGTGTTGTGCTGCAAGAAACAAACTTTGTTACAGGGCTTGTACTGAAACAGGTATGTATTCAAACTTTAAAGTCTGGGAAAATCATGTAAATTCAGTGCACTTCATAAAAAGGTTACTAGTACAAATCTCAGAGGTGAGAAGTTGAAATTCATCAAAAGGCAGAAGTAACCCCTGGACTCTACACTGTGACTCTTTATTATCCAAGTAACCCCTGGACTCTTTAGACTGTGACTCTTTTTATTATCCAAGTAACCCCAGGACTCTTTACATTATGACTCTTTATTACCATTTTAAATAACAGACATTCAAGCACTGGGAGGCCGAAACGGGAGTTGACCGCTTAGAGCCTGGAGGAAGGGCTACCCTCAGCCACGGATTCCCTGAGGATTCCCCCTACATCAAAAATTTAAAATATGTGAATAGGGGTTTTTTCCTTACCTGAGTGCGTATTTAGTTCTGTGGGGTGCGTGGTCAGGCTGGAGAGGCTGGGCTCTTTCCCCCAGCGCAGTCACGCAGTCAGTGTCTCAGCTGCTCATTTTCATTAATTTTCCAATATTTTGGGGGGTAGGTGGCAGTGCGTCACTGTGGGGTTCGTTAATCATTTATTATTATTTTTCCATTCATGGTTTGGCGGCCTCGTTTTTTGGGGGGAGGTGGCCCATCTGCACCACTGGGATGCATGTAACTGTTCATGTTTTTCCAGCCGGCTTCGCGCAGGTAGCCGTCAAGCACCCACGGATTTATTGCAATCAATAAATCATTCATTCATTGCGGATTCTCCGTGCTGAGTACAACATTCTTTTAATTCAACCTTCTGCTAAGACATGTCCCTGGCTACAGGGCTTCTACAATGAATACTGATTTCCCATGCTTGCGTAGCTGGTCTTAAGACTCATACATTACCATCTAGGGCTGTACTTAGATGTTTCTTCTTCATTATACAGAAGATTACCAACTACTAAGGATGAGCCATTTGGGAATTTCTGTATTTTATTAAAATAATTTTTACACTATTTCGTAGCCTATTGGATCAATGTGGGTTTTATTACGCAGGGAGATTCAGGTCATTCATCACGGTAATTTCTTCCTCATTGCTCTCAGATAGGGTTGTCAACAGGCTCGAGAATCTCGGGACACTTTAAGGCAGGTGTGGCGGAGTGTCCCGCCCCTATTATTATTATTTGTATTTTTGTTTGTGGCGCGGATAAAAGCGCCGCGTCTTTTGTTATTGTTTTTATTATTTATATTTAAAACCCCGTGAGGATGCATGACTGATCAGCTACTGATTATTTAACTAGCTGACAGTCATGCATCCTTACCAAACGCGTGCAGACTCTGGCCGAGGGGTAATAAGATAATTAACAACTAGTTAACCCCTCGGCCAGAGTATAAGAACTGGCAGCTGTCCGTTCTGCAGGGTTGGAGTGTAGAGAGTACGGGAGAGCGGAGAGAGAGCGCGTAGAATACAACAAAACAATTGCTATATTTAAAAAGTATACTTGTTTCTATTTGTTTGGTCATCGCGACTTTTTGTTTTCTGTTTTGTTGTTGTGTTTAAATCTTTTGTTTTGGTTAATTAAAAACGCTGAGTGCCATAGCATTGAGCTTCACCCACCCATCCATTGTTTGGTTTCAGTTACTTCTTGGTCCGTGACGTCATCAACCTCACCACTGCGAGCCAGACTGTCACAACAGCAGGTCAGGTTTTTTTTTAACTCACCTCTCTAAACTGCAATGTATTCAACATGTAAAGTGAGTGTGAATTGCTTGAGCAGTTTATTAAATGTAGTTAATTGTTTAATTGTGGTGGCGATTCTATCCGGAAAGCCTTGTAACAATGATTAACCATATTGCTTGAATTTTGAGTTACAAAACCTGACTTTCCTTAAAGTGTCCCGAGATTCTGGAGCCTTTTGGCCATCCTACTCTCAGATCAGGTCATACAGGTTGAAACGTCATAAAAGAAAATAGTGGGTTAGGCAAAGATGCAGCTATCCTTTCTTGTAACGGTAAAGCAAACAGTTCTGTATTTTGACGTTTCTATTGTGGGGGGAGGGGGCTAGCGGTAAATTGTGTAAGTTTCAAACTGAGATCTTATTCAGGGATATATTTCCATTCTGTAATAAAAATACTATGAACTAAAAGGCAAAAAAACAATAGATTGTGCTCGTCCCTTGTTAGCAGCTGCCAGTCTGTTTTTCATACAACAGTTTCCTTCAGTTTTTCTTGACAGTTTTTGTAGATTCGGTATTCGGCTGAATATTTTGAGATGGATTTGGTATTCGGCCGAATCTCAAATACAAATCAAATTCATGAATCCACCGAAGATGTTTGTTTCTTGGCTGGAATAATTTGTACACCCAAGTTTAAAATCTAATTATATTGGACTTTATCACACCTTGTATGCCCAGGAGAACAATCTAATTCCTTGAGATGACCGAGGCTTCAGTCACCTGTCTATAGGGGTTAATTTCCAGTCTCTGTAGATAGCAAAGGTGTTGGGTGTAGCCTGCTCTGTGCCTTCTGGCCATTTGGTATGTTGGCAGAACCAAGCTTGTGCAAATTAGCTTAATTTGCATTTCCTACTAACCAGGGTGTGTTTGAATTAGGAGATATCTCATGCAATAGGGTGTAGTAACTGAGCCCAGACATGAATCCCATAGAATGTGTATTGGTCTGTCTTGAAGTGTGTGTAGTGTGGCCTAACATTGCAGTACTGATATTGAGAAATATTAGTTTAACATGCACAGTTGAATAGAGAGAAAGTCTAAGAATGAAATTTCAAGATCATTTTGTTCATGAATTACTGTGTGCTAAAAAAAGCATTAGATGGAAATGAAGAAGGCTAAGAGAAGCCTGACAAAAGCTGAATGAGAACAAATAATAATCAAGAATACTTTTATGTACAAGCTGTACAAGCTGCATTTTGCAGCTGTAATTGTGTAATTCTGCTCCAACTCAATTAGGGCAGTGGGTTTCACAATGGCTCAGCTAGCAGAGGCTACTGTTAAACTACTTTCAGTGAACCTCATCTCAGTGCTACTGAGTAATGTCACACTAATAGAATGTAACATTTCTGCACCACTGGATCCATCTAAACCCTGACAGCTAGAGACAGGGGTGTTGCACTTTTCAGCCAATAACACATCTCAGGCAATGTGCCAAGTATCTGTATTAACAAAGATTGCCATATATATATATATATATATATATATATATATATATATATATATATATATATATATATATATATATATGCATATCAAGGCTGGTGGCACTGCTAGTGCTACTCCTGCACATTTAAATCAATAGTCACAAGATAGTTTAAGTATACTTTAATCTGAATCTGAATAAAATGTATTTATTGAAGTAACTGGTGATACTGCCAACACAATGCCATTGACAGACGTCTGGAAAACAAATCTCAACATATGTCTCCTTGTTAAGGCTTGCCCTAGAAATAAACATTGATGCTTTGAAGCTTGCCAACCTTTCAGAAGACTTATTGTCCAATACTGCTGTGTACTTTTTCAGGCTCTACTTTATTCATTATATTATCTTTTTTCATTATATTTATCTTTCTGCAGTAAAAATATATATTTATGATTTCTCTTGTCATCGATACATGCTTCTTTTCTGAGTAATGCATTAGCACATTATAAGTGGCTACTTGAAGGGTTACATCTCAAACGCTGAATCATTTCTTTGCTCGTATCACAATCGAGTAAAAGTGAAGTCACTGAAAGCTTAAAGAGTAAGTAGCGGGGTGCTGAAAAATATAGCGTTATACGTCCCCACGTGTTGTTGAAACTGTTAATAATTTTCCTTTCATTGTTAACATCCTGACAACTTTTTACACTTATAACTTTAAAGTTTGTTTCAAAGCTCTTTTCAAAATGTCTGCTCTAGTGCACTCGGATTTGAGATCTGTCCTCTAAATCACTGCAGGAAAAGCGATTTAAAAAAAGAAAAACATAACAAGTACTCTGTCTTTTCTGTTCTGTAACACATCATGGCTCGTTATTGCTGTGTTACCTGTTTGACAATGTGGGCAATAATCCTTACACTATCAGTGCACTAGAGCGGCCATTTTGAAAACAGCTTTGAAACAGACTTTTAAAACAGTTGTAGCAACACATGGTGATGTGTAATGCAATATTTTTCGGAACCCCGCTACTTACTTTTTAAGTTGAACATCATCTGTCTTGATTTCATTTTGAATATGAAGAAAAGCTTTCGTTATATACAACTGGGAGTGAACAATGATTGTTTGCTTTATAAAACCACAAGTTGATGATATCGATTGCCTTACAGAAAGATAGAAGATGGGTTTCAGCAGGAAACTCATATGACAGATCTTACAAGGCACTTCAGACAGTAACGAAGTTTTCACAAGTAGCTTTTTCATTCACCACACATCAGTTACATGGATTAACAAAGCCAGTTTAAAGTTTAACAAACTAAAAGTTAAGATAGCAAAAGTGTACCTTTGTTTCACAATCAAGGATAATAGGATTCAAGGGGCCAAGGTAACAAGACAATTTTGCTTGATGGCTGCAAAATGTGGAAATAGTTTGTCTGATCTAGTTCAAACTTGAGTTATCAAGTTCATCATTAACATGACCTGTCTGTTCACGAAGAGCAGTAAAAACCAGTAACACCAGTAAAGAAATAGTTTTAGAAGCTTTTTACTATATATGTTAGGACCCCAACCCAAAATACACCCCCACCTAGATCAGGTCGACCCCATTGGGTTGGGGTTAATTAAAATGTTTAGTACCCCGAAATCTTTTTCGTGTTCGGGGTGGGATCGTCTTGTGAATGACCCCATCATGATGCAGAAAATTCACTGAACCCAAACCTGATCTGAAGAAGATCATCTAAAGACAACCTAAATCAAACCATGAGCAGTAATGTCACAGTGCGCGTCGATCGTCTAATTAAAGTTACAGTACCAGATTAGCTGTGCAGTACACAACACAATAGAATAAAATAACATATCAAATAGCAACCTAAATATTCTACATTTGTTTAATTCTAACAAATAATAACATTAATAAAATAATCTGAATAGTTCAACTGGTCCAGAATGCTGCTGAATGCTAATGCTGCAAGAATACTGACAAATACAAAACAAACTGAACATATTACATCTGTCTTGGAAACTTTGCATTGCATACCTGGCCCTAAATATTTATCTGACTTGCTGCATCCCTACATGTCAGCTGTGCTCTTCTAGCTCAGAGCTGCTGGCTGCTCCCTTGACCAGGTGTGTCACTCTGGGAGGTCGGAGTTTCTCAACTAATGCTCCTAAACTTTGGCACTCGTTGCCACTAGTTGTGAGAGGCTCTCATTCTCTTGAGAAATGTAAAGCACTGCTAAAAACACGTTTGTTATCCCTAGCTTTTGATATAGGGATATTTTTTTTAATGTAAATATTTTTATAATGTTTGTAATCATGTTTTTATTTTAGTTATGACATTGTATTATTTTCTGTAAAGATCTTTGGGTGGCATTGCCATGAAAGGCACTATTAAAAAGACATTGATTGATTGATTGAAATATTGTAACCTGGCCAAAACAATAATTATGGTATTCTAATGTGGTACTGTAGCTTTAATTGGAAGACCAACACGCACTGTGACTTGAGCACTTGAGTAAGGTTGTGTTTTCAGATGATCTTCTTCAAATCGGGTTCGGGTTAAGTGAATTTTCTGCATCGCGATGGGGTCATTCACAAGACAACCCCACCCCGAACACGAAAAGATTTCGAGGTTCTTAAAATTTTAATTAACCCCAACCACTGGGGTCAACCCGATCTAGATGGGAGTGTATTTCGGGTTGGGGTGCTAACATATATAATAAACCCATGTTGAAAATGTCAAGATCTGTGGATATGTTAAACAGTAACTTTAAATGCCATTTTCCTAGTTTGTTTTACTGTCTTCCTGCCTTTTTATGATGTTTAAACTAATTCTGAGTGGTTCTTACTGTGACGGTGCTTCACTCTGCCAGATTCTCTGACACCATATTATACACCATAGATCATCTAAGTATCGGTACACTAGTGAGAGCCAGAGTCATCTATAGTAGTACATAACTACTATGTTTTCCCAGCAATACAAACAGAACATGAATAGGCCTGCACTGCAGTTGACAAATGTAATGCTCTCTTTACTGGTCTATGTCTAGTCCTCGCATCAGTGCAAAACAAATCATTCAAAGCACATAAACACATGTTCTTGCTCCCTACGCTGGATGCCGGTTAAATACGGGATATTACGATTCTGCAACAAACATACAAAACTATTAATGGTCTGCTGCCAGCATACCTCAAAGACCTTCTCACACCAAATGCTCCCTCAAGGTTCTATCGCAACATTGGACTTGGGCTCCTACTGTCCTTACTGTCTTATTTCTTGCCAATAGTAATGTAAGCTGCAAGCAACTATCACTAAAAAGAAATATGTAGATTGTTGGTGAATTCTGTCTTTTATTATTATTATTATTATTATTATTATTATTATTATTATTATTATTATTATTATTATTATTATTATTATACTTATTATTATTATTATTATTGTCATGTAAACACTTGTCATCTACAATACAAGTAATACAACCTGTGTGTTTTTTGGAGTGGTTCCTGTTTTTAATCATTAAAAAAGAAAAGGATTACGGAATGCATTAGTCTAACCTTGATTGCCCAGGACCATTATAAGAAGCTGTCATATTAGAAGCCCCCACCTTCATTACTATGTTAAATACTAGAGGGAACAGAATTAATAGAATCCTTTCTCCTAAAGAATGGTTGCAAGCACATCAATCACATGGCTCAGATTTGTAGGGTGCATGTAATCTATATTCCAATGAGACCAGGCATACATGGCAGCCAAATAATTACAGTAAAAAAATTAGCTGATGATTTTTACGACTTATAAAGAAAATTGACCTGCTTGCACATCTGCATTGGTAAGACTGGCATAACCTGTAGGAAGAAATAATATTGGAGCCAGCTGCAGCCAAACTTCACACCAACATAACATTTCTACATGTATTTTTATGTGGAAGAAAAATAAGTGTTAGGGCCCTGTTTGGTCAAGTCAGGTATTACTGTCGATAGTTTTTTGGAACAATAGACATTTATAAAAATTATAACTTAACTGAATAATATGAGAAAACACACTTTTCTGCATGAGTTGTGGGCTACAATAGAAAGGGTGACAAGTCCCCTATATAACATTTTGCGCAGACACTCCAATTCAAATGCTTATTTGATAGCTGTTACATTATGCTAGAAGGTCAAACTTTTATTGTGATTTTGTATGCTTAAAGTAAACTGATGTTTGTCTAATTCATTTAGTTTCTTTTAAGTTTTATTTTAAATTTTGAGGGTTTTGAAGTCAACATGAATGATATATTGTGTCTTTCTTTTGGTTATTTATCCTAATAAAAGTTTACTGTGGTATATTTATATGATCATGTTGCAGTTCCTCACACTTTTCTCATGCTTATGCTGTGCATTCCCATTTTTTGCCATGGTTAATCATAGTTTGCTTTGCTTTACCATACTCATACCATTTTCACTATGCGAAGCTGCACTTTAGTATGCTTTTTGCAGTAAACTTTTTATAAGGGTTGGGCTGACTGCAACAGGCAATGTTTATCACTTGAATAGTTTGAAAACATATATTTTGTCACGTATAAATTCAGATCCCTGGAAGAATAAGACACTTTTAATGAGCATATCAGACAACAGTGCTAAATATTAGGTTGGCTGTCCACTATCTTTGTCTTTTATTGCCTAATGAAGCCTAGGCTTTGTTAGATGTCCAGTGGAACGCTTCAATTTCTATAGATTAGCAGTGTATGTCAATTTTGTGATACAATACCCACACTGCTCTGCAATATGCTTTACTAGGAGAGATAATACAATAGGGGAAAAAGCGTAGTCTAGTCCCAATTCAACAATGTTAGCAGCCACATAGTTTTAGCTGAAGCTACTGTAGCTAAAGTGAGGTCAGAATTGACCTTTACTTGCACCATCATGCCTCCTTCATCATTAGTCTTAAATAGATGTGCACATAATAGGTACAAAATGTGTACGGTACTACCAACTATTTCATGGCACACTTTTATTTGAATTTCACTTTAAAACCATTCTGACAAGGACTAAAAACGCTATAAAGCCACCTAACTTTTCTTTTTTTTGGCCTGTGAGTGGACATCTGTTCTAACAGCTGCCAATAATTGTTCTCAGGCTGCTGATATGGCACTCCCTGCCAATGTAGCTCCTGCAGACACAGAGTCAGCACAAAGTCTGACAGGATAAGCAGGCAATGAAATCTATAGGTGTTGGGGGCAAAGGCCAGGCCTGCATTCTAATACAGATCTGCTGCACTCAGCAAATGCATTTGCCCACTTTTCAGTTTTACCTTTGCCATTTTAAAAAGAATCCTCAAGCCCTGTTGTATTCTGGGGGATGAGTTATGACTGCCCCAGTTGAACGACTTTTGTTTTCTAGCCATTAACACCTCTTTTTGTAAATGTATTGTACAGGGGTGACTAATAGAAGGCTGTGTCCAATAGTAATGAAGATGAATAAACTGTGTCAATGTGTAGTGTTCTTAATTACACCTTAATTTAGTAAGAATGGTAGCAAGTGTTTAAGGAGCACTAAAAAGAAGCTATAAATAAATTACGAAGATCAAGAGTTCCTTTTTTTAACCCAGTGCGTACCAGCTGATGGAGACTTTCACTTATCTGGAAAACACTACTAGTGTTTGCTGCAATATTTACTGTACAGTCATTGTCATGATTCCTAGAATTAAGGGTTGCGGGGTGTGGGGAGGTGGAGAAGAAAGACTTTCAGAACACTTTGGTCAGCCAATAGGACTGAACCTCTTCCTTAGGATTAGGTCAGCTCAGCTTTCACAGCCACATGTGGATCATCTGCATGTCCAACAGGCTCTTGGTGGTGTTTAAATTACACAGATCTTTAGGCATCATAACTTTTTTTATTATTATTTTTAGTAAGTAGTTCTTTAAAAATTAAATGTTATTTACTACAATTCATAATGTACACAGCGTATCATTTGTAATTCAATCTGAATGCAATTGAATACAATAACAATACAGCATATTTCCAGATCATCTTCTGTACTGTCTAATGAAGACCTCATGTCACAGATTAATAGAATTAAAACTGGCATGGATGGACAAAAAAATGAATATAGTAATTTTAGTATAGCTATTTGTTTATGACAACAGTAGTTATGTGCCTAAAACACACCATTATTCACATATGGTACTATTACTAGCAGGTGAAATATAGGGTTTTCAAATATGTAATTTCCATTGACAAACAGGCCAGACCTGTTGTTTAGCAGGGCTGGGCTGGTGCAGCACCTGAAGCCTGGTCACATTTCCACTGTATTGTGAAAAGTGGAGAATGTTATTAAATTATATGAATCAATATTATGTCTTCATAATAATAGCAAGCATAATTTATTACGTCACCAGATACAGTACAGGTTATATTATTACTATGAGCAAATATATATTTTTAATATTTCAACAGCGGCTTAACAAAGCGGCACAAAGGTAAGGATTGTTAGCTATATGTTCATTTTTATACATATTATGGAGATTTTCATATAAATTGCAAGATAACAATGAATAGCTGGCATGCTGCTACTTTACTAACACTCCCACTGATATAATCTATACACAACAGCAACTCTGGTTTTGTCTTTTAATAGCAGACATTTTGTAAATCATAGTGCATGTACATTTCTTTACTTTTGTTTAATGAGATTAATAATACACACTCATTTGCATAAGAACTATGCCACTCACTCTTAGAAAGGCATTACATATCACATACCCTTCATTTTTGTCAAAGCAAGCTATTTCAATAGCTTATGAGCAACAAGCTAGAGCCTGCAGAACTGTAGGAAAGCGTTATGTGACTCCAGCAAGAAAGCAGCTTGGTTTAAATCAAACATATACTGGTTTAAATAAATAATACTTACATATTGCTCAACAAAAAGATGGATTGTATGTGTTGCTCCAAATATGGATCATTATTCACTTACTTTTCTCATCTAACAATTGTTATATTTAATAACAAATCTCTTTTCTGTTATTGTTTTGTTATGATCCTGACCAGCTTCATTTCTTGGTTTTTAACATGGTTCAATTCATGGGGTAATAACAGGCTGTAAACGGTTTTATATGCCAGTTTCAAAGAAGTGGAAAAACTAGTGTAGCCCATCCAGACATACCACAAATCAACCCTTAGAAGGTTCAGACAATTAAAATCCAAAACAAATGGTACCAGTTCTGGCTTAAACCACAATTATATTAATGTTTTCAGTCAGAAGGCATTGCCAGGGCTGCTATACAAACCTTCATACAAAAGCCATTGAGAAGTGGCTGTCCAGTCTTTTATTTCCTCGTTCCAAAAAGTCATGTGATGCTTTAACCTTTAAAACTCTATATGACACTATGGAGCCAATATTGCAGAAGGTCACTATGTCTTTTTTTAAATATAAGTGATAGCATTGAGGATATGTGCTTTAACCTCTAGACATTTGAAGGGGCCAGTAATGTTAGATGTAGCTACTGCAAATGGTGTCAACTAGTCATCAACATCAACCCCTGAGCCCCCAGTTGAAGGGTGTTGATACATAGTTAATACTATTTTTGGCAGATGTCAGGGATACACACGTTATTACATGAGAGATGCAGGCACCAGCCTCTATACACACATTGTACATTTGGGCATCTTGTGTTGGATTTGTGTTTCATTTTAGTTTATGTCATAACTATGCTATCTATCTGGATGAAACTTGCTTGCACTACAAGACCTTGCCCCCCTATGCCCAAGTAAGACTAGGATTGGTTGTGAATAAAGAACAGGGTTGTACCTACAATCAATATGGTTCCTAGACAGAAGTGAAAAGCAGTGGATAAAATGGTCTTCTCAGCCATGTGCCAAAAGCAAGAGACCAGGTACAAATTAGTGGACACATTGTCATTCTCCACTATGGTACATGAATACATGGAATTACAAGGAACTGAGACAATATGCCATTGTATATACAAGATACAGAAACTGATGTAGAGATGGGAAAAGTGAATACAGGTACTAGATGAGGGAAACGGGGCGGGTTGAGAAATTCAACACTTGACATAGCACAGTTAAGTGGCATCATTATTTTGCTGTTCTTAATTGGACCTATCCACATTACATTACAAATAATTGTCTAACTAAGTTTAAAAGAATGGGGACCTTCATTTGATCCCACTGCTAACACCATATTGTGCTTCTATGTCACATTTTTTTGCTTTGTCTAAATAATTGCTTAAATAAGGAAAACACAGTTTCCAAATATAAAACAAAAACCCATAACCCCCTAAACCAGGGTCATCAAGTTGTGATGCAAGCTTAAAGACCTATGGTCTTGTGATTAAAATGCAATTTATCACATTTATCTACACTAAATGCATTTTAATTGTAAGTTAATTGATACAATTATTTTCAAATAAAAATACTTACCTTTTTGTTCCTGTAGTAATATACAAAATGTTCTATATATTAACTAAAATAATGCTATTGGAAACAAAGTTTTTTTTTTGTTTGTTTGTTTTTTGCCAGGCTGACTGACCAGCCACTGTTTAATCAATGCCGCTGATAAGAGTTCTGAACTTTGATTACAAAAACGAAGTTATTTTTATCCTACAGTTTAAATGCCATTGGCTGAACCTAATATCTAACTTCAAGTTAGCTTCACGTGTCAAAGAGGACTTTAACATAGGAATAAAAACATTTCTGTTTTGTCCTCCAGGTCTGTGTCCTTGTTCAGTGTGATTTACCAATAACACGCATGTTCCGCCCCTTATTTTTGCAGACCAGGCTTAAGTGGAATCAAAACATATATTTAAAGTAAACAGAACAAGTGACTTATCTGATCCTTGGGTGAAACTATAGAAAAGAAATGCAAAGGCCAGTGTTGAGAATGGTTTTGAATTCCTTTTGGTTATTCTCTTGTTTTTGTTTTTTTGTTTTTTTAATGGAAGCAAATGCCTTCCAATTCCACCACCATGAATACACTGCTCCAAAACAAAGCTGACATATTAGTGAATCTTCAAGGCTCTTCCATTTTGCATGATGTGCGACAAACCAGCAGTGTGCAACTAAACTGACCTTGGATACAGTATTATATTACTGTAGAGGTAATGTGTTTCCAAAAAAACAGACATACAATGTAAATGTGTGAATATTGCCTGTTCTATGCATTGTTCTCTCAATAACAACAAAACACTACTCAATCTACTGCATTAAAACCGATTGCCACTTTTATCCCTGGGTGATATTGTAATGTTGGGCTGCTCACATGAAGTTAATAAATCTGCCCATATGAATTTCACCCATAGGAATGTCTATATATCACCCATACCACATGAATTTCTCTACATGGTGTATCACAGTATGCATTCTAAAGGTAATTGAATGGGATTTACCAGAGTGCCTTTTCTCTCTGCCATCTTTTTTATATAGAGTTTTTGTTAAATCTGTGTATTTTTTGTTGTGTTGTGGTATATATATATATATATATATATATATTTACAATGTACTATACAGTGCTTTTATGGCATTTTTTGTGACTTTTTTAAGCACATGATAATAATCTATGTTTCATTTTCTTGGCTGTTGAACACTGGTGCTGGTTATTTATTTATTTATTTTTCAGCAGCTAGCACTAACAGTGTTTTGAATACCCTGAATGGGCAAACCATTTAGAAATGTTATTTGAAAAGAAATCGCTCTGATAGCATATAGAGCACACGCCCTTATTGTTTTTGTACCCCAATGAAGATATGTTTCTAGAGGGTTGGCAACCCTGCTGATTTTACAGTACTACCAGCAGTCTAATGGGAAGAGAGTTCCTCTTAGTAATACTCGGTTTTCCAATGGAATTGGAAATATCCAATACCAATGTTTTTAACCATAAAGAACCACAGGTTGTCTCATTTTTTGTTTGTTTGTTTGTTTCAACCAGTTCTCTTTTTAAGTCTGTATTGCAATCATTTGCTCATCATAGATTGGTCACTGTAACACTGTTTGAAGTCTCAGAGGAAGGATGTAAGTGCTGTCTTATGTGCAAAATGCAAGTTTAAACAAATATTAACTAGTTGAAAAGAAAACCTGTATTGTTGTGGGTACCTGAGGGCAAGGGGTGAAAACCCAACCCTGTACTTTTTTTTTTTTTTTTATCATATAACATTCCAGAGAGCTGACACATGGCTGATATAGGCAGCATCTCAATAAAGCACTTCTGTTGTTTCAAGCCCTGTGGGTACTGCAGTTAACTTCTGCCTAAAAGCTGTCAGATAATGACAGGTTTCTTGTTAACTTAGCCCCCTCTATTGCCAGTTATCAGTACTAGAAAGAGAAATTTCAACGCATTGCACTGTGCAGTGGTTATTCCCAAATGTGTATATATTCAGTACATTTCATGCCACTCCCATTACATATGGTGAACGTATTCTCTTCTTCCTTATTCTCTTCTTCCTTATGGTATGTAATTGTCAATAGCGGAATGTCCATTATAAGGAATTTGAATAAACACAATCGTGTGGTTTTTACAAATATAACAAAATAGTGGTATTTACTATTACCAACAAAATATGTCTTGAGCATAAGAAACACAAAATAAACCAATGTAATCAAGGTATCTTATGTATACAGTATGCAGCAGTCAGTACAGCTTTCAAACTGGATGGGAAAAGTCGGTAGTCTGCATCTATAATGTAACGTGTTTTTTTTTTAAATTATTATTATTATCATCAGTTCAGAAGTCTGCATTTCTGCCTTGCATGTACTGCTTCTTTAAACAGACCTCTGCAGAGCTGCAGAAAAAAAGGCGCGTCTCGGAATTCCCGCCACGTGCACTCAGCCTCTAAAGCCACTATGCTAATTTAACCATTCCCATTGGCCTGTGTCCATAATACAGCTTGTATTGAAGTAACTTGATTGGTTTGAATCGCACAAACTATGCAAATTAGTGTTCTATTTCGCTAATGAAACGCAATGCAAAGCCTTCAGACATGAAATCCTTGGGCGTCTCGTACTATGTTAAAGTAGTGCCTTTATTTACAATTATATTTTATTTAAAAAAAAAAAAAAAATTAAAAAGCTAGTTTTACATTTTTCGAACATTCTTAGTTATAGCACATTTTTCATGCAGGCAGTAGATGAATGTGTGTTTTTTAGTAAAGGTTAATACTAGTTTGGAGGGCGGAGGAATATATCCGCCCCCTCCACGCGTCAAAATATTGGAGTTAAGAAGTAGGCTCTACCTCGATTGAGTTCAGAACTGAAGAGAGTGGACTATGGATAGTGATATTGGAGTGCTTATACATTTTACATTTATTGCTGTTTCATAGACTTTGATTTGGATCGATTAATATTTACATGGACTAGTGCGTTCTGTCTCCAAAGCAGAGAAGAAGCTGATTAGAAGTGTGACACAAATTAAAGAAGAGCATATAAACATTTCGACGGTTTCCAGTTTATTTCCAGACGGATCTACCGCGATTGCCTTTGCAGAGGTGGTTCACATCAGTAGGATCACATCATTTGTCTGCGCCAAACGAGACAGACATTTTTACTTGACCTGCTGAATTGGCTTGCACTGGTTACGTTTTGCTTCCAAATAAATAAGGGATACTTAACTGGGTTAAACGTTTGGTAGAATATGTTGCTATCTAAGTTTGGCTCTCTGGCTCATATTTGCACACCGACTGGCATGGATCATGTACCGGTGAAAATACAGCTCCAACCAGGTAGGCATAATATTGTATATAATGCATTAAACAAAGTCAATAATATATTGAATGAGAACTCCAATTTTGCATATATGTAGTGCTGTGTGGGATTCATTGGGGAAACCGTATTACAGTATTTCAGAAGCAGAAACCACTAATTTTGTAAACGAATGTATTCTTCTGACTGATTTCACGCAAAACCTGTTTTTATTATTTTTTTTACAGTGAAAGTGGAGAAGGAGCCATTTGATAAGGTTTATCAAGTGGGGTCTGTTTTGGGAAGCGGCGGATTCGGGACAGTGTACTCCGGTAGCAGGATTTCGGATGGGCTGTCGGTAAGAGAGCAGTATTTAATTCTTGAATGTTCCTGAAATAACCACCACATAAATATATATTATTTATATCTAAATCTGTGTTTGTATTACAGGTTGCTGTTAAACATGTGGCAAAGGAAAGGGTCACCGAGTGGGGAACCACAGTAAGTAGCCGGCTTTACATGATTTTAAGTATTTTGACAGTAGCATTTATTTACAGACATTTGTTTTTTAATTTATTTCTCTAAAATTGACATGGGTGCTAAACCGTGTTTTAATTATCATTACAGAATGGCGTGGTGGTCCCTTTAGAGATTTTGCTCCTAAAGAAAGTTGGCTCTGGATTTAAAGGGGTGATCAAGCTCTTGGATTGGTATGAAAGACCCGATGGTTGGCTGATTGTCATGGAGAGACCCGAGCTGGTGAAGGATTTGTTTGATTTCATAACCGAGAAGGGCGCTTTGGATGAAGAGACGGCCAGGGGGTTTTTCCGCCAGGTCCTGGAGTCTGTTCGGCACTGTTACAGTTGTGGAGTGGTCCACAGAGACATCAAAGATGAAAATCTGCTTGTGGACCTTAGGAGTGGCGAACTCAAACTTATTGATTTTGGATCTGGGGCTATTCTTAAAGACACGGTCTACACAGACTTTGACGGTATGTATTTTTTTTTTAATTTGTCCATTAATTTATTCATGCATATATTTATTTATTTGAGTTATATTTGCTTGCTACTTGCGCTGTTGTAGGAGTGGTATGATATTGTGTTTATTTATTAATACTAGTTTTACGAATTGTTGTTATTATTGACCAGAGGCCATAGCGGTGTTCCCTGAGTAATGACGCAGCAGTGTTTTGATCTATCTCCTTTTCAGGGCTTTCCTAGGGGGCGATACATTTCAGAAAATAAATAACAATAATAACAACGTTGTTCGGTATTTCAATTTTGTCTCACTAATTGGGTGGATTATATTTTCATTTAATATAATCTTATGAGCAGGGGAAGGTGTTTTTTTGTTTGTTTTTCCCCCCCGTCATATTTAATTTACCAGTACTACTTTTTGGAATTAAACTAAATATAATGTTTAAAACCTTGAGAATGCAATCTTGAACGAATGCATTAGATAGGATGAGAAAAACCTTTATTTAAAACATGCTTTATGTATATGTAACAATGCGATCTGCCACGTAACATCTGTTTGTTGTGAAACCCGAGTCCCGAGTCCACGTGATTGCGTGCATCACATATTCCTGTTTTTGTTTGGTATCCAAGATACCCTTGTGTCATTGGGGGAGGGGGAGGGGGAGATGGCTGTTTTTAAATCCCTTTGGAAAGGGGAGAGAAAGGCGTCTTTGTTTGTTTAATAAGTGGAGCAGTTGAGGGGTTATTCAGGCTGGGGGAAAAAAAAATAAAAAATCAGTGCCAGATTGCAAAGCTAATCAGCGGTTGTATTGCAGACAGTCTAACCATCTTTTCTAACCTTGTATGTTTTTTTGTGTGTGTGTGTGCGCGCAATTACTGCAATTGCAACGTGGACATGAAAGGGAGGGGATTGCAGTTTGTAAACAGTCAGCTGATCCAAGGAAATATTATGCAATGCAGCATTCTAAGCTTAATTCATATAGTATGTGTGTATATATATGTATGTGTGTGTGTATGTGTGTATATATATATATATATATATATATATATATATATATATATATATATATATATATATATATATATATATATTATATAACCAGACCCAAGAAACATTTTGACTTTATAATAATTTAATGTAGTTCTTATATATTGGTCAAGATACAGTTTTGCTTATGAATGTGTTATTTGCAGGCACAAGAGTATATAGTCCTCCGGAATGGATCCGTTATCACAGATACCATGGAAGGTCTGCAACAGTGTGGTCCTTGGGAGTGCTGCTGTATGACATGGTCTGTGGAGACATCCCCTTTGAACAAGACGAGGAGATCCTGAGGGGGCATTTGTACTTCAGGAGGAGAATTTCATCTGGTATGCATAACACACGTATTCAACCCACCTTCTTCCTCTGTGGCTTGATTTGTATTCTTTTGATGGTTGAAAGGGCATAGTTAACAACTGTATTTACTGATATTGAGATGTTGTACTAAGCATCCACTCATACCAATCAAACATAGTTGAATATAATACTAATCCTCGTCCTGTCTTATTTTAAATATTTAACTCTTGCTGTTTTTTTTGTTTTTTTTGTTTGTTTGTTTTTCTCAGAATGCCAGCAGTTACTCAAATGGTGCCTTTCACTGAGGCCTTCTGACAGACCAACACTAGAACAGATATTTGACCACCAGTGGATGCGTAAATCTGAAGCTGTCAAAACGGAAGACTGTGACATCAGGCTGAGAACCATTGACACGGAAGCATCCAGCACAAGTTCAAGCAAGGAGAGTCTTTGAAGCCCTTGAATGACCTTGCAGTGGGAGGGGAGCCACAATCCAAGGACACTGTGGCTTTGCCAAGTTGTGGGAGGGAATAGAAAGCTTAGCTTACTTTAATATCAGCCAATCTGAACCTTTCAATGAGGGGAAGAACATAATAAATACATATATATATATATATATATATATATATATATATATATATATAAATTACATTACTTGCTGGTTTCTGCTGCAAATTTAAACTTTATTTTTATTATAATTATTCTTATTTAATTTCCTTGTTGGGAACATTACTGTGTGAGAGCCGCAGGCCATTACTTTGTTTTTTGGTAAGACTGACCTTATTTATTAATATGGTGACCTCGAAAAGTAATGCAGACTTTGCTCTCATAGAGCCTGGACTAGTTTTTTTTTTTTATTAAATTTTTTTATTTTTATTTAATTTTGCTTTTGAGTGCCTTTTTGAAAGCTGCTTTAGTGGGGCTTTTATCATTTGGAACTGCTGCATGTTTTTAGTGCACAGAGGGACTTGCCCTGCTTGGGCGTTCTTAGTCCCTGTTGTGTGCAATTGTAAAGGTGCACAGTGACAGATGAAGTAGTCCCCTCACTGGTGATGGCATACTTGAAACACAGACACACTTTCCAAGTCTTGCAACCCCTTCTTTGCTGCTTTTAATATACATACTTCAGCCTGCACAGAAGTGTGAACATGGATGTAAAGCATTCTATAATGAAGACCACCCATCTTTCTTTTATCTCTACCACTGGGCACAAAGATCCCCTCAACCCCACCCCTCTCCCCCTCCCTTCTCCCTATCCTTCCATCAAAATGCAAGTTGTATGTGACCAAGACATGTCAGCATGGTTGGGAATGCACAATCAATGCAATATTCAAGGACTCGATTATATATATTGTTTTCAAAACTGTACAGTATACGTATGTACATTATTCATGTATTTATTTGTGTAGACATTCCACAGTTCCACCCTGTGGGTATTTATTTGTTTATTTATTTCTTTAGACACACTCTAGACTTTTTATTATTATTATTATTATTATTATTATTATTATTATTATTATTATTATTATTATTATTATTTTAACTCTAAGGCATCAGTTTGTCAGTTCAAGACCTTTTACAAAAAAATAAAAAATAAATAAGTTATCATTCCGATTGTAAATTACTTTTTACTTAATCAGCTGCCAATATGTTTGCTGGAAGAGGATGTCTTTACAGAGATGCATATAAAGATTACATTTTAATTGAAAGCAGTGGATCTTTTATTTTCTAATCCTTTGTAAAGTTTCACATTTGATGACTGATGTAACTGTACAGTAATGTTTGGATAAAAGGTTTTGAATTATTTAAATTGTATAGCCTCCATGCCTTGCCACGGACAGTAGGATAGCAAAATAACACTTAATTTATTTCAGTAACTGTGTTTGTGCAATAGAGGTTTTCTTTTTTTTCCCCCAATTTAGCAGTGTGCAATAAACAATGGATGGAGAACATATTTTTTTATACAGAAATTTCAATTAAACTGTTTCTTTTTTGTATATAATACCTGTGTGGTGTTTATTATTATTAATCGAAACACAATTTGGTCTAGTATTGGGAGTAGCAACAGAGAATTCTGTGTCTTGTTCATGCTTCTGTAATAACACACTTGAGGGATCAATACAATATAATGTAAATGGTACATCTGTTCATGGCCTAAACTCTTGTTTTGAAAGAATATCAAGTAAATAATTGTAAGGTATATTGTATACCCCAAATGCTCAGAAAAAAGTCCATAATTGCTTCATCGTTTCCATGTTTCAAAATAGAAAAAATACACACTTAATTTTCTCAATGCATGTGTGCCACTGGTAAAAGTGTCTCCCATCTGTTATAAAACATTTTTGCAAGTGAGTCCAGTAGAAGGCAGCTACTGACAAATTAGTAAACTTTTATCCACTGAGACTTTCCTTCAGCTGTGGAAACAGATCAAAATTAAATTTGGGAGGCATAGCAGTTGGGGTACCATTGCCAGTGACGGCTGTGTGGTGTTGTTTAGTACAATTAATTGTTTTAGGTCTTATAGATTTAATTTAGTTAGTTTAACCTATTTTTCAAATAGGTACTTATATCTTTTTATTATATAAACAGAACAACAATCAATGATTTGACAAGTGACAATTAACTCTGGTTTCCACATTGTGGTGTATTACTGCCCTCTATTGGCCATCAGAAAATACGCACATTTCTTGTGTAGGTAAGTGCTTTACAAAAAACCTGGATAAGCCGAAGCATGCTTGTTTCAAAGGGGCCAGCATTTTTATTAATTTATTTTATTTTAACTAGTAGGACAGTTCAAAACAAATTGTGTTTTTAATAACAAGTTAGAGAATGGCTTACAAGAAAACAGTAAAATTTTACTTAGACCAAGGAAATGCAGTGGAGTAAACATGATTGAGCAATCCATGTAATGAAGCTTAGACCGTAACAAAAGAATCTCAAACTAGCAAGATGGCAAGGGATAGGTTGAGTGGGCTTTGATGTACTGTCTAAAAATATTTAGCAAAGCAGTGGTTCAGGCAGGGAACTCACTTTTAAGCTAGATAAAAATCGTCAACATCAAGCATATTAGGCGCCTCCATTAACAGACCATACGTCAGTCAAATGGCTAGTATCTCAGTCGTCATTTGATAAACAACATATTTAATAATCAGCTAGAAAGGGCTTTATATCTTACCTCGATCCATTCGTTCTTGCTGTACGTCAGAGTTCCCCTCCTTCCTCCCCAGCCTCCACCTGTTTTTTTGGCCTCATCTAAGGGGGAGGGCAGCTATCCTGCCCCCTTGCCCATGGCTTCCCTACAGTCAGCCTCTCCACTGTCAGCAAACTAAATTATGGGCAGGGGTACCTCGAAGGGCGAGGCCAAAGGTCAAAGATGTAATGAAAATATGTATAATGTTGTATTAGTTGTCAAAGCTTTAATAAATATTGTTCTCTATCGTAGTTTTCCTGACTGAAATATAGTTCCTGAAATAAACCCAAATGACATCTCATAGATACAGGACATTTGCAGTCATATTCTAACTTCCTTGTGGAAAATCACTGTGACCTGGGTAATTAAATCCATGCTGATTTAGTAGGGTTACAGATGTATGCCCCACTCATGAGTCAGATCTTATAACACTTATGAACCGTTCACTTACAGGATAATCCCATCCCACCTGCTGTTGTATGTTGTACATAAAGCACATATGTATATGCACTCTGTCTTTTGTAACCATCAGGTTACATACTCTTATATAATATATATTTTGGTATGGCTACACAGATATGAGTAGTACATTGAGAGCCTTCTCCATGCTTATGGCTGCAAGTCCGGAGCACAAAAAGTAAACGTTTCTCATCCTTTCCTGTTTCTTAATTACCACACAATACAGTACATGCACTGAACTCCTGCTTACTTTTGTCTGTCATCACTAATGTTAAAACCTCAAGCAAATCCAGTCAGTTGTATTCAAATAGTATAAACTAGAAACTGAAATAAAAGTGTAAAAAACCATATATAAAATATATAACTGAATATGTATATGCTAATTGAGTTTGGGCTTCAAAGCCTGTTGTGTGGCACTTTCTTCCACTACACACTAGAAGAATAATGCCTGCATAAGGCAAAGGAAAGCATCGGTCATTTTGTAATACTATTAGTGTAAATATACTGCAGAAGTTCCTACATTGACTAGACAGGTAAGCGCTAATAAACAAAGACTTATCTCAGACAGCTTTCTCTTGGTAATAATAGCCTGTAATCAAATTACCGGCTTAAAGCTGCTGTTCCTGAAACAGTAGCTGTTGGCTACAGTGGCATTAAAAATAAAAGTTAAATACAATTAGACAATCATTGACGACTTCATGTTGGATAAACAGCCTTTAACAGGTAACTAAGGTGAGTTACATATTTGATTATTAAGGGACTAGTGATTGATAAATGGTACTGCACAATACATAGTTTAAGGGGTATTGTTTCTTAAAATCCATCATTCCATTTACTGTAATAGGAGTCTGTTATCACTAAATTGCTGGTCCAGTCCTGGCACTTTGGTTACAGCTGGGGCACAGCAATAGGCTTCAATTTGCCAGACACTGTTGGTGTTTCCATGCATGTTTTTTTTAGCTCGAGACATTTGCTCGAGAAAAATGTACAAAATGCTTTTTCAAGTTTCCATTCGCTCCGTTTATTTTACTCGAGAAAGCACGGCTTTTCATCTGACGTCATGCAAATGAAGGGGGTGGGGGTTGATATGTAAATTAGCTATGGGTAAAGTTATCGTGCTGTTTTCGCCGATGGCTCGTGAAAATGTTGTTTCCATGTGCACACAGGGAACTGGTACATGAGAGAAACTAAGCTGCGATTTCTAAATACCTAGTGCCTGGTTGTTTAATAAATTGTTTTTTTTTTCAAATGTCATTAGTGGGGTGTCATGTCGTTAGTAGTGAAAACTGTTTCAACTAATTTATCTTACGACTCATTAAATTAAAAATGAACTTGGAAGTATGAAATGAAACTGACCAACAGGTATTGCAGATCACCATGGCTGAAAACCTGCAGAGACATTATATACTGATGAAACAGACTGAAGTGCAGCTTGAGTTCGTTCCCAAAATTGCCACTGCCTGCTGTATCCAGCACAACCTGTATCAACAACAAAATTAGGTGATCAGGAATCAGTGGCTGCCTGTGAAACAGACAGGGGGAAGGTTACCTCAGCCACCAGTTTCAGTTGGACAGCAGTGATCTGAGGAGGCTCGTGCTGTCAGAGATTCTCTCCTTTCTTTTAAGTTGTGTTGGATTTACCGTTGTGTTAAATATTAATGATGCAAACAAATAAAACACAATCAATATGTTCATTTGCAATTTTATTTGGTCAGCTCTGAGAGGGCATCAACAACTTGTTGGTATATATGTTTGTTGCGCTGTTTTGGGCGATCGAGCTGGCTCATTACATCCAGTTCACCTACTATATTTATTAACGTGGAGGGCAGACATGCGTTGTCTTTGGACATAGCTGGGATCAAAAAAAGGACAGGAATTAATTCAGACATTTAAGCAGCTCACTTGCTCTTCGTGTTTAACTTTAGCGTAGTTTTTACAGCAAGGGTATTCTCAAACAGCCGCAGTTCATGGTGTATTTGGAAGTGGTTTTATACAGAACTGTAAACCCACTTGAGATATACAGCATGACAGGACAGACACACAGCAAAAAACAACAATAAAAAGCTGCCTGCATTATCATTAAGGTGAAATGCACCACTGCTAACCATAAAACTTTCTGCCATCTTGGAACCCACAGTAACAACTGACCTGCTCCCTTGCAATATTTAAAGTGATGTCACTTAAGAGTAAACAAGCTCATTCACATTAACACATGAAATGTGGGTTTCCATATGAAAATGGGCGTGGTTTTCCCTGTGTTTTTCGTCATTTAGCTGAGTAAATGAGATTTACCCTATCCCTCTCTTTGGCCGTTTTTTTCGGCCGCAAACCTGATTCACACGAGTAATTCTCCCAAACGTGCACACACATCGCCACTTCACGTGTAAATAGCCACGCATGGAAACTGGCCCACTGGGAGAGCCTTGGGAGCACACGTGGAAGGTGTCTGGCACAGATCTCTATAATCCTATGTCTCTGCCGGTTTTCAGCCAAGGTGATCTGCAATAGTTTTGTGTCATTATATACCGCCAGGTTAATTGTTTTCTTTTTTCTTTAATTAATAAGTCGTTTGATAAATTAATTGAAATATTATTCACTACTAACGATATGCCACCCCACCAATGGACATTTGAAAAACAATTTGGGCAAGAGCAGTAAAACACATTATTAAACAACCAGGCGTGAGGCATTTACAAATCACAGCTTTATTACATGAGCTTAACACTGTGCTTAAACAGGTTCACTCAAACAAAATGTCATCTAACAACCATGGATTTCCAGGTGAGATTCTCTTGTGCACCTATTATCTGTGCATGGAAACCACATTTTCCCGAGCTGTCTGCGAAAACAGCATAAGAACTCTACGCATGGCTAATTTGTATATCAACCTCCTCCTTTCCTCTTCATTTGCATGATGTCGGGTGAAAAGCGGGTCTTCTCCAGTAAAATAAACTGAGCCAATGGAAACCCAAAATGTATAGGGCCATTTTTCATTTGGCTTGAGCACAATATCTCGAGCAAAATTACAACACACATGGAAACTCCTCGATTGTGGAGGAACCTGTTGTGAATTAATTGTTTGTTTAGATTGTTTTGTAAGCTTCTTTCCTCATCTCATTGTTGGAGGCCTGATTAAAATTTTTGTATGGCTAATATATAATAGAGCTTGATATGTTCCTAAAATGTATTTCACGAGGCAAGAGCTGGGGCTGGAGTGAAAGGTTGTTACTTGGAGAGGTAGTTTGAGGAGTGGCCTCAGGGGAAGGATAGGAAAGAGGTTCTCGACCGGCAGGCGCCTTCTCGGCCAGAGGGGAGAGAGCGGCCTCGAAGGCTGGCTGTTCAGCAGCCTTGGGAACCAGAAAACACATAAGACAGATTGGCTCGGCGGAGCCCACGACAGGCTCTGTGGAGCGGCAGTCGTGTAGGAGGAATAGGCTCTTGCGCTGAAGAACCTGGAATAGGAATGATAGAAGAGGGAGCTGGAAATAGAGCCGCTCAATTTGAGTAAGATAAAGAGCAGGAGCTGCTAAAGGACAAAGTGTGTGGCCGGGGGAGAGGTGTACAATGTTTCGTGCATGGACAATAAAGGCTAGGATCCAGTCTTAATATTTTTTTTTATTTTTTTTATTAGGAGGAGAAAGAAGACCAGCCTGTAAAATAGGATGATCTTATTGATGGAGCTAGGGCAGTGGATATGTAATTTCTAGCAGATTGAAGAAGGTTGAAGACAGGAAAGCTCACAGGAATACTAGCTGCTGGTATTGCGGAACTTGGAGAGGTGCAGGAGATGCTGTGGGAACCAACTGCTGAAATCTGGTGATCTGTAGGCGAGAAAGAGCATCAGCTGCATTATGTGAATTGGGAATGTAACAGGCTTGAATGAAGAAATTAAAAGACACTGAAATCCAAATGAGGCGATGTAGTAACTGCATTATAAGGGGAGAAGAAGATCTTCCTTTATTGATGATATGGACTGTAGATTTATTGTCGCTAAAGAACATGATAGATTTTCTTGACCATTGGTGGCCCCAGACATGAGCAGCTGTGACGATGGGATACAGTTCCAGAACAGTAGCTTTGAGGTGGGAAGAAAGATTCTGAATTTCAGGAGGCCAGTCACTAGAGAACCATTCAGTCCCTATGTAACCCCCGAATCCTAAGGAAGAAGTGTCAGTAAAGAGATTCAAATCATGAGGAGCTGAAATCAGGTCTTCATAGAATAAGGACAGGTCGTTCCAGTGACGAATTAAAGTAGCCCACATCTCATATGGTGTAGAGAACAGAGATCTGCTGAAGCGATGATCTGTAACAGTGTGCGGTGGAGTGCCGTCAGTAGTGTGCAGTGGCCTATTGTAGAGAGCAGAGATCTGCTGAAGA
The DNA here is from genome assembly GCA_030684275.1 of Acipenser oxyrinchus oxyrinchus. Taxonomy (NCBI): domain Eukaryota; kingdom Metazoa; phylum Chordata; class Actinopteri; order Acipenseriformes; family Acipenseridae; genus Acipenser; species Acipenser oxyrinchus. The sequence goes on along the minus strand of CM060256.1, from coordinate 21,064,459 downwards.
GAGTGAAAAGAAACTCATTGTGAGATATGAGAAAATTTAAGCTGCATGAAGTGCCTCCTTGGGATTGTAGGAGGTTGTTGCAGAATTGTCTGCCAACCAGAATTTTGATAGGATGTCGATGTTGGTCTTTAAGTGTTAAGACGACTTAGATGGTGCCAAAGATGAGGCTGCTTTTGGGAGAGATGTAGAATGCATTGCTGTGAGGCTGCTGCAAAACCTATTGATTTGATCAGGAGCAGTCAATGAGTGTATTGTCCATTGCAAGGTAGGAGGCTGGTTTGACTAAAATACTGATAAATCGAAGGACATGGTTTCTGTACCTGACTGGCAGCTCGCATCGAATGAAATATTAAACTAATTTGAAAATACATGACTTTCGCAGTGAAAGAACGAGCTAAAATATCGAACTTGTGGTATTATACTGCCATCTGGACGTTATGATTAGAGTAAAACTGTTGGCTTTAGAAAATGCTGCAGGGTAGAATAGATTTGATTATTGTTATCAATAGTCCATGTGATTGGAATGTTTATCCTAAATGCTCTGATGCTGTATCATGCCAACACCTGAAATCTGGCGATCTTCTATAATATTGTGGCGAATCTGTGTAGAAAGAGAATGACGGTGAATTGTATTTTGGACAGAGGAAAGTAGAATGGGCTGTGGATGCGCAAAGTCCGCTGACGTTGGCTCACAAACCGCTGAAAACAAAAACTGAAAAAAGTATCGCTCCAGCTCTTGGTGGCGGTGTGGAAGTTAATGTCGCGTGACTTGAATGTAACATTGATATCTTTACCTTCAATTATTTATTTTCTGATGTTAGGAGAGAGAGAGTGATGCCAGATAGAAGGGGCTGTTGAAATCACAGGCGGCTCGTCAGTACAGGCAAGTGAGGCATGGCCTGCTGAGCGTCGTCTATCTGACTATCTATGAAGACATTTAGCATATTCTTTATATATTTATTATTAATTAAATATATTGAATACATATTTTAGGACAGTTAAGCATGTATATAAGTAAGTTAACATAGGTCCACGAGACGCGCCTGCAGTTGATTTAAATGTCACGAATTCGGCGAGTTAAACTTACTCTTTCCAGTTGTGAAAACGCAGTGGCAGGAAGCTGGAAGATTGCAGTACTGAGGCACAGAGCTCACAGGGCCTCATGAAACTGCCTGGTTAACACGGGAACGAATCTTTAAAGAAAAGTCAGGGAGGGGCATCTGCTTGTAGTTGTTTACAGGCAGATGAAAAGACAAACAAAGCTTCGCAATAGATGTTAAGGGCAAGGCGATTGCTGCAGACAGGAATGTTGATGCCTTTGTCGAACATAGCTTTAAAAAGTTTACCGGATCATGCCGGAGGGCCGATCATGGAGACGCAGTGGAGGTTGGATAATGAAGTGGTGCTTTGAGCGGCGCGACTGGAGAGATAGGCTGTGTTCACGTACGCATATTTTCCTAATGCTGCCCAGATTCTACGCAGTTTCTGCGCAGATTTTGTGCAAAACCTGTCCAAGTTCGCCATCTGCACAAACTCATCCGGAAAAGACGTCACCAGTTACGCATCTCCATAGCGCAGATTCTGCGCAGATCGCACATCTCCTGACAGGTACTGCGCTGGAGCAGCCACGGCTTCAAACAACAGAGGAGCGGTAGCTGACAAAGAAGTGTGTCTGCAAGCAAACCCGATCCTCACTCTACGTGCTACTGCCACCTAGGCTGGAGGTGTGAATAACACAGTAAAGGAGCTTGTATAAGTTACCACTATTATATAACTCAGTGGTTTTGAACCCTGGTCTTGGAGTACCCAATGTACTCTGTGCATCTGCTGGTTTTTGTTCCAACCGAGCTGCTCTCAATTACTTCATTCAACCCTTAACTAATAATTTGCCTAATCAGAGCCTTAAAATCATTTTAAACATTTGGGGTTTCAAGTTAAGTATAAAATTGTATAAGGAACATGAATCCTCCAACATTTTATAAGCTGAACTATTCAAAAAGTAAAATTAAGCAACTTATTAGTTAATTTAAGGGTACGGAACTTCTATCGCATCCACCTCTTCTGCAATACAAATCACAACTAAATCGGCTTCCATGTTTGTTCTCTGCTTTGCAGCTAACCTCCAAATCGTGTCCAAGTTCCGGCTACACAGACCGTGACGTCAGACACAGACTCCCGTCTGCAATCTAGTCGTCAAAAAAGTATCATGAACGCAGCCATAGTTGCAGGCTTAACTGGCGATGCAGCTGCAGTGAGATGGAAAGAACCTGAAGAATGAGAAAAATCTTCGGAGCAGGTAGGAAAATAGCACTAAATCATCTGAATCGGACGACAGAACGAGAAGATGAAGCTTAGACATTATTAAAGAGAAAGTTTAAGTACGTTTGACGGAGCCTGAGCGATTGCTAGAAAGCGAAAACACAATATGAGAAAACAAACTGAAAACGCTAGACAGCGAGCTGTGTGAGATTCAGACTTAAATAGGAAATAGGAGAAGATTGACAGGGAAAGCAGGGTGGAGCCCTGGATCTCGTCCCCCGAAATACACCTATAGGCTAAGACGTATGGACTCTAAACACGTGTCTGTATTTTTAACTAACTAGTATTTTTAATAAAGACAGTGCTTAAAATAAATGGTTTTACCATTGTCTGTATTCTGCTCTGTCTTGCCTTTCAGGGGCCTGGCTCAGCTAACCTAATGGTGCTTGATTGGTAATGTTGCCAGATTAGTTCCTCATTTGTCTGACATTTCATCCTGTGTTCAGAAAGATTAACACCCCCTTTTTCTGTTAAATACATTTGGTAATTTTAAGTCAGAAGGCGTTTTAGCTAATGGCTGTAACATTTGCTCCTTGAATGGGCCTATGTGCTTTATGGTCTGTTTTCTCTTAATTGTGGCAGCTATATAAGTAATACTTTATATATTTCATCTGGCACTAGATAGTACTGTTTGACCACAGAAATAGGGTCATGCCATTTGACCCGAAGAGACCTATGAAATCTTATACTGGCAGCTGTCATGTAAGATGCACAAACAAAGGATAGCACTGCATGCATAGCTGATTAGATCAATCACAGGACTTAGGTCAGTGAACTGTTTATATTCAAGGGCATTTGCTGAGGTCAATCAAGTCTTTTCAACCATAACTGAGACCAGAAAGATTGAAACTGGGCCCTGCTCTTGTGATGCTTTTTTTTTCTTTTATGTATTTATTTTATTTTATTTTATTTTATTTTATTTTAAAGTGCCCAATTATCCCTCCCCCCCAATTTTATCCCCAATTTGGAATGTCCAATAATGTTTTTCCCCACACAGCTCAGGAGAACTGAAGGTTCAGTGGGTGTCCTCTGATCCCATGACCTAGCCAGCTTCCTCTTCTACACCCAGTAACTCGAGAGTGGGTGTCAGAGAGCTACCGAACTCTGGAGGACAAAGGCCTGCAGGTGTCCGCTTTTGAGCTCACTGGGCTCCTTGCCAGCAGGGTTTGCTGTATGAGGAAAAACAGTCCCTGCCGGTTCAGCCTCCCTAACCCATGGGAGCACTAGAGCCAATGCGATGCTCCTTTCGGAAACCCCAGTGAAGACCGGCGACTTCACACAGCCAGGACGGAAACCTGCACTGTATCACTGACCCTGCACACCACGCAGCTGTGCTTTTACCAGGTGAGCCACTTGGGGACCCAATGTTTTATTTCTATGCAGTAAAACTATAACCCCCACCCCCAAATATTACATACTGCTATAATAGTTGAATCCCTGGCTGAAGCTAAATTTATTCATACAATTTCCATGCAACTTCCATGTTGTATCTGAATACATTGAATACATACCTAAAGTCCTGGTATGCTATCAATTATAAGGATTTTGTATCATTTACTACTTCTGCACAGTGGCATAAAATGTAAGCAGGTTTCACATTAAATAACCTTCCTTATAATGGCATCTTGTGCCATTTATCAAGGGTGTTTTGGTCCCATACAGCTTTAAATAGGTGTAAAGTACTACTTTTTGCTGTCAATAAGGGTCTTTCAGTTTTGGGTGGTGACAATTGTGGATACTGGGGATGTTAATATCTGGCCCCGCCATTTAGCTATACAGGAGAGGCTTAAGTTTACACTGGAGGCAGAAATCAGAATTCAGTAGTGTGCACACTTATACAAAAATACCAACTAAAATTACTTGAATTATATTTTTAAAAATACTCTTTTTAATGTGCTTTTCAGAAAACATATCACTATGATTTGAAGGACAGTGGCTTGCCTCTAACTGCATCAGGCAGCATGATGCTGGATCCCCAAGTTTATTGACAACCTGCCTCTGTCAGAATGCATTCTTGATTCAGGTAAAGTAGAAAGACCACATGGAATATTACAGAAAAAAGCATAAAATAAGCAAAACCTCCCCTTCACCTCGCAGCCTGACATGGTATTATAAGTTGCAGTAGCTAGGTTTTCAGCAAACAAGCTTCACATTTTTCACCCACCCAGTAAGAAATCACCTATCACAGACAGGTAAATTGACCCCATCCTGTTTCACATATGATGACACACAGAGAAAAGATTAATTGTGTCATGAGAAAAGAAAAAGTATTTGTGATACATTATCTTGGCCTTTGACCTGTTTTTTTTTTTTTAAATAAGGAAAATGTCAATTTATTAACGTAAGGCATTGGTAAAGAAACAAAAATGTTCTCAGTATCAAACATTTCCTAGTTATTTAGTAGTACACATGATTTAGCCTTGGGGAACACAGTGATACCATTGTCCACAAGTACAAAGCATACCTGACACTTCACAGATTAGTTAAGTCATAAGTGAGGGTTCTGGCATGCCCATAGGGCTTCTGGCATGATCAGGTATTGACAGCCTGTTGTCTGAGACCAAGGTTATGCATGACAGATGTATGGTATAGGCAGCAGAGTGTAATAAAGAGTGATTGGTCAGTTTTTGAAGATGAAAGTCATGTCTTGCATATGGCTCATCAGGTTGTTATCACCCTGTGGTGGGGTACCCCCGTCCCAGTTCGTATTTTGTATTTTATGTGATTTGTTATTGTTTATATGTATGTATGTATGTAGTGCACGAAGTGTGGGTTGTGTAGCACGGGTGATTTAAAATGTTTATTTGTATTTAGGCACAGGGACTGCACAATCACTTCACGTGCAGAGTAAAGTGTGTATTCGCATGGGGGCATGGGGATTGTACAAATTAGTTCACGTGCAGACTGTGCCGGTGTTACAAAGAATTCTGTTCCCCCATGGAAATCAGTTTCACCTGCCAGTAATTTACCGTGTTTCATCCGGGAAAGAATGTTTAGTTCATTAATAGGGCGAATATAGACTAACCCTCACCCTCACCCTATCCTTAACCTTAGAAATAAAATGTTCACTTCGGGATTCGGCCAAAACAAACCTTGGCGAAAGTGTGGAAGACGAATCGCCAGACCACCTGATTGCATGTAGTACAATAAGCAGGGGAAACTGATTTCCATGGGGCACTGAATTCTACGTAACACCGGGATTCAAGTGAATGATTAATTAGCAATTGAGTTCTAGCACAGCTGTATATACAGAGGCACGATCACTCACTCAGGGTTGGGTGTTCAGGGTGAAAGGACTGGATGGGATGGGAGAGGAAAGGAGAGGAGAGTAGAGGAGAGATAAAAAATAAATGATAACAATTGCTACTTGTGCTGAAACAGTTCAGCACGATACTTGTAGGTCCGTGTTTGTTTCGTCTGTTTTGTTTGGCCATTGTGCCGTTTATTTTGAGTGTTTTGTTTAAATGCTTTATTTATAATAAATCTGTGCAGCAGCAACTTCATTCACTGACACACCCATTAATACCTACATTATACATGGAGGCTAAGTAACTTTTTGTAAGAATGTTAGACATGCACACAGTACTGTACATATGTCAAAATAATCTAGCAACTAAAAAGCAACAATTATGAAGCAAAACTTGAGCCCATGAATCTTGCAGTTTTTTGTTTTTTATTTAACAATTATTTTTATTCATTTTCCAATGTCCAATTTTTATTCAAACTGGCTCACCACTGCAACCCCTGAACTAACTCGGGACAGACGAAGGCAAGCACTCGCTGTCAGCAGTCCGCTTTTTTTTACTCTGCAAGCCTGCTGTGAAGCTATATTCAGAACTTACAGCATCAGAGGACCATGCAGTTCTGAACTGCATACAGGCTGCAGCAGAAAGGAATATCCCTTAGAAAGTATCCTGAGGGCATCAGATGATTCTAGGGCATTTGCCAAGCCCCTCCACCTTTCACTTCCAGCTTGACAACTCTACGAAGTCAACCCACCCTGAACCTAACCCAACCGCAACCCTAACCTTAAGCAACCCCAGTCCTAAAACCTAACCCTAACCCAATACCTGACTCTAAACTTAACCATTAAAAATCATCTAGTGGATATTCCATTGTGCTGCGTACGGGCCGGCCTGCAGGCGCCCGGCCAGTCACAGGGGTCACTGATGTGCGGTGAGACGGACACCCCAGCCGACCTAACCCCTAATTATTTCGTAAATCATGTTAGAAAGTTTATTTAATAACGAGATAGGTATAATGAACTCTTGAAAATGCCCAAATAATACTACATAATGATTTGTTGATTAACACTGGAGTTATCATTTACGAACTTTTGAAAATCCTGCCCCTAGTATCATACCAGATATAATTTCTTGAAATAAAAATACATGTTTGCTATTAGATCTTCATAGCGATTACAGTTGCATGACAACTAAGATTTCTGGAACTTTTTTAATAGCTGTAATTCCTTCCCAATGTGAAATGCCCAATTAAAATGTTGCCTCACCACTGCAACCCACTTAGTGATGAGGAATAAAGATCAATGAGCGACCTCTGTTCCCGCTGTGTTCGCCCACAGATATTAAGCAATGGGCATTAACAAGATACAAGAGGAACTATCCTTATCTGATTTTACTTGCTGAACCTGAAGGGCCCACAGTCAGGATAGGCAACTCTTTATGAATGAGATTCAAACCACATTCGTATGACTCATCTTGCAAATTAAAGTGTTTGTGTCTACTGCAATATCAAGTATGTGCTCTTGGTTTAGAATCTGCTTGCTGCTTGTTTTAACGTGTTGTTTTCCTTTTTGTTCCTTTTGAAATGCAAAAAGGAACAAAATGTTTAACCAGACATTAACGAATGGTGATTAATGCATTTAAGACTAATGAAGTCATAGAATATTCTGATCAAACATATCTCCACATGAACTTATCCAAGAGGAAACAGCTTTATTCACACATCGTTGTTGTTGATATATCAATTATACAACTATAATAATATATGTTCTGCAAGTTCTTGCATGCGCTAAACAGAGACAGTCCACTGCCAGGGACATTTATTTACTTTACCATTTACGTGCCATAAAGATAACACTGGCTGCGAAAGAAGGACTGCGACTATTGTCGTTTTTTATACACAAATGAAATAAGCTTACTTCATTTGAAAAATGCAAATTCCTACACTGCTTGGTTTGATTGAATCAGTAGTAGGCGTACACAACAAGCTTCAATACGAAAGCTGAACAAACAACATGTTTTTAATGAAAAAACAAATATTGTAGCCTACTTCACTAAAGTGAAAACTGGCTTCTGTTATTTTTAAATACCACTGCTTCCTACTGCTTAATAACAGGAACACCATTTTATTTAGGGTTGTTGAAGTTAAACGTGTTCATGCCTGTCTGTACCCCTACCCCCACGCAGGAACATTGCCTGCCAACTTCCTCTATTCAAAAAAATATATAAAAACAATAATAACGGTCTGGTTCTCTCTTTCATTTTTTCATTGAATTTAATTTAATGTATTTATTTATGTACTGTATTTATTTTTGCAATCTCTACATTCACAGCGCTGATAATGTTAGATATAGCTAGATATTACTACAGCGCGGACCATGGGTCAAACCAATGTTTGTGTTGGGTGCGTGTGTTTTTTTTTAATCAATGTCGGCCTTCTGGAGTCATCTGAATGCCTTTCCACTTTTTATTTCATTTTAAACTGTTTAAATGCCAATCCATAACAAAACATAGAATAATAGTGCATATACACAGAGCAAAAAAAGTGGACGGGCAAAATACATAGTTGTTCTCCCCTTAACTTTTGAATTTAGCTCATAGTGGTGAATTTGCAGGATTATTCATGACACCTCCCCCAAATTTGAGGGTGTAACAGGGCAAGCAGCCCTGTACATTGTTTTGTTTGTTTATTTTTAGAACGGGGTTTTCCCCCTCCGCCCCCGTGTTATTTTATATTATTATTATTATTATTATTATTATTATTATTATTATTATTATTATTAGTGCCCTGCTGCTCCGCATCGCCTGGGGCTGCCTGGTGCTGCCTGGTGCTCCGCATCGCCTGGGGCTGCCTGCTGCTCCGCATCGCCTGGGGCTGCCTGCTGCTCCACATCGCCTGGGGCTGCCTGCTGCTTCGCACAGGGTACAGGGTATGAGGGAGAAGTGGAGCTCCCGCTGCCGCCTCTATGGCCAGGGGCTCCCCTCCCGAGTTCGCCTCCCGAGGGTCCACCGCTGCTGCCGTCGCCTCCCGAGGGTCCGCCGCTGCTGCCGTCGCCTCCCGAGGGTCCGCCGCTGCTGCCGTCGCCTCCCGAGGGTCCGCCGCTGCTGCTGTCGCCTGGGGTCGCTACACTGTGGCCGGAGCCCCATGAAGGGGAGGGGAGCTGCTGGCCATGAAGAAAGGGGAGGTCAGGAGACCAGCTCCCCAACCGCATTTTCGCTGGCAGGAAACACTGTGGCCAGAGGCCCACGGAGGGGAGCTGCCGGCCATGAAGAAGAGGGGGGAGGTCAGGAGACCAGTTCCCCCTGCAGCAGTTCGCTGCCGGAATTGGCTGGCCGGAGCCCCACGGAGGGGAACTGCCGGCCATAAAGAAGGGGAAGGTCAGGAGACCAGCTCCCCAGCCGCACTGTGCAGGATAGCGTGTGGCGGGAGCCCTGGAAGAGGGAGCTGCTGGCCAAGAAGAATTGGGGGTGCCAGACATTCCACCATGGCCACCCCAGAAACAACTTGCTTCCCCTCTTCGGGACTTTGAGACTGAGGGGGAGGTGGCCGTTGGGGCCAAGTGTGCATTGCACAAGGGGGGGGGATATGTAACAGGGCAAGCAGCCCTGTACATTGTTTTGTTTGTTTATTTTAGAACGGATTTTCCCCCTCCACCCCGTGTTATTTTGTATATTATTATTATTATTATTATTAGTATTATTAGTATTATTAGTATTGTATTTGTTATTTATGTATTTGTGACGGCGAAGCGCCGCAGGGTTTGTTTTTATTTTTAAAACGTGTTCTGGCAGAGGTGAGATTGGTGCTCGTCCTCTGCCAGGAATAATTTAAAAACTCGTGCAGAAGGTGGCCATCTCCCGAATTAATTAGGTGATTTAATTTGTTGCTAATCGGGAGATGGTCACCTGTTATAAAAGCCGGCAGCTCTCGGCACTCGGTGGGAGTTCAGAGGAGGAACGAGTGAGCCAAGGCAAGAGCTAAAACGAAAGAGAACTACAATATAGGAACAGTGACAGCGACTGCCCAGCCTGACCTGTATGGTTTATTTATTAGTTGTGTTCATGATTTGTTTTGTTTACCTGTTTTATTTTGCTCTGTGAGCAGTTTCTTTTTGTTTAAACGTTTGATTTATTTTTGTTATTTAAAAATAAAACGGCGCGAGCGCCTTTAACTGCAGTACTTCCCTGGTGTCAGTTTCCCTTCCTGCTTCTGCGTGACGTCACCGCCCAGTCACCCTGTCACAGAGGGGAAAGCACTTGCAAGAGAACAACTCCCAAACCCATTTTTTCCAATGCAGCATCTATTTTGAATCTCACTCAAAAGTGCAACTTGAAGGCCTTTGAATATTTGGCCCATTGTTTTTATTTGTCTTATGAAGGCAATGTAACAGAAATGTGTAAATCAATAAATCCCAGGATTATTTCACAGCCAATCCCAAAATCTGGGGATAAAAAAATGCCTGAGATTCCAGAGTTGCAAGCCCTTTTCATAAACAGTTACGTTTAAGTAAAACCATTCATCGGCTACAGATTTATAAGATAGGCACCTGGAGAGACTGCTGGGCAGGTGGACAGGCTTACAGGAGGACAGATGGAAAAATAGATACAAAATCAATTTGTATTGAATTGCAATCTTTAACTGGACAGATTGTTTTAATACTCCTAATTCATTATTATTATTATTATTATTATTATTATTATTATTATTATTATTATTATTATTATTATTATTAATAATAAGAATAAGAATAAGAATAAAATGTTATTCTGCTATACACCCTCAGCTTTCCATTCAGAGAACTTAATTCCTTCAAAATGTTCATATAGACTTCCTCTATATCAGTAAGACGGTAACTTTAACATTTTGCATTTCTCACATTTAGATTCAGGAGCTGATGCTTTCATTTGCATCTTGGTCAAGACAGATCAATAGCCTTCATTTTGTTTAAAGACCAGAAGCCATATAAGAGAAGTCCTTGTAAAGTCTTTGGGTAATTCCGGCATGGGGTCTAATGTAAGTGTAATGAATATAGCTATAAGTGTAAAGATCAGTTTTATAGAATGCTAGTTCAGTTACTCTAGTATTTTTTTTCCTGCTATTCTAACAAATATATTTTGCTGAAAAACAAATTGGCTGCTATTCTAACTAATGTATTTTTTTTAATTACTTGTTTTAAAAAGGGAGTAGGTTATGCTAGCTTATGACTGTCTATACATATATAAATTATTTTATGTGTGTGTGTGTGTATATATATATATATATATATATATATATATATATATATATATATATATATATAATTTTATGTGTTGATGGAAATCAACTAAAACTCCTGGGCCAGCTAATGTTAATGTACATTATTTATTTTCTGTTAACTGTTAATTAATAATATATAATAGGCCAGCTAAAAATGCAAACACCAGAGCCCTATCAATGATCAATACCCAGTCGATCATATGCTTGAAATCTGTTCAAATTGTTACTGTAGTAATGTTTAGCAAATTAAATCAGGTTTTTATTAACCCTATCCCTAACCGTATCCCTAACCCTTAGCTAAAAATTAACAATGTTTGTTAACAGTTAATAATCTAAAAAATTCGCCCTTAAAATAAAGCATGACCAACTAATGGCCTTTTTTTCAAATTATTTTGAAGCTTTTTTTTAGTCTTACAGGCATTCCCAAAAGACAGAGGTATTATTTAGAAGCTGATGAAAACGAATATGCATATGTAGTTTTATAGGTTATTTGTATTTGTTTCTTTTTAGTAATTCATCATGTAGGTTCATGGATTTTTCTGAAGACTAGTCATTTAACACAAGTCACTAAATCTGTAAGCAGTCGCGGCATGCATACAATCAAATGTGTTGTTAGCCACAGCAAGACCAGCCTGCTGACACAAGCTAGTTGTGTCTCAGGTGGCTTATTTCAGCATATCTAGATGTTTCAACATTACACTCCGCATGCATTCCTCATCAAGTGACCTGCCAGCTGTTATGAAGTGCTGAGGGAATTGAAAAAATCAGTCAATGTGATGGATGGGTCATTATTTATTATTTAAATTTATTCAAATAAATCCCTAGGGTCCTGGTTCTTACTGATTACAGACAGTGTAAGTATAATTAGAAAAGGGCAAAGGTAGTGAGACTTGAATGCCTAAATTAGAGTTATTATATACAGTAGTATGACCTACAGTGTGGCATATTCTTTTGCTGATGAATCAGCAGTGTGATGAATCAAACAGGGACTTAGACTCCAATTAGCTTTATTATTCAAAACACTCTTTTGAGATTTGAGGTTAAAAAATAGGGAACTATGGATTCCCTTTATAAGCTGAAGAAATTTGGTGCACATCTTATTATTGTTTACCGCTACAGACTGAGGACCAGGGTCTTCGAAGTTGGCACCAATCTGGCTATGACTGTATTGTCTCCCCTGACCATGTCACCATAGGGTGTATTTCATACATTATTTTTGTTACACCGTGTTGGCATTAATCTTATAAGGATGAAGGAGATAGGCAGATGGCTAATGTAGGCATTTTTCCAAACACCACATTTACGATTGTATGAGCTTCAGAAAAGCAGTTTCATGATAGAAACTTATATAATTAACAAGATAAATAATAATATACAAATGTGCCAGTATTATTTATAGTAAAAGTATTTTTAAAGTGTGTTTAATTTGTATTTATTATTACAGCAACATTATTAGTATCTACATTACTTATGTTGAGTATTTGCATTATTTGCATTATTCCTACAGCCTTGTGGTAGGAAAGACAAGATAAGCAATGTATTGTAAATTCTGATGATATTTTGTTCTTTATGTAGCTGCTCCTTCAGATTACAAGGGAAGAACCCAAGTGAGATTTCAGATTTGTGTTAACTGTGGCAGTGAAATATAAATATATTTACAGTTGATTGATTGAACAAGAGGTTAATTGTACACCAACAGAAGGAAACCTGGCTCAATGTTACATCATTACAAAGCATTACAAAGCTTTGATACAGGCCTCATTTTGCCTGAATTCCTAATTTAGATGTAACACACTTTAACACTGTAGCAAACTATTGTTGGCAGTTAAAGAAAATGGAATCATGCATCTCCTTAGCCATTAAGTATCACAAGACTTTGGCTGAAAGGCATGAGCACAAATGAAGCATTTGACATTTCACGTTGCAATACAGGGCTCTTAGAAAACAAAAGACCTCAAGGAAGAAATCGCTGCATTTTTAATCTACAAAGTCACATGTAGACAATTAAATTACACTAAGACTGTTTATGCACAGTGAACAACATGGCACGAGTGACTCAGATAGCCATTGGGGAAGAGACTTGAGTTGCTGCCACTCTGTTTGCTTAATTAATAATTTAACACTGCACGTTGTAAAATTGAGTATAGACTACCTAATGACTGCCTAATGAATAGTTTATTTATCTTTACCAGCTGAATTACCTCTAAAATAATTGCAAATGAAAATGTCATTTTATACCATTATACATTATTAACATAGCATAAGCAACGGAAAGTGAGCGATTGTCCTGCCTGTTTTATAATTTCTTTTTAATGATTTTTCTGTATTCTTCAGTTTCTTTTCACGTATACAGTACATGGAGCCATCAACAGGAAACTTTAAGCTAATTGATGTTTGTCAGTAAATTGCATATGCCTTGATATGGCTGTAAATATAGAGTAGAAAATTACCATGATCATCATCCATAGTATTGTACATTTAAAAGTACTTATGTACATACAAGCAATTGTCCAAGTTGAATCACATTTGTGTTGGTGGTTCTCTAGATACATATAAAATACATATATTAAAAATTGATTTGGCCTAGCAATCGTTTGGCCATGGCTGCTTAAATCTTGTAGGAACAGTGATGTATTCTCTGTTGACATACATTTGATTATAAGAGTGTCTTACAAAGTCAGTTGTTCTCAAACTATGGGCCATAACCCCAAGGTAGGTGTAGAATGGGTGATTAGGTGGGTTTCAGCATATTTAAATTATTGATTGGTTATGTTACTTACAAAGCATGTCAGACAATAAACAGCAAGTGTATTAATAATATCCGTGAATCACTTAAAATGTGTACATGTTTTTTCCGAGGTGGACATGTGCAGTTTTAATGCATTTGTAACAGTGTGTATACATATTTACAGGCTTAACCGTGATGATAGCATATATTTTCTGTTTGGTCTGGGGGCACTGTTCTATCTGGACAAGTGGGTTTGGGCACCCTAAACAAGTTGAGTTACCAAAGGCTAAATATTTGAAAACCACGTGCCAAGTTTTGATGAAACCATGTACAGGTTAAGTTCAAGGATGCCATTGGGCACATACATATCTGTCACATTTACATTCAGGCATTATCCTTTCTACTTAATGGCATTCAAGAAGTCATTAGTATTATTATTATTATTATGCGCTAAACAAGAGGCTACATTTATTGCAGCCTCCAAGGCTAATCCTAAAATGCCAACTTTCTGTGCGGTGGCAGCCAAAAATAATCCTATTGGTAGATACTTATTTAAGACCAATGAAAGCATATTTCATATCCATATTGTGCTTCAGATCTTTGACAATGTGCCTGTTACAATACGTTCAGTGTGTATTCTGCATTTACACCCACTGTTCTGTTTGTGAGTTACTGTAATCTATTCCCAGTAATATGTAATAATGTTCAGCAGTGAGACACGGGTATATAGTAAAAGTCTCTCTGTAGAGCCCCATTGTAGATCCTACACTGAACAAGATAGCATGAACGACTATAAATCTGGCTACGACATACCTAAGAGATTTGCTCATTCATTTATTAATTTATTTAGTAACTAGCTAAAATGTTGCATCTTTACTATAAAGCTTCAGGTGTCCCACCATGTTGTCCTTTTTTCCTCTCTGGAATTAAAAAAAAAAGATTTAAAACTGTACTTAATTATTGTGAAGCATACTATAAGTCACACATTTTCATAATAGCTGCTAACAAGTGCCCTTCTTTGTCATGCAAACCTCTTGTGATAGATACTAGCTTTAAGCAGTTTGTCAAGTTGTGTGGTTCCCAAGTAGTAGAATGTTGGTCCACTAGAGATTCATAATGATTTACAATGTTGGCTTTATATACTAGTCAAGGGACCTATATGATTTCCACCTAGAACACAGGGGTTGTATTCTGATATCACTTTTTGTGTTTCTGTGTACATTATCGGCCATGACCTAATGTTTCTGGTTCAATAAAACTGACTATATTTTACATTCATCGGAACATGTGAAGTATACATTTTGCACTTCAATCTCTCAATGGAAAGGAAAGGAATGGAATGGAATCTATTTCCCCCAGATTTTCAAAACTTTTTTTTTGTCTACCATATAGTTATTTTAAGGAGTAAGGACCAAATCCTGGCTACAGTTCTGTATACAGGGTTTATTGTTGCTGCTATACATATAACATGTTTTCAGTGCATTCTTATTTACTATAATCATTCAGGAACATGTTTTCCTACCTCTTAACAAAAGACTCAGATAAACTATAATTACAATGTGTGTTCCATATCTCTGTATAATTAATATAAATAACAAATAATATGGCACTACACTCTTTACATTACTGTAATAACTATAATGTTGAAGCAATGCTGGTGAAGCTAATCTATACCTGTGGCATGTTTCAACTAAACTTTTTAGTGGAAGAGCAGTGGCAGGATGATAATTTAAAAGGATGGAATACAGATTTTATAAAACTCAGATGTGTCAGCCCTCTGCCTTTTGCTTTACAAAGTTTACATATGTATTTTTTTTGAAAACTAAAGGATACAAATGTGAACCGTGTCTAATATTATTATTGCTTTGGCATGCAATAGCAGACACCAATATTTAGAATGTACACAAAGATGAGGTCATCAGACTGCTTTAGGCTTTCCCACGGGATCTCTTCTCTTGGCATAGTTTCTATACTTTGCCGCAAGCACGTAGGGTGGCTGGATAGGGTCCATCGTTCATCTTTCAGACATTTAAGACCTTTCATTTCCAATCTATACATGTGTTCACACTTTTAAAATACACTTCTGGCAGAGGTAGCTATGTAGAATTTAAATGTGTCCAAAAAAGTATAGAGGTATATTATCAACTATTAACATTACATCTGAAGTGGAAGGGACTGATTCCACTTTTGAGACAAAATAATATGTTAAAGCAACATTATATTCAACTTCATAACCGTCATAGATATATATCAGCTTATCATTTAATTTCCTGTTCTACTGTCTGTCTGCAGTTATCATTGACAGGAAGACTAATGTAGACAATACACCATAATGCAACAGGGGTATCTGAATACTTTTGGCAGGGCAGAGTATAATTCCATTACATCTCTTAAGAACCACGATTATAGGGTATTTAAATTAGCAGTACTTGTTATAATCTTTTAACTTTCACTTATGTACACTTATATGCTTTGCTAAGTGGGAAAGAATGTTTGTATAACCTTTACGATGATGTCACTTGAACTATAACTTGAAGAAGTGCTTATTATGAATACCTAGACAAGTTGAAGCATGCCATACTACAGTATGTTTGCATAATCCTTGTATTTAAATGAATTGGCCAACAGATTTAAACATGCCAAGTCACATAAGTTTGTAGATGTTGTGATACTTTTTTGTTACAAATAGAATAATGTATGGGTTAGAATATATTATTACACGATAATATATGCCTTGAATTTGTTTTGGGCAGTAATGCAGGAGTAGCACAGCCGTGAATGCATTATCAGCCAACATTTCCAATGTTTCTATATGTATTGTTTGTTAGTTTTACATCTGTTGCAAATCTTATATATTAACAAGAAATGTAGAATTAAGTGTATATTTAAAATGTCATTCATTTTAATTGTTTTGTAATGGCTTTCATTTTAGTTCTTAGTTCTACAGCAAGCTTTCAAATAAAATCAAAAAGTTTCTATAAATGATTGATAAGAATTTAAACTTACCAGTACCTGAAATTGATTGGAAGGGTTGGGAAAATTTGCCATCAATCAGGGTTAACATGGGTAATCACTCTCTCCAAGCAGAAGCCCTTTATGCTTTCCTTCTTCCAAATCTCTGCCAATTTTGTTCTCATTTAAAATTCTTGAATTATGAGTATTCCCAGGCCATGATGCAACAATATTGGTAAACTTGCAAGTAGAATCACAAGTGCATTGTACATTTATGGAGTGGTAATTTTTTTGGTTTGCATATGTTTCCTCAAATTCATGCGTTGCCTTATTCTAATATGTGTGCCATCTATGACACGTGCTGTCCTAGGAAACCCAGCAATTCTATGGAAATCCAAAGCATGGACATTTTGAATTTCATTGTTTGGAAATAACATTTCCAACCCTACTGCACAAAGCATTGGAAACTTTATGCACAATATGGCTAACTGTGGATTTAAGTATGTGGTAAATATCTCCAACAACTACTGCCTGTGGCAATAAATTGAAGTGCGACTAGTAACTGAAGTATAGGGAGCAATGCATGATTCCTGTTTGTATGGTGCTGTAAATCATCTTCCAGTGGGCCCGTGGTGTCCACTCACGATCCTGAAGGGCCATTCCACTCCAGGTTTAACAGGTTAAATTATATAATTAACTACTTCAGGGTGTGGCTGGAGGTTTATTTGGTTCAATTAATCAATTTACAACAGGGTTGGAACAAAGACCAGGAATGGAGGGGCAAATTTTGCACACTCCTACCTGAGTAGGCCCTCAATTTCAAATGCAGAGTTCCAGTCAAACATATATTTACTTAAGTTAGTCGTCATCCATTGTGTCTAAAGAATTTCCCCTGTCTCTGAAAACCTCTTTTCTGCAGTCTTGGTTGATCTTCCCAAACTTGTAAAACTGCTGCTGCAATTAAAATAAAAAATAACACTGTCTTCAAAACCAGTTTCATCAAGTTTCTTTCAACAGAAGGTACCTCAGTAGGACCCTTAAATATGTTTACTTTTTTCTTTTTTACTTTCACCTTAAGTGGTTACAAAGTTGATGGAAATATCAGCATTTGTGTGTGACGGGGTGCCATCCCCTTGTGCATATTTATTTATTTATGTACTGTATATTTGTGTTGTATTATTATTATTATTATTATTATTATTATTATTATTATTATTATTATTATTATTATTATTGTGTTTGTGTGCGAATGGATGAAAGCCATCCGACATAAAATGTGGTTGGCATGGATGGGGCACCTCTGCAACTCTCACTGTCACAGTGTGGTAAAAAGCATTGATAAAAAGATGTCCATGAGTCTCAGTTGTGCACATCTAGCCAAGTACATTACAGGGCCACACACAAGTAACTATTCAAGCCAATGTTCATGAATAATTTATTTATCCTTATTACTCTAAACTTTACGAATCCCTCCACTGTTTGCAAGCATCTATAAATAACTCATTCTAAATGAGTTCTTGTTTACAGCAGCTGTGCAATTAAGTAATTGGTTTGCTAAGCACTTTCATGCTGGATTTGTCTGGTTAGCTGGTCAGGCTTTTCATAATGGAGTTTTTTTGTGTCGACTGCAAATTTAACAAGGTTGCTTACTATACCAGAATCTAAGTCATTAATGTAGATTAAGAAGAGCAGAGGACATAATACTGATCCCTGTGGTACTCCACTGGTTACCTCGCTCCATTTTGAGGTTTCTCCTCTAATCAGTACTTTCTGTTTTCATGTTAACCACTCCGTAACCCATGTGCATGCATTTCCTATTGGGAAGTTATGAATATTCATTTCTAAAAAAGGTATTGTGTTGGCTATTTAAAAAACAATTATTCAATGTATCATGTTTATGTAACAATTAAAAAGATGCAAATAATGAATCCATAGAACAACAGCAAAAAAAAGCTTGCAAGAGATCACGTGGGTTGGAATTTAGTACTGCCTTATTGTAACAGATGTCACCAGTATTGCCACAATTTCTGAAAAAGAATCTTCATTTGCCACATGAGTCATCCAAGCTAAACCCAAGCAGTAGTCCTTAATATAAAGGCAAAAGCGGTTTAAAAGTTTACGTTACTATGTAACATGTGCTTGATAAAGTGCACGGAGAACCACAAGAAAGAAATTGACTCCAGCGGAGCCTTGAATGTGGTTGATGAGTCTCTCTGCAAGAAGTTAGCTACCAATTTTGGTCACATACAAGTGGTATGCCTCAATTCATCATGACTGTGTTCAAAGTACAGATTATGGCAGAAGAAATTGTAATGTTAAGAACTGTTGCCAATGAGCACTTTTGGAGGTCTCTCTCTCTCTCTCTCTCTCTGTTATGTGTAGTTAAATATGGTTCATAGTCCTGTTCACCCAGGCATAGATGAAGGGTTTGTCAGGAATTAAATAACAGGATGTCCTAGGCTACTTCAGAGTCCCACCTGGAGCATCTCACCCCAGGCACCTTTTCATAGCAAGCTGTAAAATAACAAGCCCCCAGAGCGAAAGGCATAGCTCAATATATATATTCCATGTGGGTCGCATGGCACAGGCAATTCACAAAGTCCTGGTTGTATCTCTCTGTTCCACCCTCTGCCCTTTGATCGACAGAAACCAGTCCTAATACAACATGCGTGTTTCTTTGGTGACTAAAAATCACAATAATCATATTATTGCTCTGCTGGTAAGGGTAAAACATAAACTATCCCTGAGGAAAACATAGCACTACCAGTTTGGTACGATTAACGCATCAAATTTAAGGGACAAACTGAAGAATTGTCATCTTACTGAGACAGAATTATTGAGAAGAACCACATGGTGATGGAGATGGTGGGGGTTAGTGGAAGTTGCATGAAAATGAAAACATGAAAGTACAGGTGATTACAGTACAGTATGTACAGTACTTTTAGAGGGCAGAGCCAAGGGATTGTCATAGTTAAAACGAAGGCAGAGCTTGTCAACCTTTATTTTTATACTTTGTATATAGTACCTAGGTGTTTATTGACTATTGGTGATTGTGATATTATCCACAAAGATAAAGAGAAAACAAATCTTAACAGCTTTATTTGTAATACATGTTATGTTAACAAAAAATATATTGTTGACGGAATTCTTCTTCACTGTATATGTCAAGATGATTAGACTGGTCATTAATACTCTTCCAAGTCTTGTTCTCTCTTCAAAATAAAATATTTGTTCGAACTCCAATAAATTCTCATCCACATTCAAAATACTAAATGGAAGAAAGTAGCTTACTCCACTGCTAAACCAACTTCTACCCAGGTTTAACTTATCTTCTTATTTACTTCTTTAGTAAGCTTACTCAGCTGTGGTGAAAGCAGACTGAGCTTTGCCGTTTACTGTTTACTCTTAACCTACTCATCCACTCATCCATTATTTTACTGTTATGCAATCCACCCATATATAGATAGATAGATAGATAGATAGATAGATAGATAGATAGATAGATAGATAGATAGATATGTTCTGAGGCTGTGATTATATTATCCTTTTTACTAAGTATGTTTTCTTGGTCTTGTTTGATTCCATTCATAGTAAACATTACTTTTCAGTATTGTTATAGTTTCTTATGATTTAATTTTTGTGCACAATAGTTTAACACTTTATAATACTTATTATACTATTTTATTGTGTCTACTATGAGCATTTGCATAATCCAAGTCAGGACCTATGAATCCCAGCAGCTAGAACTAAACAGAGAGAAGATGGAGTACAAGTTTCATACTGATTTCAAGACTCAGTTTGTCGAAAATCAATATATTGATCCTGTAATTTAAAAGCATATCCGTCTTCTTTTGGATGAAGAACACTAATGAGAACAGTAATAATGTGGTTTAATGATGCATTAAATTCTTGATTTAATGCCAATATTTCTTGATACTACAGATCAATAGTAAACTACAGTGGCACTGGAACAATTTTTAAAGTGGGGGTGCTGAAAGCCATTGAACAAAACTGTAACCCCTGTATATGACGGAAGCCATGCAAAGCCATGGGGTGCTGCCACACCCCCAGCACTCCTAGTTCCAGCGCCCCTGGTAAACTATACTATTTATAAAGCTCATTTTCCACACGCACATGCAGTCTACATCATATAATTGTTTACTGTTATAAGGAAATCAAATGCACATGTACACTCCTTTATTTTAATGCAGACAGTAATTGATATAATTGTTTTGTATGGCAAAACATATGCATCTAGGGCCTCACTTCAGTTACAGTAGGGATGGGTGAAAAAAGAAAAACCCTCGACACAGGACAGGCTCAACTAAATATTTTTGTTCTAGTGTTTCAGTTTCCGATTTTACACGTCTCAGCAACTCAGGAGTAAAGGCATCTGTGAGACTTTAACATCGGAAGTTCAATTCTATTTGCTTACCATATCGAACCAAACTTGCAGCCCTAGAAAGTAGTCTGCTGAATTCTGAAATGGTTGATGTTTATAAAAATACATCAAACAAGGAATTATTCTGTGAAGAGATGTAAAATAAATCTTTTATCCCAGTGTCACAAGGATCCTTTAAAAGATTTACACATTTTAAAAATTCGTACCTCTTATTAGTATTACCATTAAGCAGCAGTAACTTTTAATTCTTTAGCATTGTCTTTGAAATACCAGCAAAACCAGCATATTCCAAATTGAAGAACAACATTGGCTAGTACTCCTTTAAAGCAAATATTATTGGTAGGGACTAGTTTTAGAAATAGGGAAAAGGTTTGTCTTTTTATTATTTATTTTTTTATTAAAACATATAATTTAATTATTCATAACATTCAATTTGATGGATATTTTTACATTACATTTATTTCTTAATAAAATGTGAAACAAAGATACATGCTTAATAACACAAAAAACATACCAGATCTGAACTGACCTACTTCTGCCTGATTTTGTTTCCAGATGGCTGGGTTCAGGGCTTGCAGGTTGCTGCTTCAATTACAGTATTAGCTTCAAGCAGATCACTGTATGTGATACATTTAGCAGTAAACAATATAAACAACAGTGCATGATTGTGACAGAGACAGAATGATTCTTGGTGATAAATCTCTCTCCCGACCTGTGAGGGTGCTGTGTGAAGGGAACAGAGTGTCCTAGACTGGATGGCCAGACAATTCATTCCCAGGGTTAGAAGGAAGTCAGTCATCTAGAAAGGGGCAAGAGCTACGATACACTAAAACATCGACCCGGAAGGGAAATGACGTGGCAGCCACGGATTGGAGGAGCGGTTGCACTTGTTAACCAAGGGGTCATGATTGACGGTACAAAAGGGGGCGTAGCGAAGTGATCTGTTCCTTGTTATGGTTAAGCTGAACCGGAGTGTTTTGTTTGTTTTGTCGTTATTAAATATACTGTTTGTTGTTATTTAGATAGCTAACACAATCCGGAGCTGTCGCCTGACCCGGACTGTTTTACAAATAACTGTATTTGCACCACGAGCACTTTAGCAATCACTGTGGACTTGTGTTTGTGTTTTGTGCTACATGTGGGTGTATAAGATCGGGACTATTATTTCGGGACCAACCTGTGGATTAAAACAGTGCAATTCGGACTCCTGAGTGGCGCATCCAGTAAAGACGCTCCACGTGGAGTGTAGGATGCGCCCTATAACCTGGAGATTGCAGGTTTGAATCCAGGCTATGTCATTGCCGACCATGACCGGGGGTTCCTAGGGGGCAGGTAGGGAGGGCTTAAGTCCGCAGGGCAATCCACGGTTCACCGCCCACCAGCGAACCCTGTGGCTGATAGGGTGCCTGCGGGACTGCAGTGGAGCCATTCGGAGAATGTGTATTTCAGCCTTCGTTTCTCGAGGCGCCGGGAGGTTGCAGCGGAGAACCGGGATAAAAACAATAATTGGGCATTCCAAATTGGGGAGAAAACCAGGGTAAAAACCATTGGCGACAACTAAATTTATAAAAAAAAATTTAAAAAAATAAAACAGTGCAATACACGCAGCTGTATTGCCTGTTTCTCATTGTTATTGTTTACTGCGTTTTGTCATCAGACTTTGGATTATAAAAAATAAATAACATTGCATCTGGATTACCATTGTCTGTGTGTTCATTGATCACTGCTGCATTCCTGCACCTGCACACTGTTACCCACTTTGCCACAATGATACAGTACATTAAAGTTCTATTTTAATTTCTGTAATATCAATCCAAATACACTTTATTTTGTGAATTTGCGATGGCAATTCATACCGAATCTATGATGTCCCAAGGTTCCCAGGTATTATTAAAGCTTGTTAAAAAATAAACTTCTGAAAAACATACACATAAACAGACACATTGAAAATGAACTGCCTCCAAACACAGCATATATACATTGCATCATATTTGATTGTATTTTGTTATCATTAAATACAAATATCAAACAATTTGGTGATTCACCACTAGTTATGTTGGGTCAGCTTCTGCAGCTGTGATAGTAAGGAGTCTACACAGTGCTGGATATTTTAGTGTGGTATGGTACAAGGGACTACTCATCAGCAGCAGCCTCGGAGTATACAGTGTTGTATTCTTCCTAGAGTCTTATGGGAACAGTAATACTGAAATGACATTGTCCACAAGCTGGTTCAAGAGCAGTTCCAATATGTAGTTCAATTGCATTGGCAAAGCTGCTCTTGACCTAGTAAGGATAACATAAGCCTGTTCAGTCTAATGTAAACTACATCCTTTAAGACTTTAATGCATTTTAATGAGCTAATCTGGCACAGTTTGCTATCTTAAAAGGCACTATATCGAATAATCTAAAGAGAGGATAGTACATTATCATATATAGGATACAGCCATTGTAGCTACATGATGTTAAATTATCATGAGTGCAACAAACTTTTCCCAGTTTTGAATGCCAGACGGACGTTTACTGTTAAAACTATTGGTTCAATTTATAAAATCTCTGCCAGTGTAATATTTGTTTTTGTGATAACATTAAATGCCATATATTATGTACTTTCCAATCACAAACTCTTGAAAACCTTAACATACAGAACACATTATAATAAAACATACAATGTAATTTGATTTGCACCAGTGCTATATGCGCTTTCAATTATTCTCAATGGAAAATGAAAAATTCATGTTATTGTTTTTCATTTTTAACATAGAAACACAAAACAAAAAATGCTTACTTTTAAAACTGAATACATTCATTTTAAGGAAAACAATCATGTATATTTTTAGATTACAGGACACAACAAAAGCTTTGTTACAGGCAGCAACCCAGATGCTTGACGAAACTTACAGGTGCACCTGCAAACATGACTCATGCATCACATGGCCTTTGGCCATCTGTGGTGGAAAATGAAAAAACAAAGATATAAACACTAATATAATTACATTAAAGAAGCAATTAGGTACGGTAGAAGCAGAGCCCATTTCACCTTCCATGCTGTTCTTTCCTGTACATCAATGAATTCAGGGGAGAGTAATTGCATCTCAGTTTGGATCATTTACACATGTTGATATCAGTGCAGCTCAAACTGGCTCCACAGACCATTTATTTAGAATAAGGATGCAAGCTTGGGATGTTGCTCTTTATATTTTGTAAGGCTTTAGACCATGCCAAAAAACCAAATAGTACATTTTGAGCATAACATATTTTAAAATGTCATAAAATTAATCCTTGAGATGGAACTGTGTAAATATTTTAGCGAGGCATATTGCTGTGTGTGCAGAAACGAGAAAACTAACAAAACTAACTGAACAGACATTGACTATTATGAGCATATGCGGTATAGAGGTATAGATTCATTGTTAATTTATGTTAGATAAAACAAAAAAAAATGGTTGAAATGTCTCAGATTTTAAAATACAAATACTTTCTTTTTAAAAATGTGTTTTTGTGCCTCAATAGAACAACTTCAATACTGACTAGAATGAGATATTTTCATGCTGCACTTCACATGCCACCTGCACATTGTTTGACTTTCATCACACTTAGAATAAGGAAGGAGGAAGTGATTATACAATACTGTGGCTAAACCAAATTTAACAACAAAACATTTCCCAATAGATGACTTCCAGCTACAGCAGTTCTGTGCCCTGTAAGAGAGGAACTTTAAGTAAAATTGTCACCTGACTTCCAGGTTTGCTATGGCTTTCCTGGCAGTAACTTGCAAAACACTGACTCATCTTACATTACATAACCTTTCTGACGCACTGTTCCAGAGAGTACTGAAATTCATGAAATGGAACAGTCCTTTTTGTTCTTGGCAAAGGATATTTATATGCTTACACACACATTTCAGTTGGTGATCAGTTAACACGTTATAGGGGTTGCAATAATGATTTCCTGAAGTTCTGTCCTTGCTACTATATTACATGACCTCCTTCCAGTAAACTATATATATATATATATATATATATATATATATATATATATATATATATATATATATTGTGAGCCAGCTCACAGGTTCACCAGCAGGAGGCGTTCATGGCGGGCTAGGAACGAGCCCACAGGTGTTGCAGATAACAGAATGATAGACCTGTGGTCAGCGTACTTGCCTGCCATGACGTCAAGGAGTTAACGGGTAAACAGGCTGCAGGTGTGGTTAGGTAGGGGATGAAGGTTGTACCATGGTTAATTCTCATTAGCCTTAATTGGCCCGCACCTGTAGCCTGTAACCGTCCAATTACCAGATGATCCAGCACCTTTAAAAGAAAGCCTTCACAGCCAGTCAAGGTTGGCTTCCGACCAGTGAGCAGCGTGAGCTTATCTACAACCAAGACAGAACGGGAATACAAAAGAGAAGTTAAAACTGCCTTTATGACTGAAATCTTCTTTCCTTGGCTGGCACTGTTGGAAGGGAATACAGCAACGGGGAAAGAGACGCCGCTGGTTTTCACATGCTGGGGACAAGCTGAAGCCAACAAACAACCTGGTAAAACCCAGGAACCAATTAATTCAACTGGGTGTGGTTAACTTGCCAGTTAGTTTACATTGTTGTTGTTTTTTTTGTTCTACAAATCCTATTTTAACTGTTTTTTTGTTCTACAAATTCTGTTCGAACTGTTTATTTTCTTTACATCTCATCTCGCAAGCAGGATGGTATTTTCTTTTGTGAAGTAAGTGAGCAAGTTTATTTCTTTTACTTTTGTGAAGTTTAATAAACAAACTTGGATTATATTGGAAACTACTGTCTGCTTCGTCTGTCTGCACCCACACACCCACAAGTGGTACCAGAAGTGGGGTGTGTCACACAGAGAATCAAGCCAGCGAGCCAGCATGTAATTATTTAAAAGTTACTGCTTTACAAGTAAGTCACATGACAATAACCTGAGGTACAAAACCAAAGTGGATCGTTATTTTAAAGTGAAATCTAAGCCAATTCTAAAAAGTAATTTATTACATGTTTTCTTATTATTATATGTGATAACAGTGATCTGTATAAATACATTTATAATTTGCAATACCTGATTTTCTAATATTAAAATGATTACAACATGAAATTACACTCACCATTTAATTAATATAGTCAGGCTGCTGAACCATCTAAAAATGGTATGTCGCCATTTAACATCATTATACGTAAAGCTAGAGTCATCTTCATACATTTATATGCAGACCACAGGGCAATGACATAATATATTGT
The DNA here is from genome assembly GCA_030684275.1 of Acipenser oxyrinchus oxyrinchus. Classification (NCBI taxonomy): domain Eukaryota; kingdom Metazoa; phylum Chordata; class Actinopteri; order Acipenseriformes; family Acipenseridae; genus Acipenser; species Acipenser oxyrinchus. The sequence continues at coordinate 21,038,308 of CM060256.1, read as the reverse complement.
AAATATAAGACAGCTCCTGTGTTTCAAAGCTGGAAATCATATTGTAATAATTATGGTAAATATTTAGTATGTTAATTAATACACTCCTAGTTAAATTGTATTTACTTTCATTTTTGCACAGTTAACTTTAATTGCTTGTACAGTTGCCATACCTAAGTGATCGACTATATATATATATATATATATATATATATATATATATAATTTAAAAAGAAGAATCAAGTAGCCCTATTAGCTAGGACAGAGGCACATTTTACTCACATAAGCTGTTATGTACAGTACACACCTCAGTTACTGTATAAAACTTTTGAGAAAAAGCTTTGTAAATCTATTTTACTTAGAAGAATAGAGTATATAAATATGCAACATTGTATTTATTAGTAAATGGATCTGAGATTTTCCTTTAACCTGATTGGTCAATTAACTGGAAAAGGACCTCAAATGTTATCCTTCAAACTGTTTAATCACTGTTCCAAATCAATCCGCTGGAAAATACATAAATACAGTATTCATTCATGTATTTTACATTGTTTGTGCTTGATGAAAATCACTGTTCTAGTACACACACTCTAAACGTTGTCTGTCAATGTAATTAGTCACCTCATTCTCATTCACCTCATTCTCTATACTTTGGTGGGATCTACATTCCCTGAACTAATCTTCTCTGTTGAATACTCGTCCGGCCGTCTGCGGTTTTGGTTTCTTTCTTCGGCTCTGACCTCAGTTTTACCCTCACGGTGTTCTGAGACTTTCAGCAAGATGTTTCGCTCTCTTTGTCCAGGTAGCGTGGACGATAGTCAGCCCTTTGGCTTTGCAGCAGTCCTGAGGTGAATAAACGGGAACTTTTTATACTTGACGCTCCACTGTAACACACCTACCTGCTGATTCAATTCCACACCTGGCAAACACACACAGCAGACTCCCAGGAGAATCAGGTATGTCATTAATTAATTACAATCATTACACACATTTTGACAATATTATTTACAATATAAAATCCACTCTTCATGAGCAGGGTTCCTGCCCTGCCACATCCCTCCCCCCGTGTGCAAAGCACACATGGCCGCCACCGGCCACCTCCCCCCTTGAATGACGGCTCTCTGCATGGGTGGGAGTAACAGCTGGGCGGGAGGGTACGTTGGGTCTTTGTGTGGCTAGTGTCCAGGAGACAGTGTAGCAAGGGGAGTGGAACAGGAGTCTGGTCGAACGACCATGCCTGGTGGTGCCGCGACCTGGGACCTAGGCCCAGCGATGAGAGGTCCAGACACAACGGTGGTGTATCTGGGAGCACAAAGTTGACCCATAGGCACCAGATTGGAGAGCAGGGATGGTGGTTGGGGCTTTGATGGAGCTGATCTCGTCGACTCCTCTGCCATAAAAACCTGTCACTTCTCTCCTTCCTCACTCTGGAGGACGGCAGTTCCTTCCAAGGCTGTCGGACTCCTTCTTGGACCATAGCTCCTCCTCTGGCACTTGACAGGCAGGCAGCCACTACTACTCTGGCCTTTAAACAATCAATCAATCAATCGATCTTTATTTTGTATTGCGCCTTTCATAGTTAACCACCATCACAAAGCGCTTTTCAAGATAGTAAAGAACAATGCATAATACATTAAATACAGCGAAATACAGGGCAAAGTACATTAAATACAAACACTAAAAAACAATGCAAATACATTAAATACAGGCATAATACATTAAATACAAGGCTAGGATGTGAATTCTAAACATTGTGGATGCGTGTGTCATACAGAATCATATGAAAAAGATGGAGTGAAAAACCTGAATAGCAATTGACAACAGCTAATAACAGATATCAGGCTTAAAGAGCATTGAAAGCAAGAGAGAACAAGTGGGTCTTGAGAGTTGATTTGAAGCGAGCGACTGTGGGAGCTACACGCACGAAAGCTGGGAGAGATTTCCAGAGAGTCGGGGCCATGAAGCTAAAAGAGTGCTCTCCGAGTTTAAGGACGGTAGCCCCTCCTACTTTAGCCTCCGGGTACGGTAACTCCTCCCCCTCTGGCTTTTGGGGCTCCAGCTCCTCCCTCTCTGACTTTTCACTCACGTCTCCGTTGGTTCCCATCTCTGGCTCCCTCAGCAGCACCTCTGGTGGCTGCTGAGCGTCACCTGCGGGCTTGCCCTTGTCCCCCCAAAAAATTTCTGGGATTTGGGGCATCAGCTCTTTCCCCAGGAGTCCTCCCCCTGGAATTTCGATCCCCTCCTTATGTCCTGCCTTGCCTCGGCGAAACGCACTGAAACCCACCCTGCCACCATATAGGACAGGCATCTGCCATGTGGGTGCATGCATTCGCTGCTGAGTGACAGGCAGCAGATTGAGACAGAGGTTATAGTTGATACGCCCCACAGGTGAACAGGTTTTATTTACATAGACACACAGACGTGACACTACCAGTGCTACAGAAGGAGCAGTGCTGTATTCATTGGAGCAGAAGAAGAAGTGCTGTCATCACACCAAAATATCTCCAGCGGCATTTCACTGAACTTCGTTCTGAGGGAGCTCTTCTAACAGCGTTGATGGGAAAGAGGCTGGCAGTTTAGCTTCAATATTCTCACTAATGGGGTTTGTAGCCCACTGGTGTGTAGCGGCTTGTTCTGTCATGAGTTCAGGAAAGTAAGTATTACATTTGTTGAGTAGACCAGACAGATGCGCTGCCAGCTGCAGTTTAATTATGTCAAAATCAGTGTTTCGTTCCTGAATGAAAGAATGTAAGAGCTCAAACATATTAGCAGTCCCCCCACAGACACGAACTTTCCAGAGTTGTAGTTTCCTTTTGAATGCGTCAATTCTTTCTCGCTGGGCAATAAAATGAGTGCTCCCATCTTGCACAGTTTTTATTTCAGTTTTATTTCACTGAATATATCTGCAAGGTAACCCAGTTTTGCCAGCCACACGTCATCTTTCAGCACGTCTGCAAGTTTGGGTTTCTTATCAGCTAAGAAAGTACGTAACTCTTGCTTGAGATTAAATATATGGGTAAGCATTCTGCCATCTCACCTCTGTATGCATGAGCAAGGAATGGTGCTCTGCGCCCACATCCTCACAAAGTGCAGCAAAACACCTGGAGTTTGTTGCTCTGGATTTTAATAACAAGTGTTACCGCTGTGTTCAGAACACTGTGAAGACCTGGTTCAATATCTTTCACAGCAAGCACCAAAGCAATGTGTCCAAATAGCATGAGGTGCAATGGCTTTTATTTTTCGCACAACACCAGAATGCTTTTCCGGTCATTGCTGCAGCTCCATCAGTGCAGACCCCAATGCAATTAGTGCAGCTGATTTCTGCTGAAGTCATAAAATTATCTAACAGTTTGAAAATATCGTCTGACTTTGTTGTTGTCTTGAGCTCCTTGCAAAACAAAAAGTCTTCCTTTATTCCCTTATTCCACACATACTGAACATAGGCGAGTAAATGGGACATTTTAGAAATGTCTGTGGATTCATTGAGTTGTAAAGCAAAATCATTGTCACACAGCCAATCACTGCACTGCGAAACTATGTCTTCTGACATAAAAGCGATCCATTGTTTGACTGTCATTTGACATTGGTATTTTTGCTAGTTCCTTGGCCTTCTGCTCTCCAAACATTTCCTTCACAGTTTCAATGGCACACGGCATTATCAACTCCTCAGCAATTGTATGCGTTTTTTTTTCCTCTAGCAATTTTCTGTGCCACTATGTATGATGACACTACAAGCTTTTTATACGCGGTAGTTGTGGATTTCATTACGTCATTAGTACCAAGCAGTTCCTTAGCCTTTCCCTCAAAAAATGAATGTTGCTTGTTTTTATATATTTGGTAATTAAATGTCTCTGTAATTTGGAGGGTTTCAAACATTCATTGGACAGTACTTGTGCACAAATTACACACTGCGGTTGAGGTATATCTCTACTTCCAGTACAAATAAAACCAAAATTCAAGTAGCTGTCTTTGTATTTCCTTCATTTTACAGGGTTAATAACGGCTTTATGTTTTTTTACTCGCAACACCACCTCCTCGCTGTTCTTCAGTCCTTATGATTGAACTTGTTGAAGGAAGTTCTGTATCATCATACTGTGGGTTTTGTTGTTTTGATGCTGATAGTTGAATAAAAAATGTATCCATATCCGGTATTTATTGTGTGTGTTTCCAATGATTTTTCTTCTGCTTTGTAGTCTGTCATGCTCCCGCTGAAATAGCCCTATTACACCATACGTAACCCAAGAACATGTTACATAACCTGAGAATGCATTCATTTCTGCGCATGCTTATGACATGCTGAAGCTAATAGGTGTAAAGTGTAAAAAGTTGTCAGGATGTTGACAATGAAAATAAAAATTACAGGTACGTTATTTAAACAGTTGTAGCAACATGTGGGGATGTATAATATTATATTTTTCAGAACCCCGCTATTTACTCTTTCAGTTAAATACTGATCAGTTGGAATCCCAGAATATATTACATTTAGCGTCAATAGAAGTATTGCAGAAAGTGTGTGATATAAAGTGATGCCCTGTATGACCCACAGCCAGTCTAAACAAGATCAGCTTTACTGTAAACTAGATCAGCTTTACTGTCAACTAGATCAGCTTTACTGTCAACTAGATCAGCTTGTTAGATCATACTTTATTTCTTTTTTGTATGACATTAACTTATGGAGTGGAGTACATAGACTTGCTCCCTGTTTATCTGTGTATGGTTTGGTATACGTTTTACTGGGACTGGACTATCTCTGCTGTCAGCTCTATTAATATTATAATAAGGGTAACATTCTATATGTGAAATGTGCCTAAAACTACCGTCTCCACAAATCAGGCAGTACTATGGTAACATCACCATACTATTTATCCTACTGGTGGTTTTATGAATCAGACAAAAAAGCTGTCAGTGTAAGAGTGATCTGTAAACAATACATACATAACCCCCATGACAAATTGTATTGGTAATAACAATGATGTAAAAATAGCAGCCTTGCTAAGGTACAGATTCAGGGGAGAAGGCTTATTCTGTAAATGTAAATCTGCACTTTTTTGTTTCAATAGCCATTTTACTTTAAAATAAATCCCTAAACTCATAATGCTATCATTACTTAGTATATAATCAAGGAAGACGATTGCCTACTGATGCAAATGAGATGCATAAAGCACAGAACTGTATAATTATAACACAAACAACACAATTAGCACTCCACCCTGTATTCAGTTAAGCTTCTGAACCAAGAGCAAAAATATTTCTATACCAATGTTTAAGAACTATCTGTTTTACAAACAACAAACATTCAGCAGTATAATTTTTAAATTAAATGAATAATCTGTTAAATAAGCATTATTAGCATGACATCAAATTACTTTTTCTAAACAAAACTGATAAAAACCAATAAGGCAAGGCAATAGCAACTAAACCTGGGAAAGATTATAACCCAGGCAAAAAGTTATCTATATGTACTTTACATACAACATCACAGACTCTTTTGGAAATCAGGTAAGATGTTACATTATCCTTTCAATAAACACCCAAGACAGTTTTATAAAGATACAGGTAAACCTTGGTTTTATTTCAGTTATTTGTTTATTTAGCAGACACCTTTATCCAAGGCGACCTACAGAGACTAGGGTGTGTGAACTATGCATCAGCTGCAAAGTCACTTACAATTACATCTCACCCAAAAGACGGAGCACAAGGAGGTTAAGTGACTTGCTCAGGGTCACACAATGAGTCAGTGGCTGAGGTGGGATTTGAACCGAGGACCTCCTGGTTACAAGCCCTTTTCTTTAACCACTGGACCACACAGCCTCCTTGTTGCAGCTGTACCAGGGGTGGGTGGCTGGAGACGCATCTCTGCTCAACCTACAGAAAAAGTGCAAAAGAAAACAACCAAATCAATAATATGCACAATGGTGAACAAAACAAAAGTATAATATTGTGCAATCTAAATTAATCAAATAAACAAATAAAATAAACCATATAAGCACAACCACTCAACCAAATGAATAATCACAATATTACTAATAATAAAAACACAATAAATGATAATAAACACAATGCTACTACTAATAAATACAGTGTACTGTGAAGTTGGCAGGGGTGCAGTACTAGCCCAAACCACCAGGGGGAACCACCTCCAAGAACCCTGACAAGCTGATTCTTAAAGTGCAGTTGGCAATCATGGATTTATTAAGGCAGTCCCAACGCTAATTAAAAGACAAAATAGAGAACTAACATAGAAATGAAATGCTCATTTGTTACACCCCCCACACTTTTCATTATCACTTCCTGATGATAAAACAAACAATTCTCCCCACATTATTAATCACCCTCACGAAACGGGGGAATGCCTCTTGTGGTACGTCCGGACTGACAAAGATACAGCCCTCTTCCTCCGACAGGTCAACCTCCTCCCTTTCCGAATGATCAAGTTCAGGGACACGTCTTCCTGAAGGACCTGGAAGAGGGGAGTACAAAGGGGGGAACCACAACAAAGAGGGAGGATTACTGGGAACCTCAGATTATCGTGAAGCCCCTAAGGGCAACACTGGAGGGAGTGGGCAAGATTGTAACATCCTCCGATGCAGAAATTTCTTACGACCATTTCCACTTTCTGGCTTTCGCACATAAACCAGAATATCTTAATTAGGCTGTTTAATCACTACATAAGGTACATCACCTCAGTAATTAGACAACTTGCCTTGCCCCGCCACTCCTGTATTCTTAATCAGAACTCTTTCACCAATAAGGAGAGGTGCTAGTAAATCACAATCATGTTGTTTCTTTTGGTGCCCCACTGTCTCTGTGTTCAACTCACCTGCTTTCTGACAGGCATGTCGAAGGTGATCGCGATGCTTCTGGACCCAGTCTTCGACAGTCACCTGTTCTTCAGTCAGTGGTCGTCCCAGCATTTCATCTATTGGAGCAATAGCATGTCGCCCGAACATCAAATTAAAAAGGAGAATACCCTGTGGAACTATGGACCAACTTGTTATAGGTATGAACAACTTCTGGCAAGAATTCCGCCCAGCGAGTCCTTTTATCCCCCACAAGGGTACCCAACAGATTTAATAATGTCCGATTGAACGTCTCTGAGAGGCCATTACCCTCAGGATGGTAAGGGGTAGTGTGACTCTTCATAACACCATATAAGTGACAAAGACATTGGACCACAGCTGCTTCAAAATTGGGGCCTTGATCGGAGTGGAATCTAGCTGGGCAGCCAAAGGGTTGAATAACATGCCGCCACATCATTTGAGTGTTGTATTAGCAGTTTGAGCTCTAGCAGCAGCTGCCCAGGAATACTTAGAGAAATGATCAGTGATCACCAGTATATTCTAGATTGAAATTAAAGGCACCTTACCAGAGGAAGGTTTCTTTCTGAGGACACATGGAACAACACTGTTGGATGTCAGCAGCTAAAGCTGGCCAATAGAACCGGTGCCATAAAGCAGCTATTGTCTTTTCAACCGCAAAGTATCCCATCTTATCATGGCAACTCTCGAAAGCTTCCTGATGCTGGGCCTTTGGTAGCACTAACTGATGCCAGAGAAGTTGTTCTTTTGGGTCTTGGACCCACCGGTGCAGCATGCCATCCACCTGGTCCAGCTTCAAAAGCCACACCACCGCAGGGTCTTCCCTGCAACACTCTTCTGGAGTCAGGGCTTATTACGCTGAAGAAAGAACACGACACGTCATCAAACTGGGTCTTCCTGTTGAATAGTTGACCACAGAGAGAGGTGGGAATTAATTCTGCGCTTCCGTGATCCTCTCAGTATCCAGAGAAACTCCCTGCTCGGAAATCACATGACCAGATACTGTACTTGTTTCTGAAGCAAACGGAACTTGGCAAGTTTCAATTTCAGGCCATGCTGTCCAGATCAGTTAAATAGGCAGCAAAATCAACAGAACAAACAATAATATCATCGAGATAGATAAGCAGAGACTCCAGATTCTGATTGCCCAGGCAACTCTCCATTAACCACTGGAAAGTTGCCGGGGCATTACACAATCCAAAGGGCATACGTTTAAATTCATATAAGCCCATGGGTGTCGAGAAAGCAGTCTTCTCACAGTTGTTTGTGTCAACCTTGACCTGCCAGTACCCACTGGCTAGGTCAAGAGTAGAATACCAGCTAGACTTTTTTAGACTGGTCAGAGATTCCTTAGTCCTAGGCAGCGGGAAAGCATCTTTGCAATAACTTTGTTCAGCTGTCAATAGTTAAAAGGACAGCGTCAATCCATTCTAAATTACACCAGCCTTCAGCTATTATGTATTTAACTAATCAGTGTATTATCAACATCGATTCTTAAAGTGCAGTGGGTAATAATGGATTTATTAAGGCAGTCTCGATGCTAATTAAAAGACAAAATAGAGAATAAATATACAAATGAAATGCACATTTGTTACATTACGCTTTGAACCTAACCTAAAAAAATCTTCAGTGTTTAAATACAAAGCCAATATGAGATGTTGCAAGACTCCATTCTATATACATGTTCCAACACATTCAAGTATTCAAACATCAAACCTTACTCTGTTATCTATTTTGACAGTAGATCCTATTCTATGATCATCTCTGTTTCCATTATGTGCTTTATGTGGCAGATGAATAAAGCCTCATACATGCTAAATGTTATTATATCACACCTTACAGCATATTATATATTTATCCTTGTACCAAAATGAGTGAGTTATCACAAATTCTCGACTTGTTTTATAAATGTTGTTCTTTATATACAGTTGTTGATTGTTAATCGTAACCAATACTAATGAAATCAATCTGACAGCTTGTGATGAGAATGATCTACTGACAAAACATTTATTTTGTCCATAGTCAACTGCAACTTTGATTTAAATGACTTGTGTTTTGTAACAAACTATTTTTGTATGCAATAATCATTTTAATAGTTTGTTACAGATCTGTTCATAAATTAAAATGCTTGTTTATAACTTTCACATGCACTAATATAAACAGAATCTGCTTTTACAAGCAGTAAAATCTGTGTGTGGCACTGTGTGTTCCCAAAAGTCAATATAACATTGAATTTGTTTATAGAAATATATATACAGTATGTATAGTATAAACATGAGCTCTTGTCGCCATCCTCAGATTTCCCTGAGCTCTTATACAAGGACGCTCAGTTCATGTGAAGATGCCTCTGAACATTTTACAGGACACTCCAGTTTAATGCAACAGTTTGATCTACTTTTTTTTAGAAAAGAATAATCATGCAAGTTTAACAATGCCGTGGGTTTTCAAGCCTTATAATTAAGCAAATTCCTCTGTGGTTTGGAATCAGTTATTTAAAGAACTGTTGAAGAGAATTCCTCACCACATCTAAACAGACAGATACTCTAAAAGGCCTAACCCTTCCAGAGTATCTGTTTACAGAGGAAAGTATGAACTGATGGAGCAGGCCCCATGACATGTGTAAATACATCTGTGCAGACCGTTGGAGCATGTGTTAAACTGGCATAAACATCACAGACTATTAAAAATAGCTTGACTGTGTAGCACATGGATTCTTTCTACTGTATATTGCCATTTTTGGCAGCCTGTGGAAGTGAAGTGTGGATTTATATCACATTCTAATTTAAACCGAAGTGTTTTACTTTGACTTTAGCCTCAAGCATTCATTGAAGATTTTTTTTAAAGATTGGGTTAAAATGTCAAGAGTAACTGTCGTTAACAGTTGCTCTTAACATAATCTTTACAGTCAAATGTGTTTCACTCCACAGAAATTTGGAAATCATTATTTTCTTTTGGACAATTCCTTTAGAAATCACTGAGGAAATATTTATACACATGCCACTTGTTCTGTCCATGTCATTGTTTTTACTGCATTCAGAATCATTTTGATCAACAGTCTTTGCCGTGTTGGGATCCCAGCATGAGTTACCCTTTAAAATGTATTAGAACAGCTATGGTGTGCGGATTGTTTGTAGGCATGGAGACAGAACACCTACCTCAGCTCTCAACAACAGCCACCTATAACCAGAATCAAAGGAGGTATTATTTTGGATTTTAAAACATGGTCAAACAATCGACATGATGTGATTTAAACATGTCCTGTAAACAACAATGTGTTGTGAATAGTTGTCATGGCAGCCATACACAAGCCTTACTCACCAGGTGTGAATTCTGACTTGTAAAAATGGCATTACATCATAATCTGGAAGAGGTCCCAAGTGGTGGAAAATGATACTCCAGTTGCTGTAGGCTCAGAATAGCAGCTTTACATTTCTCAAGGGAAAAAAATAACCAAAACAATCATATTATCAAGTCAAGCAAATACCTTGTATTTATAGTATTTCATTCTGTGTATACAAAATATATATTTAACTCAAATATTTGATTTTTTTTATGTAAATGGGAAACTAAATAATGTATTGTTTAATATTAAGAATCCAACAATCAGAACATAAAACTATGCAAATGTGCGTTAAGTATACCAAGTTTATTTATTTGTTTAGCAGTATTGTATTTTTATTTATCACTATTGCTCAGAAAAGGCTTGATCAGATTGCACTAATGGCAGGAATAATCAGTACTATATGCAGCAGTAGGTATTCATTGGAGAAGCAAGTGATTCAAGATTTCGATTTTAGCTTCTAGAATTTAAGTCTTTGCCAATTAGGGTTAGATTATTATTATTAATAAAAAATATATTTATATAGTGCCTTTCATAGTGGACCACCATCACAAAGTGCTTTATATGTAAAGTCACTTACAATAGGACATTGACATCTCATTTGCAGGATGGAGCATAAGCAGGTTAAGTGACTTGCTCAGGGTCACACACAGTGAGTCAGTCAGTGGCAGAGGTGGGATTTGAAAAAAATGAAAAGCAATACCTGACATAGAGGTATTCAAGGGGTCCAAGTATGTAGGCCATGACTTGTTTTACCAATATGTTGTATGAACCTGCTGAGATCAGATCTGCAAGAACATGCACCCTGATTAGATGTGTTTGAGTTCTATACATTATATGAGTTATTATCGTTTTGTTCTTAGATCTATTAAAAAATGCTTACATTGTGAAAAATAAGTGTTAAGCCCGAAGTCATTCTTTTACAAGACATACACCAGCATTGCATCAACTGACTCTGCTTGTCATAACAATACTTAAAAGGCTGAAAGTTATAAATAAGGACTAGCTGAGGTTCACTTATCATGACTACCCTTTTACGAATGCAAATCCTAAAATATCCATGTAGTTGAATTAGAAGCCAATGAACTTGTGTTGTTCAGAGTTCATTCAGAGTGTCATAAATAGAAAACTGCGCAGGGAGAAAAATCTTGGTGCAGTGATATTAACTGTATTAGTTTAAAGTAAAATGCCAACCTTCAACCTTATATATTCCTGTCTTCTTTGCAATGTATACAAATAGGAAACTATACAAACATATCTATAGGGCTTTTCACACTACACCACCAAAACCCAGGTTGAGTCAACACGGGGTGGCCCTGGGGTGACTCCCCCCTGAGTACAGCCCTGCATGCATTCACATTTGCCGTGCTCTACAATTCTCGGGTTAAGATTCGCCCCTGGGTTGGACGTGACTGTTTCACATTACATATTTTCAACCCTTTTCAAACACAGTGGCGGAAGGAAATATCCATCATGGCTCTTGACATGGCTTTCATTGTTTTTGATTATTTTGCGAAGGAGGGCTCGCGTACAACAAGCTTGGAGGAGGCGCTGGCAACGTGTGCTCCGTGCAAGACGTAACCTTTTCAGGTTACTACGACAACAGTCAAAAGCCCGGATGCTACTTTTAAGTTTATTTTTGTTCCATCCAGCGGCTTCTGGATATTTTCATTTGCCCAAAGACTGAGCAACTCCCGGACCTCATCATCGCTCCATAACACTTTTGCCATTTTTATTTACAACTGTTCGCGGATCTGTGAACCTTGCCCCTTGACGTTTGTTTGTGGCTACTGTCGCGTTTTCAACCCGAAGTGAGCGTAATCCTGTTGCATTCACATTTAATTTTTCAACCTGAGGTGAGCTCTTTGTCCTGGGTTGAAATTCTCAACCCTACTTTCTGTCAGGGGTGAGTTCACCCCGGTAAAACAGTTTAGTCTCGGGTTGAAGCTGGCAATGTGAAAGCACTTGCTGTTCGTCCCGGGGTCACCCCGGGTCAAAATGGCTAGTGTGAAAAGCCCTTATATGTGAGATCCAGATTAAGCACCTGGAATCACCTCTGGTACCTTGGATATGCTACAATCTGAGCTTTTGTATATATATGGGGTGACTGGTACTGGTCCATGGGAAAGAAAGCATATCAAAGACATATACAGTGTACTAAAGCCAAAATACATATAGGTAAGTCTATTGGAAATGGAGTTAGCAGTCTGAAACAACTGTTACAGAAACACTGTGAGAGTTATAAAAGCATAATTATCTATAAATGTAAAAGTTGTAAACATGAGGGGGTACTGTCTTAATTAAACACATGGTAACATGAGCAAGAAGGACGACCCATTTCTCAGCAGTGTAATATTCATCTGGGCCAAACTGCATGATGGCTTTACAATTCAAAGATGCATAGGTTCATTTTCTCATCACATTAAGTGGCTGGTGAGTGGACCTACAAGCAACAATAAAAGTAATCTGTAATTGTGTAGAAAAAAAATGTATGTAGTCAGAACTAATGCTTCCAAGTGGATTCCATTATTTATTCAGGATTGGTCTAGTATGGTTCTTAGGAACGTCCCAGAAAGTATTTTTTATTATGAACAGTTCCAGTATATGTGTGTATAATGATTTTATACAAGCCGCTATATATCAGTGGTTACTCACGTAATGGGATATGATACTGAGTCACAATGAACCAATCAATTTATGAGTGTGCTTGTTATAACAGATAGTATTCCTACACACTGTGAGTCACAGTGGCCTGAATATTTTATTTGTAGCTTACATCATTTGAAAAAGCATAGTTTGGTCATGGGCAAATTACTTTTAGTTAAAAGAAATGTCATGCTAAAAGCATTTGCTTTTTTTTCTTTCTGGAATACGTAGCTTCCTATTGGTACCATTGTAGTCAGGGCAAGCTGTGGGAATAGCAAACGCAGGAGACTGGAGATTGCAGTTCAAAGTGCTTGGTAACAAAACAGTTAAACAAAACAAAAAAGCACCCAATCAACAGCTATCTCAATGCAGGCCAGCAAGCATAACCTGCTGCTCTCAGCCCTTCTCCTAAACTAACTCTCCAGAACAAAGCAACTGGCTCCATGAGGCCAGGGCTTATTGATAATCAATAAATCAATTAGCACCTGCCTCCTGGTTTAGCAGGGATGGGAGTGGAACTCCATCCCTTTCACATTAAGCACATACTTTTTTTCAAACAAAAAGAAAAACAAAGAAAATACCCTATTTGCATGTGCAGGGCCCTGCCCTGCCACAGTAGCTCTACTTCAATAATGGATTAGGTTAGCACTACAAATGGAGTCTTATGTTGGACAAACACCACTCTAAGGCTATGGTGTGTATCCAGAAAATAAAAGGTTAAAAAATGAAAAACCCACTGAAATTTAGGTATGAAAGAAGAGAATTGCACACAAAACGAATCGGTAAAAGTTGCAATGCATGATATTGTAAAAGGCACTGAGCTGGTATTAATTACTGTACCAAGGTTCCACTGTTTTGTCTTGATTTTAATCCTGATGAGACTTTGGGAGGCTTTGCCAGAAATCTCCTAGTTACATGGATACACAAAATCTATGTTTTGCTTTGGGCTGAGGGTTGCTTTCCCATGTCAAGCAGCTAGCATTACTTTAAATTGTGTATGTTGTTAATGTTACCAACAACTTAATTTTATATATCATCAGTATATCTAATTATAAAACCATTGTAATTCTCATCAGTTACCAAGTTATGAACTATGTGTCAAAACAAAAAACTCTGTTGTAAGTTGATAAGCAGATATAAGCAACATATAAATCCTCAGATAATACGACTCAGCCATGGGTGCTTAAAAAGAGTTTTCAGTTATTGCAGTAACAACCATCTAATGTATTTATTTTAATGTACTTTTATTTGAAGCATGTCATATTGTAACAAAATTCACAGGCTTTAAAAAAAAAAAGCTTAAAGAAAAACATATGACATCGCTGCTTTAAAAGCACTTGATGTCATGCTTTTGTCATGAATTCTTGATGCTGGTGTGCCATATTCACTTTTGCAGTTATGATGAAATTTAAGTATGCTGCACGAAGGATTGCTGAAGGATACTGTGTTAAATTGTGTTCAAAAGATCACTGCCATTATAAACAGAGCAAAATATCAAATTGCCTTATACAACAAGGACTTACTGTCTGCACACATACTGCTCGTTTTTCTTGACCTGCCTTCCTGCACGCTGTAACAGTATATATCTGCCCTCATGCCTTCTCCTTTATCAGCACGGAGCTACCAGTGTGTTTGGCAACCAATCCTGACCTACCCAACTGAGCATCCCAGTGACATAGTCCAAGGAACCCCAATACAGAACTGAAATGCAACTGTTCAATGTAGTTACATTTCAGTGCTGTATTAGGGTTCCTTGGACTATGAGAGTGTTTAGTACACTGGTCTACACTGGTGTACACCTTTTTTTTTTTCTTTCATATAAATATATTTTGCTAAATTGAGAGGGAAATATTAAACAGCCTCGACCAACACAGAGTAGAAATGAATAAAAATACACCTTTAAAAAAACATTTAAAGACAGCAAATATAATGTTTTCAAACACTAAGCAACAAAAGAAAATGTAACAGACTTAATTTTAAATACTTCTTCAGTTTACTGATGTGCAGTGTTTGGAACAAAAGCTGTTGAAACACACATACATGGTAAGGTCCACTATAGTGATGGGAGAACCTGACAGATTGAGTGCCACTCAACAGATCACAGCATTGCACTTAGTCACAGGACTCATGCCCCAAGGACATTTGTGAAACTGCAACCAGATCCAGGAGGATTAAACTAGAACTCCTTACTAACAAAACTGCATTCAATTAACAGTTTATGTTCTAGAAATTACTGAGGAGCACAAAACAAAAGGTCTTAAATTTAATATTGTGTCCAATTCTCAAACAGTCATGCTGAAACTTTAAACATAACATGTAGGGGCTACTTGTACTGTAAATAAGGGTAAAGGGTTTTTTTACACAGAAAGTACTTGCTGTTGAATAACATGTGACATTGTGACAGCTTATGTTTAATTTTTTAGGAAGCTATATAAAGGATGCTCCTTGAACATTCATGCACTACTGTTTCATGTAGAAATAACCAGTCCTATATTTATTCTATTCAGCAAAGTGGTGGTTCAGGCAGGGAACTCTTGTAAACTAGATTAAAATCGTAAACATCAAGCATGTTAGGCACCTCCATTAACAGAACATTTTCATCAGTCAAATGGCTAGTATCTCATTCGTTATTTGATAAACAGCATGTCCAATGATCATCTAGAAAGTGCTTTATATCTTACCTCAATCCAGGCCTGTTGTGTCTCAGAGTTCGCCTCCTCCTCCCCAGCCTTCACCTGTTTTTTTGGCTTTGTCTAAGGGGGAGGGCAGCTGTCCTCTAAATTATGGGCAGGTATACCTTGAAGGGTAATAAATATGGTTCTTTCTATCACATGTATTTTCGTGATTGAAATATAAACCACAGCATTTACTTTTTTTCATTTTAGTAGAAAAGATCTGAAATCCAAGTATTATTCTGTTTATAAAACAAGTTCAATGTATGGAAAAGAAAAAAAATATTGAAATATAAATTAACCGCTGAATTTGGGAAATTACTCTGTAGCGTTGAATACAAAAAAGCTATTAAATGATGAATCTTATTACACTTGTGTGAAATGGTAGTACATGTTTTTGATAATGTACAGGATAAAGGTAAAAATATTTGGAAATTAAAACCTGATGCATTTACTTTTGATGATTTTATTATAAAGATTTAACTGTTTACAATTTAACAATTTACTGGTGTGTCAATATAATTTGGGGTCTTGTTTTCTTATACCCCAGGGGCATCCCCTGCCCTTCCCCCTACCCCCGCACCATTGGAGATTCCTGTCCGACTCACATGACATTTCTTTAGGCTACACTCTGTGTCGAAGACTATAAAATCATAAAGTCAATCATGTGACTCCCACCGAGTCCTACCTCTGCTTTCTGGCATCTGACTACCTAGAAGTATTCTGAAACTGGCTTTTACAGGTTTCTCAAGCTGCAGTCACTTTGCATTGCATTCTTCCCTTGGTAACATCATCTTTCAAGGCAGGAACCTGGAATTTTGTGACCCCAATTAGTTCTTGTTACGCTCCATTTATTCCAACATAGACACAATGTCCTGACTCGAGTTTATACAATCTAAAAACAAAAAGAAAAAAAACAACAACCTAGTTCTAACTGCTCAGGTGCAGAGATATTTTTTAACATGTTGTGATCCCCTGTAATCTGTCACTCCTTCATGCATTATGTAACCTGTGTCCTAAGAAATAAAACAACATGGTACATTCTGCTAGTGAAACGCATGCATCTATTTGCGCAACTATATGGTACAGTCAAATATGGGGAAATGCAGAACTGGCAGAAGGCACAGATGTCGTTGTCCATCCATCAACAGTCCAAAGCACCTTTGACCATTGTTCCATAGTCCAATTTCTGTGTTCTTGTGCATATTTTAGCCTTTTAGTCTTTTGTTCCCCTTTCTTAACAGAGGCTTTCTTACTGCAATACATCCTTTAAGTCCTGATTTCAAGAGTGACCTTCATACTGTTGATTTGATGGACAATGACACCTGTGCCTTCTGCCAGTTCTGTTGTCAATTCAATGCTTGTCTTCTTTCTATTCCTTAAGGATATTATCTTCAAGTATTGCTCATCCTTGTTAGACAGCTTTTTGGGTCTTCTAGTCCTGGGTTTGTCAATTTCAATTACAGATGATGTTTCTCTGTACTTGTTGATTATACTTCGGATACCACACCTTGAAAATCGAGTGATGCAAGCTATTTCACTCAATGTTTATCCTTCTTTATGCAAGTCACGGTTGTTATAATAGTAGAAAACACTAGTGGAGGCTTTGGGTAAATTGTTGATGCTCATCAGAGTAGAAAAATGCAACATGTCTAAGACTTTTACACAGCAGTGTGTATAAATATATATATACTGTATATAAATTAATATATGTATAGTATGCTTTCTGTTGTCTTGCTAGACTTCTTTAAACTCAGCACTTGTCTTTCTAGTTACGTAACAGACACAATTACAGTGAACAATAATGAAGTATCAGAAATACCTACATTCTGCTCCATTTTTTAGTATGAAGGAAATAACTTTATTTGGATTGGCAAGCTTAATTTTCAATGAAGTTTCGTTAAATTCTATGAATTTTGATAATAGATTAGTTTGCCCCACAGCATTATACATGTTGAATTTGAATTTTGCGTATATACTCTGAGTGTAAGCAGGTTGTGCAAAATAGATGTCAGTTGTATATTGTAATGCAAGGACTTGTGAAACATGAAATACCAGCCTGTAACAAGTTAGTTGCCTTTTATAATTTCCAGAATCAAGCATAACCGAACGTGGCTTACAGTACAACTCTAACATTTTCAATGGGTAGATAGACAGCTCCCTCATAAGCATGAATGTGGTAATACACTACAGTCAGGCCAAGATAGCACTGAGTTCAAATTCATAAGTGCAAAAAAAAGCCACATGCAAATAAGGGTAAATCTGGCATTACATTTGTAATGAAAACTTACATTAAAAGGATATCTTATCTCAAAAATATTGAAGTCGCTGTAGATCCAGTCTAACTTTGTGGCACACTTCATGATTTCTACTTTAAAATATGTGGAAGTATTCCATCAAGATTAACACAGTTACACGGTATTAGCAATATGTTTGGGCCACCTTTATAAAAAAAAAATAGAGTAACCTCCCTCAAGGATGAAAGCTTTGATAAAGCTCTGACATTTTACTAATATTCCTGGCATATTTTCTTTCATGGATTTAATTATAAGAAGATAGTGACATTTTTTGCGCTCAAATAACTAAAAAATAAATGATGTACTTTCCATTGCATATGTATACAGATATTCCAGTGAAAAAACAATGGAAATTAAAAACCAAAAACTACATTTTAAGCTGACAAAGCTGAAAAAGACAGGAAATTGTCAAGTAAGACCACCACTGTGCTCTTACTTCACCCATGTTCTGACAAGGTGTGACAGGCTGGCTCGCAGTGGTGAAGTGTGGTGATGTCACGGACCAGGAAGTAACTGAATCACAACAATGGATGGGCGGGTGAAACTGAACGCAACGGCGTTCAGCTGATTTTATTAATAAACAAAACAAATGATTTGAACAAAAACAACAAAACAAAAGGGCACGAGGGCCAAACGAATCAGACAGACAAACAAGTAAGTGTCGTGCTGGCTAATCCAGCACGTTTTAGCAATTGTTATTTCTGTTTCCTCTCTATCTCCCCGTACCTCCTCTCTGCACCCCAACCCTGCAGCACGGACAGCTGCAGGTTCTTATACTCTGGCCGAGGGGTTAACTAGCTGTTAATTATCTTATTACCCCTCGGCCACAGTCTGCACGCGTTTGGTAAGGATGCATGACTGTCAGCTAGTTGAATAATCAGTAGCTGATCAGTCATGCATCCTCACGGGGTTTTTAAATTATAAATAATAACAAAAGACGTGGCGCTTTTAACTGCGCCGCAAACAAAACACAAATAATAATAAATAGGGGCGGGACACTCCGCCACACAAGGCTTTCCAGCACACACTGCTTAACTGGTACAGTGGGTGGGTTCACTTCAGACAACATAGGTAGTCACCACCACTGGGCAGGTCAGTGGGTTGCTGAGGATTCTAAAGTTCTCTGAAACAGCCCAATACAGTAGATATCCTTTAGAAGTTTTGAAGAGTCGCTGTCCTTTGTGATTAAAACTGAAACAACTGTAGTAATGACTGCTGACTATGTGACATTTGTTTAAGCTTGTAATTTTTGTAAGTATTCCAGTGAAATTGTGTGCTGTTCATTACAATAACATTAAACAACTATGTGTAATTTCCAATACAAAGATGACCATTCTGTGGCAACCTACATACACGTTCAAGGTGTGTCCATTTCTGCTAAACTAACAAAAAAAAAAACTACTGTAAACATTAATCTCTTCAGTTAAAAATCAACAAAACAAACCCCATGATTGACACTATTTTATGTCCTTTCAATGATCTCATTACTATGCCACACATGCATCAAATTTATTTTCCAGCATATTAAACACGAGTATAGCTTTTGTCAACAAAATAAATAAAAATAGCTCAGAGGGTTTAAAACAAAGATTACTGTTACAAATTTGTATACTTGAAAAAGAAAGTACACAAGAAATATATTGTCTCACTTCAGATGTGTTCATATTCTCATCAACAAATCATTCAATAGCTTTGATTAGGCCAATTATTAGTTTAATTGGGTGTTCAATAAAGAAATTGAGTTGGAAAAAAAGTAACAGCAGACACAGGGGGGTCCCCAGGACCAGGATTGAGATCCACTGATCTAAGGCATATTAGGCTGTTTCAGAGAACTTTTGAATCCTCAGCAACCCACTGACCTGCCCAGTGGTGTTGACTACCTATGCTGTCTGAAGTGAACCCACCTACTGTACCAGTTAAGCAGTGTGTGCTGGAAAGCCTTGTCAGAACAGGGGTGAAGTAAGAGCACAGTGGTTGTCTTGACAATTTCCCATCTTTTTCGGCTTTGTCAGCTCTTACTGTCACTTAAAACGTAGTTTTGTCTGAGTTTCTTTATACATAGAATATATAGAAGTAAACACAAGAGACAGAAACTATATTAGTCCTTTTGGCCAAATGCATAATAATTTAAATAAAGTAATTGCAAATAACACACAAGTGGTCCTGAACATAAGGCTATTAATCTTTTGGTTTAGAGTTTAATTACTTTTTTTCTAAAGCCCCATTATTGTGTTGTATAAAGCCTAAAACACAAAGAGCTTTCAAAGACAGCAAGCCTAGTGAACAAATCTCCTGGGGTATTCAGTAGTTCAAAGGAGCCCTGTGCGCTCTGACACTAAGGCACAGTTGGCACTAAGCTAGTGATGCTGCATGCTGTGTTTGTTTCAGGCATATGTTACAAATCAAAGGATTAAACTGGAGATTTTCCTAATTAAGCCATTTAAGTTATTGTATGATGGGATTTTAGCACGTTCATGCTAGAATTCCTTAAACAATGTATAAACAAATAAATTACCAACAATTGGTAAAATCGAATACATTAATATTACTTTACTCATATATGCAAATATTTACTATAAGTTATAAATACTCTTAGTAAAACCTGCTCTTACTTACACCTTACTGTATTCCTTATTTTGCTTTTACTTAAATTTACTTTTACCAGAAAATCCGGGAACACTGGAAAAGTTTGGGGGTTCGAAGCTTACGCCAATCTGAATACAGAACGTGGATGTTCAGACGCTGCCTCCAGGGAACCTGGAGGAATTTGGAGGCTCGCTACATTAGCACCTGAACTGAGCTTGAGGGAGGGGTCACACCGAGGCACCAAGACTCTGAGGCACCGAGGACCCAAGGGTACCAAGGGCGTCGAGGCCGAGACACTGAGGCGCCGAAGTACCGAGCACCAAGAACCAAGGGCTTCAAGCACCAAGGGTACTGAGCTGTATGTCTAGTCTGTTTATTGCAATCACACAGCAGAGACAGTGAGTAGCTTGCAACGGTGTGCTTACAGACAGTGCAGTGAGTGCAGTCACACAGCCGGTGCAGTGCGAAGCTTACAGCGCAGTGGAGCACCGAATAGATGCCATCTGGATCACGTGCAGGACACAACCGGTGCACCGCGTAGCTTGCAGAGGGGTGGCACAGCCTACAGATGTTGGAAAAAAGACAGTAATCTTATCCGGGTGAGTAGATTAAATGTGCGTGAGGTCTACTCAACAATAGGACCATCCACGAGGTCTAATGGAGGAAGCACACAGTTGTCTTTTTTTTAAACGGCAATGCTGTGAACACAGAGACATGATCACCCTCAAAACGTGTACATTGGTAAGCATGGACAATCGATGAAAAATTAACCAGCAATGAATCTTCATTGCAAAACAACCGCATGAAATACAGTGTTAATATGAAAAATAATTTCATACTGTTGGCCCACAACACACTCTAAAAGGCTTCAAACTGTTTAAAGATTAACAATAAAATCAATACAAGTACCAGTTTTATCACAAAATCAAAGCAAAGGGACTAATTTGTTTTTATAACGTGTACATTGATAAATAAGAATGCTGGAAAAGGAGCAAAATACGAATATTCATTGCAAGACTCAATGCACGAAATACTGTTATATATATATATATATATATATATATATATATATATATATATATATATATATATATATATATATATGGCAGCAATGCACTTCGGAACCAAACAATGACCTCACACTGAAATAAAATTACGCCCCCCATCACATACCATGTGAGAACTTCAGCTTCCACTATGAGATGGCCGCTGTGAGACAGCAGCTACAGGCTACAGTAATACCCTTCTCAGAGTCCTCGACTCAACAGCGGGGCGCAGCAGAGCTGGGTCTCGCTGGAGGATGTGTCTCTCTCTACTTTTTTTTTTTTTGAAGCTTCCAAGGCAGAGGAAAAAATAGAAAAACACAGGCAGCAAGCTGCAAGGTTAGTTATAGCAGACTACAATCGCTGGGCGATGTAGGCTGAGGAAAGTTATTTTGTATTTTTTTTATTTTTTAAACAGCGGCGGTTAGCTCGCGTTTTACTCAGGCTTCAGCTGCCGAGTTCTGATTCCACGGAAGTGGCAAGCCGACTTCCAGCAATAATTGCAAAGGAAACTACAGGAACTCAAAGTGATGGGCTCTTTTTAAGAGACAATCAACAACTGGAAAAAAGGTTAGTTATACCCACCTTACCTACCTGGTTGTGAGAAGCAAAAGAGGATGATATCTCCGCGGAGTGACTACTTATTCCCTCGGTGGGTGGGACCGAGGACGTCACTCCACTGACAGGACTATCGGCAGCTTTGACATAAAATGCTCAGTGAATACCTGACCTGTGGCAGGCATATCCTAGAAGTATTGGTTGGTGGTTGTCTTCGAATTGAAAGGGAATGTAATTTTCTGTGGTGTGCCTTTAAACTGGTTCAGTAACTCTGAAGTGGAAAGAGCAATATAACCATCCAATGACTAGCCTGTAAAAATGTAATGTACTGTAGGGGTACTAACTCACATTTAATATACATATGAAATTATTTTGTGTGTTTAAGTAGCTGTCAGTTTTCAAAATGCAGTTATCAACAAGATTCATGATTTTATACCAATATCATTGCTATGGTCATTTTGATGTAGGATTCAGCAATGGCACTTTAATCTGCACATTTGAAAATTGCATGGACAAATGTAATGCACAACTTTAACTAAATATTTAGATTCATATTGATCTCTTCCCAAAGGATAATCTACAACATTTACCCACAGCAGAAGCAGGCAGACCCAGGAATGGGTGTTTATTCACCTAACATGAAAGTTTTAAATTCTACTGGTACATGTCAAAAGCCCAGTGGGGTTTGGCCAAAACCAATATGTTTATACCAAGACAAATGCGTATACAGAATGTCACAGTACACTATACAAAACACGTCTGTTGGAAGCCACTGTTCATCACAAACTGTATTTAGTAGTTCCCCGGGTCACCTCATATGACCAAGCCCAGTTACAAGTGTTTATTGAACTGCATTATCAAACAAAACAATGTTCACAACACATGGATTATTATAAAATCTAACATGTATTTTATTCCTGTGTGTTTACAACATTATTGACCTGGTGCCTATGACAACAGAATAAGAGGTACAGCAAGCAATCAGCTGCTTTTTTGTTTCCAGGGGAGTCAGTTTGGAGCAATGTGTGGAAATTTATAGCTTAATCACAAAGTTCCCGTCTGTTTGCCATAAACTGAGGTGACGCCAGTTTATACAGAGAGGTGCTTGTTTCAGTGGGTAGCACTGGGCTTTCTCTGTGTGCGGCGCTGCGCTCTACATCTGTTCCCAGTTAGTCTTTTTTGGAGGTTTTTCTGTGCATAATGCTGAGGTTGTATTTCATTTGAAAACAAATGTTGATAGTAGAAGTTCTCTAATTTAAATTAAATAAGTTAGAATCCTGGGTGAAATTCTCAACAAAAAAGTACAGGTACTCATATGCACAGCTGGTTGGAGTCGACCTGGGATTTATTTGATTTTTTTCCTACATGTAAACATTTTTTTAAAAATGAGGACAATTTGAGTGCCAGTTAATAAATACTTCTAAAATGTATGGCTACCGGTACAACATTTAATACAAAATAAGCCTTAAAAAATCAATTGTAACCAATTTGCCATAAACAAGGAAGCTGAAAATACTGAAAGCTTTGTACCCTCTGCATGTATCACTCAGTCATGTACTGTAATGTGACACTTAAGTTAAACCTTAAATGACAAGCAACGAGAAATACTACACTATGCAGTAACTGCTGTAGAGAGGGAGTTTTGTTTCAAGATATTTAAAAAAAGGTGTCATGAAATTGTATTTAAACAATCAACAAATTATACAAAAAGGTCCAAGTTAAACAATGCACAATAGGGGCTGAAATACCCCTCTATTTTTTCATGTAACATGTACTACTCTTAAAGAAATGTACTTCACTTAGCCATTTTAATTTCCATAGTATTCTCTGAAATCATCCCCATGCCTTCCAGACCCTAGGGACTCACCTACAACAGGACCTGGCCATGCTACAATTATAGCCTTGAATTAGAGCATATATCCCTATTATTTAATTTGTTTTACTTATTACTTATCTACAATTATTATTATTATTATTTATTTCTTAGCAGACGCCCTTATCCAGGGCGACTTACAATCGTAAGCAAATACATTTCAAGTATCATAGTACAAGTAATAATACAATTAAGAGCAAGATAAATACAATGACTTAGGTTCAAGCAAGTACAAGTGTGACAAAATACAATTCAATAATACAGCAGATAAGTGTCAGTGATAGTTACATCAGGATATGATTAAATACAAAATACTACAGATTAAACACTTGGCAGATTACAGTACTCTGAAGTACAGGATTAAATGCAGTAAAATAGGGGGCAGATAAGAGCAAGTAAAGTGCATTTAAGGAAGGGTGATAAGTGACCCAGGGGAAGAACACAGGAGTTCTACAGGTGCTTTCTGAAGAGGTGAGTCTTGAGGAGGCGCCGGAATGTGGTCAGGGACTGGGCAGTCCTGACATCTGTAGGAAGGTCATTCCACCACTGTGGGGCGAGGGTGGAAAAGGAGCGGGCTCTGGAGGCAGGGGAGCGTAGAGGAGGTAGAGCCAGTCTTCTAGTGCAGGCGGAGCGGAGAGGTCGAGTGGGGGTGCAGGGAGAGATGAGGGTCTGGAGGTAGCTGGGTGCAGTCTGGTCAAGGCATCTGTAGGCTAGTACAAGAGTCTTGAACTGGATGCGAGCGGTGATCGGGAGCCAGTGGAGTGAGCGGAGTAGTGGAGTTGCGTGGGAGAACCGAGGCAGAGAACACCAGGCGGGCAGCAGAGTTCTGGATGAGCTGGAGCGGACGGACGCAGGGAGGCCAGCCAGGAGGGAGTTGCAGTAGTCTAGGCGGGAGAGTACCAAGGCCTGGACCAGGAGCTGGGTGGCGTAGTTGGTGAGGAAGGGTCGGATTCTTCGGATGTTGCTCAGGAAGAATCGGCAAGTGCGTGCCAGAGTGGAGATGTGCTGGGAATAAGAGAGGCAGGGGTCCAGGGTGACTCCGAGTTTCTTAGCAGAGGAAGAGGGAGAGAGTGTGGTAGATTCCAGAGGAACAGAGATAGAGAGATCAGAGGAGGGGGAGGAGGAGGGAAAGAAAAGGAGGTCAGATTTAGAGAGGTTGAGTTTGAGGTGATGTGAGTGCATCCAGGAGGAGATAGCAGACAGACAGGTAGAGATATGGGAGGAGATGGTGGAGTCAGAGGTGGGGAAGGAGAGGAAAATCTGAGCATCATCAACATAGAAATGGTATGAGAAACCATAGGATGCGATGAGGGGGCCAAGGGAGCGGGTGTAGAGAGAGAACAGGAGAGGACCCAAGACTGACCCTTGGGGGACTCCTGTTGAGAGAGGGCGAGGTGTGGAGGTTGTTCCATGCGAGGTTACCTGGTAAGTGCTGTTGGAGAGGTAGGAGGAGAACCAGGCCAGAGCAGTGCCAGAGATTCCCAGGTCAGCGAGAGGATAGTAGAATAGAGTGATCGACAGTGTCAAAGGCAGCAGAGGTCGAGGAGAATTAGGACAGAGGAGAGAGGCAGCTCGGGCAGACTTTAGTGAGTTGGTGACAGACAGGAGGGCAGTTTCAGTGGAGTGAGCAGAGTGGAAGCCAGATTGGAGAGGTCGAGCAGAGAGTGGTTGGACAGGAAAGCAGAGAGCTGGCGGTGTACAGTCCGCTTCGAGGGTTTTGGAGAGGAAGGGTAGGAGGGAGACAGGACGGTAGCTCTGGAGGGAGGTGGGGTCGAGGTAGGTTTTGAGGAGGAGTGATAGAGGCTTTTTGAAGGCAGAGGGAAAGAGACCAGAAAGGAGAGAGGTGTTGAGAAGGAAGGAGATGAAGGGAAGTAGAGCAGGAGCAGCAGCTTGAAAGAGGTGGGTGGGGAGGGGGTCCAGGGCACATGTGGTGGGTTTGTGACCCTGGAGCAGGGAGGAGAGGTCAGAGTCTGAGAGGGGCGAGAAGGTGGAGAAGGAGGGTGAGATAGTAGGGGATGCAGTGGGTGTAGGGGTTGGAGCAGGAGGAGGTGCGGGGGAGGGAGAGGTGTTAAAGAGTTTGCGGATATCTGAGATTTTAGAAGAGAAAAAGGAGGCAAAGTCATCAGGGTAGATAGAGGAGGGAGGAGGAGGGGGTGGAGGGTTTAAGAGGGAGGAGAAGATAGAGAATAGTTTACGTGGGTTGTTAGTGGAGGCTTGGATTACAGATTGGAAATAAGTAAATTTAGCAGAGGAGAGAGTATAGGAGAAGGAGGAGAGGAGAGTGCGGTAAAGGTCTAGGGCAGCAGGGAGTTTGGTTCTCTTCCATTTCATTTCAGCAGATCGCAGTGTGATTCTTGCTGAGCGGAGCGCAGAGGAGAGCCAGGGTTGGGGAGGGAGGCGAGCTGGTCGGGAGATGAGGGACAGAGGAGTTGAGGGAGGAGGTGAGGGAGGAGACGAGGGTGGAAGTAGCAGAATCTACGGAGAGTTGTGAGAAGGAGTCGATAGGAGGGAGGTGAGAGAGAGCAGTGGAGGCAAGGACAGAGTGGGAGAGAGAGCGGAGGTTACGACGAGAGGTGACAGTGGGGGGTAGGAGGAGCAGGAGAGAGGGAGAGACAGAGTAAAGAGATGAAATAGTGGTCAGAGAGGTCCAGGGGGGTGACAGAGAGGGTGGAGGGGCAGCAGGCCCTGGAGAAGGTGAGGTCCAGTTGACGGCCAGCTTTGTGGGTAGGAGTGGATGGCGAGAGACAGAAGTCGAAGGAGTGAAGGAGAGGGAGGAATCCAGCAGAGTGGATGGGGTTGGAGAGATGGATATTGACGTCACCAATTATATATTATGTCTGCTTCTCTGTTGTGTTTCTGTTCAGATTAATTACCATTAACTATTCCAGAAAAAAAGTTTATGAAAAGTGTTATCAAAGCTGAACTAGAGGAAATGTGATAGAATGATGTCCGTGTTACACATACTGTACACCTTCAATTGAAATGTGATAGAATGATGTCCGTGTTACACGTACTGTACACCTTAAATTGAAATGTGATAGAATGATGTCCGTGTTACACATACTGTACACCTTCAATTGAAATGTGATAGAATGATGTCAGTGTTACATGTACTGTACACCTAAATTGATTTTTCATCATGGCGTGATTGTCTTCCCCCCCTTTCTGGCAAAGCTTTGAGAAGTCTTTTCAGTTCATTTTTTTTTAAAACAAATTTGCTAGTCAACATGAGAAATACTTAAATTATTTATAAAACTGAAAGTTCCAGTTTTTATAATGCTATTTTCAGATTGTTTTCAATCTAATAAAATATGCGAGTGGACACGTTAAATGACAAGCAGATACAATAAGTCCCGGTACCCAGTATCGGCATCAAAATAAGTCCCGGTACTGAGTACCGGTGAGTCCCGGCAGAATTTCACCCCAGTGGCCAATGATCCTGTAATGCATCAAGTATTAGCAGGAGGTTTATAGCATCAGATCCTAACTACTAATATGTAACAAATGTGTATTCTAGTCATATATTCCCTACTTTTTGTATACAATTATAGTTAAGAATAAATGCCTTGCTGCAATCAAAGTACATTGAAGAGCATGACAACAGTGACCTGATTTGACAGTAAACAGCCTCAGCCTTATATGACCTGCAGATATTATACTTGCAAGATTTTGAGGATTTGTACAAATTGGATAGACATGTGAGAATTGCCTTCTGCTTTAGATAGTCAGGTATTTAGATAAATACGCTCACTGGTTTATGTCAAATAAGGAGAGGAGTCAGGCAGGTTAGGACACATCCTGGGCAGACAGAAACCCTGATGTTATTTACGTGGTTTATTTATGGAGGTTTTTTGTTTTATTTATTTATTTGATAGACATCGCCTCTATAGTTGATTACAGAATGCTTTCAATACATACTTGTATATTAACTCCCAATATGTTATTGCAAGTGAAAGCTGTCTGATTATGTACATATCAAAGTTTCACTATTTCTAGTCCAACAGCATGATGTTGGAAAATCAGAGTCAAAACTAAAGGTTGGCAGGAAATGTAAGGTTAAATAAATTAATAATTGTTACATAACACATTATTTTGATTTCTGTGGCATTCAATTCTTGCTACGCAGGTCATTTTTCGCCAATGAATGCCAATTCCCTATAGGGCACCAATTAAAACATTAGTGAATCATCTTTTATTTTCTGCTGTTGTCTTCGGTGTACTGTGTATGGATTGTTAGTAATTTATTTTTTAAATATAATCTAGATTGTTTTGTCATTTGTTATCCAAATGTTCTGTCATTAAACAACTGGGTGATAGCACAGTAATTTGAATGCCCTTCTTTGACCATATTCCTTAAGTATCATTTTCTGCAAATGTTTACATTTTGTCATCTGAACATATAAACGGTCTAGTGTGTGTTTTCTTTGTTTGTTTTGTTTGCCGTATCACATGAATTGCTCATCCCTTTTATAAAATAATGCCATTTACTGCAGTGTTTATACTAAATTACCACAGATAACACCTGCCCTAGAAAATAAAATCTGGGTCAAAAATATAATGATCACACAAATATATGTCTCTTGTTGTTTTTGGACTGCTCAAAAGCAACTTAAAACTTCACAAAAAAGATTGTCTCCAAGCTTTTTGGACGCTTTTTACTGTTTCCTTACAATCAGCTCTAGTGTACTATGCACCACAGAATTAGCATTCCTGAAATGACTTATTTGTGCTATGAGAATTAACATTCCTTCCAGAGTCATTATGTTCTTAAGACTGTTTCAGACAGCAGGTGTCTGTGCTGGACATGCCACATCTTGTCAGATATGACACAATCTTTTCATTGAGCTATCAAAACATATTCATCTCAAACTGTTTAGGGCTTGCTGTCAAATGCAATTAAATGAAAATATGAATGGATGGAAGCAGGTGGCAGAAGGATAAAATCATTAGTAGGAAATTCCTTCCACACAAAGAATACAGGAAGCAACGCAGTTGCAAAATGTTTTATTCAATTGCAATCAAATGCTTATTGAAATAATAATACATAAAATACAGCTGGGATTTTCTAAACCAGTAAACAAAGGCATTAAGATTATTGAGACAGGACCATAGATCAACAAGTAATACAAGTATATTTTTGGAATGTTAACTCTTAAACTGCCGGTTTCACTAAAAAGCCAGACCATTATCTGAATTGCACTAGTAAATTCAATTTACAGTGACATACTTTGAATATCTCAGAAAAAGAGATACATGAAAAATGTTTAGGTAAACCTTTGACCTATGGTTTAGACCAAATTGTAACTCTTAGTTCAACCCCCTCAAGTCTATTATGAACCTCATGAATTATCGCTGGCCAATCAGGGTCTTCATAGAGTGATTATCTCACAGGTGAATTCCCTTGTAAAAGCTAATGGGACTTTAATTGGCAAAATAACTTTCAAATAGCATAAGTGATCTAAACCAAAATGTAACCTAAAAACACATTAAGCGATCATTTGTAGATAACTGACCTTGTTAAAGTGGTTTTATCTAACAAAATAAGGTAATAAATCCTACCGGTCATGCACTTCTATTCCCTTTTTTAGGTTTGACATTTTCAGTTTTGAAAGAAACTGTCAGCATGATATCTGGTACTACACTAGGTTAAAGGAAGTTCTCTCTTTGCTTTCCTTCCAGGGAATCTGTTGGACTTCCTAGGCTCAGCAGACATGAGGGCAAAGTTGTTCTCCCTTTCTGTTGGTGCACCCGACAGCACAACACACATCTGGCATTGAAAAATCAAAAGATTAACGACCACGCTTAGTTAAATAGTCATTGCCAGCCAATGCTTTTTAACCACCAGTATGGCCGTGCTGTGATGACGTCACATGAAAAACCTCAATACAGTACTGAGCTGATGTGTGATTCAGGACTTGCTGGATTTTAGGTCTCAGGATCCTTGACCCTGAACTTTAAAATCAAAGTGTCATGCCACATTTCACTCCCCGCTGTAGTCGTAAACAACTCAGAAATCCAGAGACTGTCTGGAAAAATTATTTGTGAAAAAAAACAAAACAGGTAGACGCGTCAGAAATTGCATGGACTTACCACGCCGTTACTCATCACCACAGCAACTTGTCTCAAGTAAGATTAGCTAACATAGCATGATGTAGCTACTATTTCTCTGGCTTGCAAGTTCGATTGCTATAAATATCAAGAGCACAATACTGTGTATACTGCATGAGTATTGATTGTACTGAGATCTGGTGGTGTTGTGTTAAACAGTATTACAGTATAGTGCAGTTTTGATAGACTTAGGCAGACTGAGAATATGTCCTGGTTTGGTCTGTGGAAAAGATGGCAACCCTATTTTAGGAGCTACCACAGGTCAAACTCCTCCCTCATGTCAGCTGTGATTAATATAGCAAAGGCAAAGTTGTAAAGTCAGAAAAATACAATCCAACTGTGAAACAAGAGCGTAAAACCATGCATGCGGTAGTGGAGCATATCCAAAAGCCAAAAAAAATTACAAGGACTCTAACCAGTCAACTAAGTGTATGACTATAAGACAGATAATAGGCCCTAAGATTCTGTTTTGTATGCTGGCAAGCCCAAGAGTGGTACAACAGTAAATAAGAACATATTGACATGCCAGATATCTTTAACACAATGTTAACATGGATCCATGCAAAATCTAAACCTGAAAGTATTGTCTCCACATCAACCTGATTAACTGAAATTGCTTGTCAGTATTCTGTTTAGTTGGTTTTCTTTTTTTCTTTTATATATGTAATTTGTAAATGTAAATATGTTAATGACATTAATAATTTAATTAATACATGAATGTACAGTATAAAACAATATTTGTGTTTGTGTAAAATCTCACCTAAAGTTCAACGTAGTTAAAGTAGTAATTGTCAAAAAGTGTGTTATGCCATGGCACACTATGGTACAGTATGTCATGTAGACAGTAGCCTATGTGTACGGGGTATTAACCCCACTAAGTTTGTTCAGACTTGGCTTGTGTCCTCTTTTTTACTCTACCAAATCCTCAGGCTATATTCACACACCCATGACCTGGTATAACACACACACAATAGTACTATGAATTTACCTTACATTAACTTTTGATGTACCCTATTATTTGGATGTTGTTAAACATTGTACAAAAATGAAAAACAAATGCTTTTTACTTCTTTTAGGAAAATAGACTGTATGTTATTAAGATTCTTGCCTTACCTTAAAACTAATATTTGGTAATGTTTTTGCAAGCTGCAAAAAGATTTCCAAATTTCTGACCTAAATTACGAGTGAAATAAACGGTGTCGTGACTCAGATCTCATAGCTGATTGCCAAGGTTAAAGAGGACAGAGTGTAGGCTGTGTTGTGAGATGTTGTTAAAGATTATCCCGGCTCTTTTGCATAGTGATTACGACTTTCGCTTGTGGTGTGTGTGGCGGGCGGTTCCTGCTCAATCTCTGCCTGTTACACCCATATACAGTACCTGTAAAACTATCATAGATTACATTAACAGCATTAAAATTATGGTGTCCATGTTTTTTTCTGGATTTGCATAATCCTGTGTTATGTTGTTTTTCATTTCTCTTTTTACCAATTTGTGAATCTTTAAGTCTCAGAACGTCAAGATGGGCTGCTTTAGTTGCTCTGCCCATGAACAAGGACTGTCCGACACTACGCTCACCACCCATGTCTGCTGTAGTACTGTATAAGTGACAGACATTTCTTGTAGGCCATCATCACTCATACTGCATTACGAATCCCAACAGAAATGACAAAAAGCCTTTTATAAAGTAAAAGTAAATTAAAATATATTTTTAAAGGTTTGTTCTGAAATTGTGTTTTGAAATAACCAGTTTTCTGTTTATTTGAGAATTGTTTCATTCCTACTGTAATATCTTTAGAAATATTAAATGTAATTTATAGGCTATGAAGCAACCCATTTTGTTCCTTATATTTCGCCTTGTGCTCCCAAGCATAACCAAAGGAAGGCAGCCTTTAAAAAAAGGCATAGCAGCAGCTCACAAAATAGATGTATTGTCAGTTTTTGCTTACTTGAAGAAAAATAGTAGCTGACACCTTGTGGAGACCATACATTCTTTTTGTGCCTGGCAGAACTACAAGTGATTTCGCCACTTGGTAAACACTGGAGTACCTTCACATACAAGCAATTAATACAGCTATAAAAGTTACAGTTTTATGGGGTGGTAAGTATCTAAAACATTTTCCCAGTGTCAGTTGATAAAGAAACAAAGAAACAATATGAAAAAGGAAAGTTTACAATGGTACAATGTGAGATAACTTTTTTTAAATGAATCTTTTGATATGTATTGTTTCCTGTAAATACGAAGCATTTCTGAACCTAAAAAAAAATAGACCATGTTTATTTCGTCAAATATTTCCTTTAAATAAAACATTATTTTAATAATGTTTAGGAGTAAAAAGCCTTGCAAGAATTATACGATGTAATCTTTTTTTTTTTTTTTACCTTTTTCTAGACTCATTGTATCTGTTTCAAATTTAGACCTACAAAATGGCTTGGTTTCCTGCATATCTTTTGTCTATTATTTTAAGCAATCATCTCATTAAAGTAGGTCATATCTTCCAAAAAATATTAAAAGTCTGCATTACGTTTGCCTTCACTTTACTGGGGGAATCCCCCCTCAACTGGGGCAAGAGAGTAGTTCATCCAAGTTGTATTCCAAATTCAAAGGATAATGTGGCTGTAGAGGCTTACAGTGTGGGTATTTATTCATTTAGGCAGATGTGTACTTACATTTGAAAAAAAGGCTTTCAACCTCAGCACTGCAAATTCTCCATGACAACCTGTGTAGAGTAATGTACTACTCAACCATTCTGAGTGGGATATAAGCCACAAGAACAATCTGTTTTTTTAAAGTTGGTTTCTTTGAATAAGTTACTGATTTTCATGAAACTGTCCAAGACAGGAGTAATTGTTCCTCATCAGATTTAAGGTGGTAGAATATTTTAGAGTTTGAACCCGTATTAAACACAAACTTGCCTGTTTACCTTAATTGTCTGGCTCTAAAATCTGTTTCTAAGAGAGTTGTTATATTTTTGTACCAAATTCAGTCTGCTTGGATTTTTGCAAGGAAAGAAAGCCACCAGCTTAAAAAAATCACACAATCACGATGTAAATGAAGTGTATGACATTCACCTGATTTTCTGTTTACCAAAAATACATTCCGGTTGTGATGTCTCTGTTTTGTAGCACAGCTCTGTTGTATTCTGGGACACAACAGGCTATTTATGGAATAACAGAACTATAAATAGATTGCTTTCATTTTTCTCAGTGTGCCTATAAATACCAATTCTGTAGACTGAGCTGTTATATCACTTGAATAGACCCATTGTTAGTGATTACTTTTCTTCCACTCAAGTGACTCAACTGAATACATTAGTAAATACTCTTTAATTTACTCAAGTGTTCTGATTATGTATCTTGGAGCTAATTTAGTTGTCGGTATTCAATTAAGTTATTATATATGTGCACAATAGGTATTTAAACACAAATTGCATTTGAAAGTATCTGCTGTTTGAGGATTATTTATAGAGAACTATCTATCATCTTCAATTACTGAGGTCAAAAACAGTATGATCTGGTATTTGTTTATTCCCTTCATGTGACATATCACTGCGTGTCTTATTAAGTGTGGAATACTTATAAAGGGTTTTATTTATTGTTTTAGTATTTAATTGTATATGAGCAACATCCTAACTAACAATTACAACTTTAAATAATTATTTTTTAAACTGTTTAAGAATAAGAAATACACCTGGAATTTTAGTATCAGACATTGGATAGATAGCCCACAGCTGTAAACAGGTTAGCTCTGTCTTTGAATAAAAATAATATAAACATGACTACAGTAAAAATATGCATATTATTCCATAACATAGTATTTAGAATAACTTTTTTTTCTCAGATAGTTATTCCTGGGATGTTGTCATGTTCACGTCTCTGTTCTATTCTGAGACGTACCATGCTATTCAGGGAACTGCTGATCTATAAATGGAGTGGCAATGGTTACCATGAACTCAATGTGACCATCATTAGCTAAGTTGTGAACATTGTATCAGGTTTCCGGTGTCTAGGCGATCTGGATGATAATGAGGGTCTAAAAAAAAAAATCGAATCCCCTGAAGACAAAGTTCAAATTTAGTGTTAATTATATTTCCAGTATCTGGCACATCTAACAGTCTGTGCTCTTAAAGTGGCCCTGCGTCCATCGTGTTTATTCATATTTCCCAGCAAATATTATGAAGTAGGAGTGTATGTGAGTCTGGGGTGTTAGTAACCTTTCATACAGGACAGTGGTGCTCACTTCTGTCTCTTCTAACCCATTCTACACCCTTCATTTTTTAAATTGAGCAGTGGGGGTGGGGGGTACTTGTATAACATTACCTGTTATTTGAACTACGCAGTGTCGTCAGACCAGAGTTGTGTTTCAGTATTGTTAAGTATCTGAGTGAAGGCAGTGTGATAACGAACTGATGCAACAAAGAAACATAGTGGGGTACATACACTCCCTACTCACCTGCAAAGTTTGTACAGCAACAGTATTAAACACTCCAGTTAAATTAAATTAAATAACATTAGGAAAAATGTTGCTACACAAACATGTCAACACAAATATATTATTATAAGTAAGTGTTAAAAGTGTTTGGTACAAGGTTTCAATAACAGTTGAACTCAAAACTGCTGATTCTCAAAATGCCTACTGCTCCACTGTTTAAGGCTGACTTTGCTTTCCCTTTATTGTTAGGAACTGGCACTGTTGAGTCATCAGATTGCTTTATAATGACATAATTTTTACACTGTATAAAATGCATGCAGTGCCTGTACAAGGGGATCTCTCAATAGATATTATATTCTGATCTGTTTAGAATAGAACTTTAAATTCAATAAAACCGTGGTAAAAGCATCTCTGAAGTTATGGATGAAAGCACAGGGAAAGTGTAGTGAAGCATAGTGAAAGTGTGGTAAAGCATATTTACTTGGTTAAGAGCAGAGTACTGCATAGTAAAGTATAGTGAAGCATTGAAAAAAACATGGTTACTCATGGTAAAGCCTGGGAAATGCATAACAACAGCATGGAAGAGGTATAGTATTCTGCAAAAAAACATACTAGCTTGGGTAAACTTTCATAAGGGCTCTCAGGTATAACAAAGTGTAGTATAGAATATTAATTTAATTTAATTTAATTAAAAAAGTTATGTCACACTAACCCAGAGTAAATAACTTAACGATAATAATCTACATGTATTAGTTTCACTTTTTCAAATAATCTTACACTAATTTACTTAAAAAGGATTATACATTTATTGAAGACCTGATTCACAAAGCTTTAACTCAATAGTTATTCTATTTAAGTCTATTTTGTCAAGGTTAAGCTTTGTTAATAAAATATAAGGACATAAGAAAAGTTACAAACAAGAGGAGGCCATTCAGCTTGTCCGGTTCCTCGTAGTTGATTGATCTTAAAACTTGGGTCAAGTCGGGTCAAAAAGGATCCCAGTGATTCTGCGTCAACGATATGATTAGGTAACCCTGTCATACCCTCACCACTCTCTACATAAAACAATATCTCCCACCCTTTGTCCTAAGTCTATTTACACTTAATTTTGAACTGTGTACTCTGGTCCTGGTTTCTGTGCTGGGCTTAAGTATTGGCTAGAGTCAACTTTGTCAACTCCTTCTAAACTTTCTTTCTTCTAAGCTAAATAAATTCTGTTATAAATTTGTCATTCCTTATGATCATAATTTACTCTTAGTTATGTTATTCCTCATTACGTTTTACTACTGCTACTGATATCTGCCTTGCTGTCATTCCAGGGCACTCTGCACAAATAAGGCTGCATTATAATATGTTCTCTCCTGGTTTAATCAATCAATAATATTTGATATTTGATAACTGTTTTATAACTGTTTTACAATTTACTCATCCATCGTTTATGAAGATACTCCCTCTGCTGGTAAATGATTGTGATGTGTTCAGGTATCAGCTTTTCTGTCATCAAAGCTGACAGAGCCAGGGTACTGCCAGAAAGTGACTCCCAGTCTTATTTTTGGGTACAGGACAATCTGAAAAATGTAGACAACAATTTGCTTCTCTGTCAGAACTTACCTGGACCACGTGGCAGATTGCGATATATGATTAATGTTATCAGTTATTATCAATTTCTACAGTTACGTCTCCTGTGATAAAGTTGATGCATCTTCTAGTTAAAGCTAGAAGTCTTTTCTGTTTTAAGAACCTGGATTTTGATTTAAAAAAAATGCTGTAAGTGCAACAGAATCATCTGCTGTTGCTATGCTGTCAATGGACTCCTTGTGACGTTTGTTTATCCAAACTACCACGTTCTGCTACCGCAGGATAACAGGATTTGGAATCCCAATAAAAATTAATGGCAAAGAAATCTACTTGCTATATAGTACAAATTATGATGTATTGACAAATATGTACTGAGGCTTGCATACTATAGGAAAGTGGCACTGAAGAAAAATCCAGAATCATTTTGTTAATCTGAAGAAAAAAAAAATGCTTGTTTATTTATTTATTTATTTTTTTGGGGGGGGATGTACACAAAAGGTTTGAATGATTAAAAAATTGGGAACTTTTAAAAGGCACACTTCCATGCAATATACCATGATGTACTACCTGTAAATACAGCCATCTGAAATGTCTTTTATCTGATAGTTTCTATCAGATGTAAATTATGTCACATTAAGTAGTTATACTCTATAATAATTCTTATTTAACTATATATTATAAAAGTCTAACTCATATATACTTTGTGTTGTGCAGAAGTATTTTAGAAAAGATATGTTCACTTCACACTCTTAACTCTTCTACGGAAATTGATTCTTTAGCAAGTTTACAGTAGTGCTCCAACAGATTAGAATTACTGCTGAGAATACTTATTGAACTTTTGAGATGTTGGTCAAGTTCATATGAAGTGTACAGGGGCATTATATTAAAACCCAGCAATTTAATACAAAAATGAAGCATTGGTAGCACAATTGAATATGCCTTGACAATAATACACATCTTCCAAATGACCAGATCTCGATCAGCTAGGCTATTGGGTGAAAATGAGAAATGTCTACAGATAAGAGAAGAACACGAATGTCTCCTGGTACCTGCTTGTTCAAGCTATCAAGAACTTGTTACCTAGGATTACTAGGAGGGTAAGTGCAATTTTTTGTCAGGGGTGAGTATTTGGATATTAGGTTGGCTTAATGCAGAGGATCCTAACCTGAGTCTGTAAATAAACCCCAGCAGTCCCTGATGAATTGCACTGACCTATTACTATACATCCAAACTACAATGGTAATCTTCTACACATGCATTACAGATAACACAACATCTCAATAAACAAGCTCTGTGCCTTCCTAACAGTGTTCTCATTGTGTTTATTATGTCTATGTGCCTTTATCATATGCTAACATTGCTCAATACTGTATATGTTAAAATTGCAAATTGACATTATAATGAAATATAAGAAATTGTTGTATTTTATCAGGATGGTATTTTTAATGAC
Source organism: Acipenser oxyrinchus oxyrinchus (assembly GCA_030684275.1). NCBI lineage: Eukaryota > Metazoa > Chordata > Actinopteri > Acipenseriformes > Acipenseridae > Acipenser > Acipenser oxyrinchus. The sequence continues at coordinate 21,000,930 of CM060256.1, read as the reverse complement.
AATACCTATGGCTACAGATCAACACTTTACATTTGGTCCTTGGGTATGGGGCATGGGAGAAGGGGAGAACAAAATAACATGAGATCTTATAGATTAGAATGCACATTAAACCAAGGGTGTGATAAGGGAAAGATATTAGCCTGACATTGAGGATAAAGGTGCTGAATGCTGTGATCATTACCACCAAATCTGCACACTGGAACCCGCTGGGCAAATGCCAGCAATTACATGGATCTGACAGAACACTGCTCTGTCAGATAATGGAAGGTGGTTTAGATAAATGCTTTGGAAGAAAATGCATTTAACCACAGTAGAATTGCACACATAAAAATACACAGCTGATCAAAGAGCATGGATGAACCTGAAATGATACCAAAAACATGATGGGAGAAATAGATACAGTTTAGATCAAAGAAGGCTTGTTGACAGTGATGCAAAGTCACGCACAGAGAGAGAATGTGAAAAACAACTTGGGTAATGTCATGATAGTCCAGAAAGCAAAAAAAAAAAGAAATGCTATAAAATAAATTATTACTTCAGTTAAAAAAAAAAAAAACAACAAAAGAAAAGCAGCAAATTCATCAGTCACTGTTTTTCCTAATTATAACCTTGAGGATCAAGCTGTTAAATGTATCACTGAGGGTCTTTGGACAAATTTTCCAAACATGTTTCTGTGCTGAGTTCAATATACATTGAGATACATTGGCTATAGGAGGCTGTGTGGTCCAGTGGTTAAAGAAAAGGGCTTGTAACCAGGAGGTAGCCGGTTCAAATCCCACCTCAGCCACTGACCCATTGTGTGACCCTGAGCAAGTCACTTAACCTCCTTGTGCTCTGTCTTTCGGGTGAGACGTAATTGTAAGTGACTCTGCAGCTGATGCATAGTTCACACACCCTAGTCTCTGTAAGTCACCTTGGATAAAGACGTCTGCTAAATAAACAAATAATAACTAGCTCAGTCTGCAGAAAGTATAATTGCATTCTTGCATTCTAATGCCTCAGACGTGTTACTGTTGATGAGGTCAATGTGATTGTAATTTTTCCAAATTGAAGGGAAGACGTTTTGAATGCATACATAGTATGGCATTAGATGGGAATGAGATTTAATAGATCAAAGGCCTTGAAGCTTGCTTACCAAAGATGTGTGTGAGAGATTTGAACTGGAACAAACATACTGATTACTTTGGAGATCAAAGGGGCAACATCAAATAATCTGACCTAGCTGTAATTTAGATGTAATGTACACAATAAGCTTGTTTTAGAGTTGCCTTATTTTGCCAAGCCAAACACTTTCTTTGTCCATGTGAAAATATTCTTTATATGATTACCCATTTATTTGTTTAAAATGTTCCCTTTTAATTAGATTTTTCAAAATATAAACTTCTTAGAAGCATGCAAAATAAACAAGATGGTGATTGACTATTTCCAAAAACTATATTGCACAATGGCTTGGTTTACATGCACTTGAAAATTGACTCTACAGTCATGACTGTGTGACGTTGTCACACGAATACATCACAGAACAAGGACGTCCTTTTGGCAGCGCGACTTTAAGGGGATGTCAATCGCTTTCTCGTGATAAAAATAGGTGTAAAAACCCATGTAAACTGGAGCAGGAATCGTGCTTGTGGCTTCCAAGGTTTCAGCAGTCAAGATCCCGTTTTTCGGACTTAATATCAGGTAATCACCAGCAGAAACGCTGTACAAAAAATCCAGGTTGAGCTGCTGCAGCCTGCAGCTTTGCAGTTTTCTGATTGAAATGTTTCTGCTGAAGCATTGTGGCTAGCTTCAAGATGAAACCTCTCCTACCTTGTACAAAACGAAGGAATTGATGGCTGCCAGGTCCAGTAGAGATAACAACAGGCATGTATATATATTAAAAAAACAGAATGTTATAGGTTATATTGAAAATAAAAACATGTATTGTAAAAGGCGGTTCTAGTGTTAATGAAATGTAACTTTTAGAAGTTCGACAAACACACACACACAAATATAAGTTCTAAGTAGTAAAACTTGTAGAAAGCTGCTAACAAGAGGATGTATTGTTTGTTGTTGTATATGCTACCACTCCTCATTGAGCACTTTGCATGCAATGGCCATTTCAGAGTAGTTTCACAGACCCTTTAGGATTATCTGCTCCACAATCTTTTAGGCAACTGGTTTGTCTCCTTACTTCATCTGACACAAACATCTGCCAGCCTCTGGAACACAGACAAAGCAAATGCTACAGTATTAGTTCAATACCCAATGCCATTGATTTTATTGTACACCAGAACTATTATGTGGTCTCCAGAAAATATTTGACTGGTTTTTGGTAGGTGTGCTTTTTGTTTAAAACAATGGCATTTAAAACAATGGCATTTTATGCAATAAAACAGAGTCAATAGGAAGTAAAGCACATGGTTTCAGTTACTCCCCGGGGGGAGCAGTTATTTATTAAAGTTCATGCACAGAATGTTAAGTATCCTCCATTGACTTATTATTGATGTACATTTAATGTTGTATTTATATATCTGCTCTTTATATTGAACTGCTTTACATGAACAAGCCAATTCACAAGAGCAGTAGTATTCCAGAAAGGTACATCTTAAATCCCTATCTAAACTGGATGGGGTCTGTGTAGTATGGCATTTTAAGGGTTCATGTGAAGACCTGATGCTCACCCCATGTCAAATGAATGCTCAGACCAATGAAAGATCAAGGATATGTGAATAAAAATATCTATGCAGCAAGCAGCAATGGCAGCAATGGTACGTAAAGTGTTTTGTTGTAGATCGGATAACCTATTCAGTAACACTTTAATTTAGTTGACATTTGCAGGTTGTAAGCAGTCATTTTGTACGTCTTTATCTTGTGTATCATGTTTTACTGCCTTCATTTCCTTATTATGAATACACAACACTGCACACTGTTATGTAGAATGATGCAAGGTAGCAGTCAATAAATCAGAACAGTGTTAAGTCAGAGGACACACAAGTCACAAGTGAATTAACAAGAGGATGTGACATGAGCAGGTTTAACCTGCTGAAGCATTTCAGAACAGTAATCAATGCATTTGTTTATAGTAAGCACTAAGTCAGCTGTTCCACGTGTATTGGTGGTCACTAACCACCAGTGTTATTTTAGAGAATATATTAATTTACTAGTAATAAGGAGGGTTTATTAGTATGTTGTATTCCCACATGGTTCAAAGGTCCAGGGTCTAACAGATACTAGAAAAGAGAGCTTGGATGAAAAATGGGCATACCCAAAGCTGGTTAACACAGCCTGGTGAAAATTCCAAGACGTTCTTTTCCTGTGGTATCCAAGTAGCTGATGACAGATTGTGTATTCTAAAACAATCATAACATTGTCATGTGGATATGTTGTAATATCTCACAAGCTTTTTTCAGGACATTTCCTGTCTATGTTTTGAGGGGTAAAATGAAAATATTGTTTTTTTAAGTACTATGACCTTTCGTTTTACGTTTTAAGTTACCTTACAATAAGGGCTAGTGTGCCTTGTCTTTGGTAGAATAAAGGAGCATACAGTAATGGTAAAATAAAGTATTCATAGGGAGTATCAGTGACTGCCAGGCTTTTGAATGATGAATAGTCAAATGCAGCTTTTATTAAAATGCAAAACAATTGGAGTCTTTACTTTTTTGTATGCTTTCCAAATGAATGTGCAAATAATCAAAACGACCTTCTTTGTCACTAAAGGCATTAACCAAAACTTCGTTTTTTTACTTTATTTCAAAATTTAAAATAGAATGTTTAAAGTTATGGAGGTTGTAAGTTTATGCTAAGGGTATTTCAACAATGTATAATACTGTACCAAAATGAAGGTAAAACATTGGTTTTGGAAACAGGTAAACATACATGACTGAATCTTACCTTATAGATACCTTTTATTTATTTATTTTATCACAGGTGCTGTTTTTTTTTAATTAAACTTGCAGCTAGACAACAGCCCCACTTCTTCTCTTATTGGTTTTCCCCAATAATTTAAAGCTGGGACTTACCTATTTCCTTCTGTCATGAACCATCTTCTTTGCAGCTGCATCTTACGAAGGTGATAAAACTACAGAAGGGGACTGAAAAAAATACAAAAATGCAATATGTAGCACACACTTTGTGTTTGAAGTTCTGAGTGGAAAATTGCATCTCTCTGTTCCAAGTTCCAAGGGTTGGATCACAAAACCAAATATGTTATTTTGTATACTTCCTTCATGAAGTGATGTTGCAAATACAATCAATACAAAAAGCACTGTTTGGATGTTTTTATTCTAAATTATTACTTTGTGGTATGGCCATAAAACATCTCTCAGTCGGTGCACAGAGGTGCTAGCTGAGGAAACGAATGAGGTCTACATCTGTAATACAGGGATCATTGTAAACTGTTTAATCACAAAGCTGCAACCTGTGAAAGAAAATTACATGGAGATCAAAACTACTTTGTCTAGCCTGCACTCCCTTTTTACGATATGTCTAGTGCAGGTGTCTGCAAATCGTCCATAAAAGTGGTTTCATTAGTGTTAGCACTTTAATCATGCACAGTGTGGCAGAGGAGATGCTGAGAATTTAAAGATCCAGGTGTCTGCACTTTCCTTGTCTGGTGAAATGTATTTCCTTATGTATTTGAAACTAAATGCTACATAATGCTTAATGCAGATTAATTTAATGCAGATTGATGGGCATAATAAAATAAGGTGATTAAACTACAGGGGTTGATTGGAAAAAATACACATGCAATATGTAGCACACACTTGGTGTTTGAAATTATGAGTGAAAAGTGGCATCTCTCCAGTCAGTTTCAGTCAGTGGGCTCAGATTTCCCAAGCAGAAAAATAAACCCTAATGAATCCTCAACATTTTAACATGTATTATTGGAACATTAACAATTAAGTAAATATTCCATTAAATATACCAATAGCATTTGTTGGTATAATTTTACCGATATAGAAAATAAAATAAGAATAAGTTCCTGTAAGATATATTAAAGTTATCTGACACATCTGGTGTAGATAATGTATGATCCATATCTGTCAGCATATCTTTAAAGTACAAATGCAGAGAACAAATGACAAACCACAACACAGTGAATTTGTGCACATCTGTTTATAGACTTCCAACGATATGAACATGAACGAGAAAACAGTTGCAAAATGCCCTGCTCTTGACCCAGAACACATTTATAAGTCATAAAATAATTTTCTGTTTCATGTTGGAACTACCATATCTGGCAGACATAGCTTTAATATTTGCAGGAAATTTCCTGAACGTGACACCAAATGTCATTCACAAAACCTTACAAAACAGGTGTATGGTCTTCTAAAGGGCTTTTTTCAAATATTTTTACTCCAATGTGTAAGTTACAAACAAACAGTTGAAAGGAGAGAAACACCTGTTTATGTTATACAATTAGAAAGAAGCAACGTAATAGTACTTCTTGAATTGCATATTCTCTGTGTACATCATTCAAAGCAGAGTAGGGTTGCCACCTTGCCATTTTTAAACCGGCATTGCTGGTTGCCAGTGAAATTATTGACTGTGCCGTTTTTCCCCCCACTTGTGACAGTTAAGCACAGTGTTCATACTGGGATGCATATAGTTATGTATTTTTTTGTCCATCTAAAGATTACAGCAATATATCTAATCAATTTAACCTACAGGCGACAGCGGATGCCGATCATCGGTATCTATCAATCAACCCACTGCTTTACTGCATCATTACAATCCGTCCTCCCTTACACACAAGGTAAGCCAAATGATAAAATAACATAAAAATAGACATTTTGTGATTGTGTTTTTTTTTTGTGTAAAATGGTTCTCTAAAAAGTCCTGGTAATTATTAGCTATAGTCGGCATATAGGATCCTTTTTTGTTGGTGGTGGTGGTGGTGGTTAGGCCCTATGTAAATCTTGCAAGACTTTAAAAAAAAGCTTTACTTAATTGCATTGGTATATATTACGGAAGCGCATTGCTGCCATACATACAAATATATATACATGGAAGCTTTCTCTATATTCAGAAGGAATGTGTGGTTTTTCATTTCCATGTGCTAGTGACACCAGCCTAAAATTAAATTTCTGCAAGTGTGTCACATGATTTGCTTCTTGTTGTTTTACTCTTAGTAAATTTTTGGTACAATCCAAAATATTTTTTAAAACAAACAGCATTTATTTAATTTAACAACAGGTTTATAGAATAGCGTAAACATTATGCATGGACGAATGTGATCGCAAAGTAACGTTTTTCCAAAGCTGGTAAAGGATTTAGTCATGAGTAAGGGCAGTAGGCCTACATGTGCTTATTAGAGTTACTATATCGTACTTACAGCTTATCTACTCAAACAACATGGTTGTAAAAAGCCCCCATAAATTATCCCTGTCACATAATTGCATGATAATTTGTTATATAGACTTAGTTAGATGATTAAACATATATGAATAAAGTATAATTAGGTTAAGAACCTAAAAGAGAAAGATGGGGAATAAGGAGATATATCATTCAGTAAAAATTGATCATTATCATAACTTTTAATTAAAATCCCCTTTTTGATCAGCAGTAAATATTTCGATTTAAAGGCTAAAAACCGCCCAGGGTTTTATTAGTCTGTCTAAAACCCTGCTATCTTTTAATAATAATATTATCTATCATTATAGATAATATTATAGAGTACAACATTTGGAAATGATTTAAATAATTACTAATCTGACTGTTATCTTTCTCTTTTTAAAATAAAACCACAGTGGTAATAGTAAGGCTGTGTTCACACTGAGTTCTATAGGAGGTTGGTTCCACACTCAGTACGGTTCGGTTCATTTGGAGTGTAGCGTTACCGATATTATTCTATAGGCTAGCCACACTACCTAAATAATGCACATTTAAACCACATGATTGCCATTCACAAGCATGTTTTCAAATTGTGATGATTGTGTAAATAGGGTATTCTTTACACACCAGTCTTTTTTTTTTTTTTTACTGGAGCAGGAAACTACCGTCTCTGGCTAAAAATGCCAGCGGTTTTGTTATTCTATGTAAAACCCTGCTATCTTCCAATTATAAAATATTAATAAAAATAAATCCTCCTTAAAAGCCTATTGCTTTTATCATGCCTATACTGGGAAGACTCAGTTGTACCAGCACACAAACATAGTTTGAGAGTGCCCTCTGCTGGTTAAAGGTGTGAGCCACCTCAGCATTAACTAATTATGAACTAAGTAGGACATACTCAGGTCAACCCCTCTCTGTTACATCTGAAATACACATGTAAAAAACTGCACTCCAATTGCACTGGTGATGTAAAAGAAACAAGAGAAAGCCTCAAGCAATGCCAAGCTGTACTGTCTCTGTCACTGTACTTTTAATTAAAGGATGTCTCTTTATACTGTATAATGTACTGCTTCTTGCTGTAAGTATTATACAAGTCAATAAGATTTAACACTTAAAGTTAAAGGGAATAAGGACAACAAAATTAACAAATTTAGCTTCATAAAGTCAAATGAAACCTGCTGAATAATGCTATGTTAACATATTGCATTACATATTGCTTTGGAGTTTTCCATATACTTAACAAAAAACTGGAGGAAAAAAAAAGTGACATTTTGAAATCTAACATGAATTACTGTACTACTATTATGGCTTCATTTTGTAGTCTTTTGATCACATGATGTTAAAAAAATCTGAATTTAAAACCACCTACAAAAGCATACTATAATTATGTGCAATGGAACTACCATCAAGAAAGATAACATTTGAAGTTTACAGTACACTTGAGGTGTGTGAAAGACCAAGCTGTTTATTTATTTATATACAGGAAAGGAAGTTGTGTTAAAGCGCAGGTTTGCACGCTCTTTCGAATAAACCAAGACAAAGCACTTTTCAAAAACACGTTTCACTTTTGCTGCCAGTAGTTTTCCCCTCTTTATATTATATCCACCAACCCAGCCAATAAGAATTACATAATAATCAATCACTGTCCAAGTTTCCTCAATTATGGCCACATTCTTTTTTTAAGTACATTTAGAGCGTTCAATTATTTTACTCCCAATTTTCTCCAAATGTAGAATGTTCTAATATGTTCCCTCACCGCAGTAGTTCCCCACAGCTCAGAAGAACTGAAGGTTCAGTGGGTGTCCTCTGATACTGCAACCAAGCATTATAGCCCCCTGTTGGTAACAATAGTCTTCCCTCGGGTCAATAATTTTCTACTATAGCTCTCCTCTCCAGTCCATATTTACTATATATATATATATATATATATATATATATATATATATATATATATATATATATATATATATATACACATACACATATATATTGAATGTTAACCACTTAACCATGTGTGGTGACTACATTTGTTAAAAAACTGTTTAATACTTGAATGCACTTGAATGGTTTACTTTTGGTTTTAGAAACTGTTGGCAAAAATGTTTACTCAAAGCCATAGATGTTCTATATTACAGGGATGAAAAAAGTTGTCAAAGAAACCAACTGTATTTAAGTACTTCTTTAGGTTATGGAATCCATTTGCTCTGTGTACAGTATGTTCCCTCTGAGGTGGCTGACTGCACACTTCAAAGGCTATGGCAATCTAAAAACAAAATTAAATAAAATCAGCTGTTCAGCAGCCACACGAAAGAAGTGGATAGCCTTGATTCCCACATCATAAAAAATGCAAATTCTACATCTGTATCAAATAAATGGAAACAACTTCACCAACATTGTGTCTGTATCTATGTGCATGTGCATGTACAGTATTACTTTATCGGTCAATGGCAATTTTACCAATGATCTGCTACTGTACATCTCCTTTCCATTTATTTTTTTATAGCACCTCTTCCTCCATTCCCCCTTAAAATAACCCAACCCACTGCACGCAAAATATTCATTCCCCCACAAAATAAATCCTTGTCCAATCAAATGGGCATTTTTATAATCTGTTTTAATTTTAAGATGCTGAATTTGGCTCCTAAAAAGAAAAAAAATAATTACAAAAACAGAAGCAGCCAAATTCAGAAAACAGATTATAAAAATGCACATTTGAAAGGGATAGATTTATTAGGGGGAGGGGGTAAATAGGTTGGGATTAAGGGGTGGAAAGAAGTATTTTTTAATCTTCTTGACAGCCTGCTTTATATCAGGACGCCTACAAAATGAAGGAAAATATATTTCTCATCCTAGGAGGGTATAGTTTGATGAAATCTTCATAGCTTTTTGGTGTATTTGACATGATTTAGTATTCAAAGTTATATAGTGATCAAAACCAGAGACAAAATCATTCCTATACTAACCAATGTAAAATACTCTGCTTGTAAGAATCAAGCAATCCACTTATAATAATCACTTTGGGGAAAACGGACTACATGAAATACGGTACTTCATCATGTGCAATGCCATGTACAGCCAATAAAACTGTTTTTGAATTTAGTCACATCTCGTGTAATTGGGCACATACGCAGCGTGGTTAGTGCAATGATGCAGGAAATACTGCATTGTTTGTAATCAAACATGACTGCGCTATTGCATTGTGCAGGTATGTTTTTTTGTGTTCTCTGTTAGTGAAAATTTGTTTCAGTAAAGTGAATACACATTCATTGAATACATACTGAGTACAGCAGTGTTATTGTGTGATATGCATGTAGAAGGAGTGGGATTGCGGCGCAGCGCGGAGGATGGGATTGCAGAGCGTTGCATCTCCACTTAATGAAAAGCTGAGATTTGCATCGCAACAGAAAATAAGTCAAATGCTTAAATGCAGTGGTAGTCCTGACAGTAAAATACTGTACTGTAATGTTATTTTAATTCAAAGGCCATTACACGTACCACTGCACGGCAGTTAAACTAGGGACCCTCCTGAGACGATCGCTTCTCAAGTATACTGTAGTAAAATAGGATTCTGCAACCTTGAGTAAACATAATCGTGATCATACAACAAGCTGTTTACCCACAAGAACTTGTTTTGATGTATTGTCCTCAGTGATTGAGCACCATTGACATCTGTATACTGTATTTAAACTGTTGATGGCACGCTTTTGCTAATTGTAATGTGACAGAGTGGTCGAAGACAGTGTAAATTATCAAGCTGGAGTCTTGATTTAGTTTTAAACCCGTGTTGGTTTATTTTTCTTACACTGCGGTGGCGAAACAACCGCTAATAAAACAAACAAAATTAAACCTAGCTCTCAGTTGGAGCACGAAGTAAACAATACAGTACTTTGTGTGAAACAAACACTGGATCTCTTACTCATGTTTAGTTCGTTCTTTCATTCTTTCTTTCTTTCTTCTCTATACCCCCATGTGACAGGATGACTGGGCGGTGACGTCATGGCAGAAGCAGGAACAAAACGACAGAGAGGAGTTTGGTGAAGCTGAGCGAATGCTTTCGCTCAGCGTTTAATAAACAAACAGACAGAAAATAAACGGTTGTAACAAAACACACAAAAAACAGGACACGGCACTTGCGCCAAAATAAATAGACAAACAAAACGAACTCCACACACAAACACGGTGAGCTTCTACTTTAACTTTACTTTTCTTTCTCCTTCTCCTTCTCCACACCCGTTCTCCACTCACCGAACACACAAAACCCCGAGTGAGTGAAAACATGCTGTTTTTATGCAGTTGTACTGAGACTCGATTGCTAGTCAATCATTCAATTGGAATCTCGGTACAACTGCACGTGAATTAATTAAGTGCACTCCCGTGACCACACATTACATTTTAACCAGCACGTGAAGTGATTTGTGCCCTCCTCGTGCCTAAATACAAATCTACATTTTTAAATCACACGTGAAACACAGACCCGTTTATATCCCGTGTACCGATGACTATACACCAACATTTACACACAACACGTAACATATAACATACACAGGGGCACTTTGCCACATATACCCCCTTGTGCAAAGCACACATGGCCTCAATGGCCACCTCCCCCCTCAGTCCCAAAGTCCCGAAGAGGGGAAGCAAGTTATTTCTGGGGGTGGCCATGGTGGAATGTCTGGCACCCCAATTCTTCGTGGCTGGCAGCTCCCTCTTCGGGGCTTCAGCCCCACTATCTCCTGCCGCGAAAGTGCAGCTGGGGAGCTGGTCTCCTGACCTCCCCCCTTCTTCATGGCCGGCAGTTCCCCTCCGTGGGGCTCCGACCACACAATCTCCGGCAGCGAAACTGCTGCGGGGAAGCTGGTCTCCTGACCTCCCCCTTCTTCATGGCGGCAGTTCCCCTCCGTGGGGCTCCGGCCACCCACCTCCGCAGCGAAACTGCTGCGGGGAGCTGGTCTCCTGACCTCCCCCTTTCTTCATGGCCGGCAGCTCCCTTCATGGAGCTCCGGCCACAGTGTAGCGACCGAGGCAAAGCAGAGGCCCCGGCAACCCCAGGCGAAGCAGGACCCTCGACGACCCCAGGCGAAGCAGGATCCCTGGCGACCCCAGGTGACGGCAGCAGCAGCGGACCCTAGGGAGGCGACGGCAGCAGCAGCAGACCCTCGGGAGGCGACGGCAGCAGCAGCGGACCCTCGGGAGGCGACGGCAGCAGCAGCGGACCCTCGGGAGGCGACGGCAGCAGCAGTGGACCCTCGGGAGGCGACGGCAGCAGCAGCGGACCCTCGGGAGGCGAACCCGGGAGGGGAGCCCCTGGCCATAGAGGCGGCAGCGGGAGCTCCACTTCTCCCTCGCACCCTGCACCTTTGTGGAGCGACAGGCAGCCCCAGGCGATGCGGAGCGACAGGCAGCCCCAGGCGATGCGGAGCGACAGGCAGCCCCAGGCGATGCGGAGCGACAGGCAGCCCCAGGCGACGCAAGGCAGGCATCCTTGGGCGAAGCGAGGCTGGCATCCTTGGGCGAAGCGAGGCAGGCATCCTTGGGCGAAGCGAGGCAGGCATCCTTGGGCGAAGCGAGGCAGGCATCCATAGGCAAAGCGAGGCAGGCATCCTTGGGCGAAGCGAGGCAGGCATCCTTGGGCTAAGCGAGGCAGGCATCCTTGGGTGCAGCGAGGCAGGCATCCTTGGGCACAGCGAGGCAAGCATCCTTGGGCGAAGCGAGGCAGGGAGTCAGGACAAGCTGGGGTGCGGGTTTTGGCCCTCTTCTCGGCCACTGCGGCCGGGCGGTTCTTCCCCATGCTTTCCTCAGCAGCCTATGCAAGGGCTGCTGAGGACCGCCAGCATCTAGTCCTGGTTTCTCTGGTGAAGGGAGAGGCAGCTCCTGCTGCTCTTCTCCTGCCAGTGAATGTGGCGGAGGCAGAGGCAGCTCCTGCTGCTCTGCTCCTGCCGATGGAGGTGGCGGAGGCAGAGGCAGCTCCTGCTGCTCTGCTCCTGCCAGTGGAGGTGGGAGGGCGTGTAGTCTCCTGGTGGCGGAGGTGGGAGCGGCGTGTAGTCTACCCTTGTTTCAGGGGACTGGTGCGGCCCTCCCTCTCTTGCAGGGGACTGGTGCGGCTCTGCCTCGGAAGGGGAGACCAGCAGGCATTCACCCTCTGCTGGTGGACAGGGACCCAGCAGGCATTCACCCTCTGCTGGTGGACAGGGACCCAGCAGGCATTCACCCTCTGCTGGTGGACAGGGACCCAGCAGGCATTCACCCTCTGCTGGTGGACAGGGACCCAGCAGGCATTCACCCTCTGCTGGTGGAGGAGGCAGAGGCAGCTCCTGCTGCTCTGCTCCTGGCGGTGGAGGTGGCGGAGGCAGAGACAGCTCCTGCTGCTCTGCTCCTGCCGATGGAGGTGGCGGAGGCGGGACCAGCAGGAATCCACCCTCTGCTGATGGAGGTGGGAGCTGCAAGCAGTCCTCGCATGGCAATGGAGGTGGAACCAGCAGGAATTCACCCTCTGCTGGTGGAGACTGGGGCTGTGGACGCTCTACCTTCCCCTTCTTGGGCCGTGGACGCACCGACTCCTCCCTCTTGGGCTGTGGATACACAAACTCCTCCCTCTTGGGCTGTGGACACACCGACTCCTCCCATTCAGGCGTGGGACGTTCGGGCTCCTCCCATTCAGGCGTAGGACGTTCGGGCTCCTCCCACTCAGGCGTAGGACGCTCGGGCTCCTCCCGCTCGGGCTGTGGACGCTCGGGCTCCTCCCGCTCGGGCTGTGGACGCTCGGGCTCCTCCCGCTTGGGCTGTGGACGCTCTGGCTCCTCCCGCTTGGGCTGTGGACACTCTGGCTCCTCCCATTCAGGCATAGGATGTGGCAGCAAGGGCTTCTCTTCTTCATCCAGCATGGGGCATAGGGCCAACGTGTGCCCATATGCCCCACAGCCAGGGCACCACTCCCCCCATCCCAGTCTTTGGGCCATTTCTTGTAGGGTCCTGTGGACGGAGCAGGGTATGGTGGTGTGGCTAGGTTGGCCACAGTCGAAACACCACAGCCCTGCTTCCGCCTTTCTCCCTTTGCCCTCCTATGCTCCTCTCCAGCCTCTTCTCCCCATTTCTTTTCCTTTTCAAAAAAAAACAAAACCTGCGGTTCCCGCTCTGGCCTGAGTCCTGGAGGCGCTGTTTTCCCGGTTCTGACACCACGTGTGACAGGATGACTGGGCGGTGATGTCAGGCAGAAGCAGGAACAAAACGACAGAGAGGAGTTCAGACAGAAAATAAACGGTTGTAACAAAACACACAAAAAACAGGACACGGCACTTGCGCCAAAATAAATAGACAAACAAAACGAACTACACAGACAAACACGGTGAGCTTCTACTTTAACTTTACTTTCTCCTTCTCCTTCTCCACACCCGTTCTCCACTCACCGAACACACAAAACCCCGAGTGAGTGAAAACATGCTGTTTTTATGCAGTTGTACCGAGACTCGATTGCTAGTCAATCATTCAATTGGAATCTCGGTACAACTGCACGTGAATTAATTAAGTGCACTCCCGTGACCACACATTACATTTTAACCAGCACGTGATGTGATTTGTGCCCTCCTCGTGCCTAAATACAAATCTACATTTTTAAATCACACGTGAAACACAGACCCGTTTATATCCCGTGTACCGATGACTATACACCAACATTTACACACAACACGTAACATATAACATACACAGGGGGGGCACTTTGCCACACCCCATCACACAGCTGTCAGCTAAGTTTACATACCCCAATGGAAATGTATAATTTCTAGAATTTTCTTGAAAACAAAGAATTTTAGGAAAAATCTTTGGTAGCAAAAATTACGCTTTTGTGGACAAGCAAAAAAAGTTACAAGAAATAGATGTCTGCAATTATTTATTTCAGCAATTCTTTTTTGCAAAACTCCAAAAATGCTAATTCAAACATATTCATACCCTTTGATGCTATGATAGTATTGTCTTGCCAAAAGCTCATTGACAAATATCCTAATTGTTTAAAAGAGGTTATTATTGCTAAAGGTGCCTCAACTAGCTACTAATTTAATTTTCCTTGTAAGGATATGAATACTTTTGAATTAGCATTTTTTGAGTTTTGCAAAAACATTACTGAAATAAATAATTGATTTCTTGTAACTTTTTTTCCTCATCCACAAAAGCAAAACTTTTGCTACAAAAGATTTTTCTTATAATTATTTGTTTTCGAGAAATTTCTAAAAATTATAAATTTCCATTGGGGTATGTAAACTTTTGACTACAACTATATATATATATATATATATATATATATATATATATATATATATATATATAAATATAAATAAATAATTGTATGGCATACATCTTAACTAAAAGCAGTTGTATCATCAGCTTAAAGGAACACTTATAGAAAGATAAGTCTGAATACTGTCAATAACAGATTATGAGGAAACTACAGCTACTGAAATAAATGAGAACCAGCTGGAAAAGCTGTATTTACTTTGTTTAATCAAGATCACTTGTAGTTGCAAAGTTACTTATGCTATCAATTTGAAGAAGAAGAATATGCTTGTCGGTCAAGTGTTTTTTGAAGTGGACATATAGTACATGGTAACACTTTCAGAAAACAAAAACCATCAAGTCTAGTATATATTAGTAACAGCTGCTAGATGTTTGAAAATCTGTGTCACAAAATTGGTTCCCTTCAACTTTAATGATTTCTTCCACCGGTACAAACTTAATGTATTATACACATTACTGAAAAATGTTAAGGTAAGGCAATACCCTGCGGTTGTGCTTATAATAACTAAAATAATTTTGTTGACAGATCTATTGGGGTATCGAAAAATACCCATTACCAGTATTGGAGGTTGGGATCACCTTCCCAGAAGACATCAGGGAAGCTCACCCAATAGGGCCTAAACTGAACAGGCCCAGAATGCAGTTCATGGGTGTCATACTTTACCAGGATAGTGTGGTGCATGGAGAGTCATCAGTAGTACATCACAAGTCTGGGTACTATCAGACAACAAAGCTCCAGTATTTATCTACAGCAGTGGTTTTTAACCAAGGGTACTATTTAAGGGTCATAGGGGGTATGCAGGATGACTGTAAGAAATGTAAGTAAAAGAAAATAATGATCTTGAATTTATTTATTTTTACCGATCTAAATGCTCCGGCAAACATAAATAATAATCACATTAGTCATACTTTAACAGTTTTTGTTTTATTTATTAGGCATGGCTGCTTTTCAGTAACATTAATAGCGTCTGGTTGAATTTGTTTCCGGTGTTTTATAGTATTTCCAGATTATTCTGTGTATCGTTTCTTGAGTAAAAAATGGATACATTTCTTACTTAAAAAGAAAAACGAAGGAAGAAAACACAAGTCTACAGAAAGCGCAAAGCAACATAAAGTTATACCGAGTTTTGTCCTAAACCAGCAGTTTGTGAGTCCCAAACTATTTTAACACAAATTATATATTAAATAAACAGGAATAAATTACTTTGATAATCAGATTATTCTGCCTTTTATTGCAACTGTGGTACCATTCTTTAGCGCAAAAATTGTAAGGGGTACTTGAGCTGAAAAATTCACAGAAGGGATTCAGTTTTTAAAAAGTACTGTACTTGCTGGCCTTAAGTACATGTTGTTTTTCCTTCCCATTATAGTGCTAATTGAATAGTACCACACTACAGTGTTCTTGTTCTTTGGTATATTGCACCATCATGTGGGCACTGCTGGGAACTGCATAGATAGTCTAGGCAGAATTTTCTAAAAAGGGCTTTGAAATTAATGCAAGAGGCAAATCATGTAACAAGCTGGCAACAGATGTTTTTAGGGTCATTTGACCCTGCTGATTATGAAAACCTGTGTTGCCAAGCCAGATTTTTGGCCTGAAGCTCAGAATTCAAGATGGCCATCAAATAAATAAACTTTGATTTATCTTTCGATGGAATACATAAGTGTAAGAATGTCCAAAATTTATAATTTACAAAATGGTTACAAAATATTGGGAAGGAAACTGAAAAAGTGTATGAAAATTAATATATTTTAACATTTATTTTTCTAAACAAGAAATTTCAAAACTTTTTACAGGGTTATTGAGGTCAAACAAAACAATGGTGCATGTTTTGAAACCGCAGCAATGTCCAAAAAAATCAATTTTGCATAACCTGCAACCTGCAAATGCAACTACATTTGGCAACCTCGCTGACATTTTTGTGGAACAAGTAAAACAAGCTGGCTCAACATAAAACAGAGTTGATGTTGTGTTCGACAGTTAATTGGGAAAAATCAATCAAAGCCAGAACACGCAAGAAGCGCTCAAAGCCATCCCGATCAATAAGGCGTGTCATTGAGAACAGAGACATGCCATTGCCAAAGAACTGGGCAAACTTTTTGGCATTGCCAGAGAAAAAAGGCAGATCTTGCTCACTCCCTCTATGCACAGCTTATTTCATAGAATTAACCCAACCTTGAAGTTGCTGCTGCTGGAGGTTTCGAAGATGAGAGAGAAGTGATATCAACCAATCCATTAACAGATGTGAAACCACTGCAAGCATCACATGAAGAGGCGGACACTCTAATGGTACTGCATGCAGACAACAGCAGCTTCGATACAGTAGTGGTTTAGGCTCGGGACACTGATGTATTCCTGCTTCTGATTCATCACTTTGAGAACATGCAGTGCACAAAACTGTGGATGATGGCTGGAACATCAAAGAGGAGGAAGTTTGTCCCAATTCACACGTGATCAGTTGCCACCAATGCTGAAGTCCAATTTGCTTGCATTTCATGCACTCACAGGACATCATACATTGCAAACAGCAAGCGTGCAGGGTGGAACGTATTCACAAGCCATGCTGAGCTGCTTTCCTAATTAGGGAAGTTTTCTCTGACTGAAAATGCAGTGCATAGTGCTGAAGTTTGTTGTGAAGCTTTACAGGGTCAGATCACAAGTTACAAGTGTGGACGTCACACTGTTAGCCAAGACAAATAAAAAAAAAAAAAAAAAAAAAAAAAAAAAACACAAAACAGAATCTCTGCCCCCAACAAGTGATGCACTGTAACAGCACATAAATAAGGTCACACTACCAAGCAGCCATATGGGAGAATCCCCACCATGCTGAAATGGAACTTCCTGCAACAGCTGACTCTGGGTGGAAACTTGATACTGCAGGAAAACTAGCCCCCATTCTGACAACTTTGAATGCTTTTCCTGATGCCTGCATTGATGTGATTTCATGTTCTTGCAAGAAAAGCCAGTGCAGAAAAGCACAATTGTCATTGTTACCATTTTGTAAATTTAAGTTTTGGACATTCCTACACTTACAAAACATATTCAATTGAATGTCTAGACTACAATAACCAAATAAAAAGTTTTGCAATTTCAACTGTAGCTGATCTAGAAACAGAGAAATCAAAGTTTATTTATTTGGGGGCCATCTTGAATTCTGTACTTCAGGCCAAAAGTCCAGCTTGGCAACAGAGATTTTCATAATCAGCAGGGTCAATTTACCCTAGAAACACCTGTTGCCAGCTTGTTACATGATTTCTCTTGCATCACTTCTTTTTGAGAATACTGCCTAGACTAACACATTAACTCCCCTTTTGGAATTTGAAATATGGACAGGAAGTATGAAACAGTATTATTTAACCCTTTTATTAACTACTTCAACCACAAACAATAATCAAATATATTTCTACTGTGAAAAAAAAATACATAAGATTTATTTTTCTCCAAAAGACATCCCTTTTACAAAAATAAGTGCATTTGGAACACACAAAAAAATGTAATCAATTAAAAATCTGTATGGTTGGCCACATTTAATTCTATTAATCTCAATGTAAGCTGTTTGTTTCCCCAGATATTTCAGTTATAAACATTTGTCCAGATAGTGCAGTCATGTTGCTGACACAATTCAAATAATTTAAATGAAGTGGTTATAGAGCAGCAAAGATTAAAAAAAAACATTATAGGTCCTCATGCACATTGTCAGGCGATACAGTTTCTGAAGAATCCTCATCTTCCATGTTTTCCTCTGTAAAATTAAACAAAATGCAAAAGTCTTATTGCAATTACAAGGTTAAATGTGGAGACATCCGGTTTAAATAATGTACCTGTCATTTTTCTCTTCATTGTTAACATCCTGACAACTTCTTACACTTAAGGTGTTTCAAAGCTCTTTACAAAATGTCCGCTCTAGTGCACTGGGGTTTCAGCTGTCTTCTAAATCCCAGCAGACTAGGGTGTGTGAACTATGCATCAGCTGCAGAGTCCCTTACAACAACGTCTCACCCGAAAGACGGAGCACAAGGTTAAGTGACTTGCTCAGGGTCACGCAGTGAGTGAGCCGGGATTGGAACCGGGGACCTCCTGGTTACAAGCCCTTTTCTTTAACCACTGGACCACACAGCCTTGTAATAGAACTTAGGATTTCATAGGATGGTTGCACCTTGGATTGTTAAAGTACATGAGCTAGAGTCCTGCAATCGGGTTGGGTACTAGCGGGTGACCAGCAAAAGCGGGTCGGAATGTGAACTTTCATGGTTTGCGGTTCAGGTCAAAAAAAAAAAAAAAAAAAATTCGGGTCTGAATTTGAATCCCCAAAAACTGTCCTTTCTGCGTACTCATCTGTAACCCTTTCCCAAATAACGTATTAGAAGGTAAAATGCACCAGTATTTCCTGCACTAAAGCAGGAGGCGATTAGGGAGGAGTCAGCTGACTGAGCAGTGTTGGCTTGTTTGATACGTCACAAGATCTTTTTATCATGTATGCTTGGTGATATAAAAAATGTTTGTGACGAAGTGAAACAAAAGATGTAGGGTGTATATCATGTAGTTCGAGAGGTAATTCAGAAGTGTGGAAATATTTTGGAATCGTAGCGAATGAAAATAATAAACATGCGAGTGGATCCGTTGCTTGTAAAACTTGTCATTATGTTTTTGTGAACTACTGTGAAAACTGGTACATCATCTCTGCGAAAGCACAGGTGTAGCTCCCTTTCAACTGGTGGCACAACATGAATAGACAGGTATTTTATAGTAAAGTAAGTAGAGATAGTTAAATGTTACAATGTTAAAATATATCGAGACCACTACAGAAAGCTACCACACTGTATAGCTTACTGTGTAAACTCAATCTGTGGAGAATGGTAGAGATATCTGTGTGTGAATGTTAGAGTGTGAGAGAGTCAGTTGACGCAGGCAGTAGGTAAAAGGACAAACACTTGCGGGTTCGGGTCGGGTTGCAGGTCTTAAAGCGGGTCGGATCACGGGTAAGAAGATGGTGTAGTGGGTTCGGGTTGGGTCCAGGTTGGAAGCGGGTCGTAAAAATAGGACCCACGTAGGACTCTAACATAAGCCCACTTCCAAGTAAGCCAGATTTACCTGTTTCATCAATTGCTATGCAGGCTCCATCTTTGTCTTCAAAGCCTTTAGAGCAAACACATTTGAAGCTGCCTTTGGTGTTAACACAGTCCTCATTTTCACGCAAGCATGATTTGTCAGGGAGGCTGCATTCATTTACATCTGAAAATACAGTAAATGTCAGTATCACTTCCAAACAGAGATATTTATAGCATTCACTGATATTGAAGAAATATTAAGACCTTTAAAAACAGGAGAGAAGCTACTCTTCGGTAGGTATACATTTCCTAAAGACTGTCAGATTAGGAATATATTTCCGAATGAAAACCCAGATGATATAACAGCTACTGGTATATTTAATTTCAACTAGAAATGGGTGTTTTTGTAAACAACAAAACAAAGAACTCAAAGTGCTCCGTCTGCAGGGTTCATGTTTCTTGTACAAGAAACTTTATCTAGAGAATCACAGAATAGTTGTTGGAGCATAATGCCAATATCTCAAAGTGCTGGGTCTCTACCAACTGGAAACCAAAAAGGTTACATGACCCCAATATGGCAGCCTTGTAATATCACAGGTCAAAGTGAAGGGCTATTAAATGTTGCACATGAAGTTTACATAAAATCACAATTGGTGTACGAGATATTAGATGCTAAAGTAGCAAAAAAAATATATTAAAACAAGGGCCAAGTTCTTAAGTGGCCAAAGCCCCTAACAGGGATGCTTAATAAATAATTATACACATTTATATGTCAGGCTGCTATGTCAAACTGCCAACTTAGTTAGGCAAAAAGCGTGTGGTTATATGATTGTCTTAATGCTCTCACCTGTACACTTTCCATCTTCCTCAGTGTATCCAGATGAACAGCCTGTGCATTTTTCAGGACCCTCCCCAGTACAACTTGTACACGCAGCATCACAGGCTAGGAGCAATAAACAATCAGCCTATGCAAACAATTTAATCATTCTCTAGCAGGTATGTTTAAATAATCTTTTATATCATTCCCTGTTTTAAACATATTATCATTATAATAATGCTGAAAACTACAGAATTAAAAAAGGACCATGGTGTTTCCATAATTTACCCACTCCCTATGTGAAATGGGGACGGAACTGAAAAGCCATGCTATACGATACGCTCGGTGTGAACCACTTGGGGTGACATGGGTGAATCAGGTAAACTACCAATAAGATGCCCTGTTTAGGATGGACATCCTTTTGCATATCTGGGGTACATCGTGAGGCAAAGCTCTATGGAAGTGTACCATGGTCCTTATGGATTTATTTTAACAAGTTTAAAAAAGCGATAGTATCTTGAAACTGCTTTTTAACAGGTCCTCTTAAACCAACCTTTGCAGGAGTAGGAGCCTTCTTTATTGTGGCAATACTGGTTTTCTTTACAAGGAGATGTCTCATTTGCACATTCATCTATGTCTTGAAACCAAAAATATTGCAAATATTATTCAACAAGGGTAACTCTCAGTTCTACAAATCAACAACAAATGTAACTTAAGCTGTCAGTATGGTCTAATTATAATTTGTATTAATGACCACTGCTTTCTTTAACTTCATTAATACAATTACGGCACACACGCTTACATTGCTTTCAAATTTAGACCTTTCTTTGTATAAAGTGGCCCATAGTTTCCAATTACAATAATACAAAGAGAAACAACTAAAGATGAACTTGGTATGGGCATTAAATAACTGATATCTTAATGTATTGTTCTCGTTATTTCTCACTGATATATTTCTTCCATCAATTAGATGTTAATGATTCTAACTGGTGCACCAGGTGGCCTTGAACTTCAGACACTTTTTGCCCTTTTTCTTTTTGTGTAACATAACCACGTAAAAGGTACAACAATATAAGTGATAATTTGAGGGAACTGCACGTCAATTGTACAAGAAGATTATCAACTTACCATTGCATGCTTTTTCATCATCCTGTACCCAGCCACTTTTGCATTCATTGCAATCCTTGTTAGTTGAGCCAGAGCAGGTCTGGCAAGACTCATGACATTCTGTAGGTAAATTAATGGAATTGTAAACACTATAAGCAATTCCATGTCCATCAATACATGTGGTCAAGTTACAGAAAACTTAAATGTTGGGTATCATGTGCATGCCACCGACTCCAAGTAGCCACACAAGATGTAATCCAAGGTCGTTTGGTTCCTAAACAGGTCTGGTGAGCAAGGAGGCCACTCAGCAGCCTGGGAACATGTTATCGAGTAGGTGCAAAAAACATGTCTTGTGATAATGTGTTCAGAAGTAATCTACACATTTGAATACCAGTTAATTTATAACGGTCCTATCATTTTGAAATCATTGACCATTATTCATTATAACCAGGTATCACCCAACACTTGCATTGGTGCATTTGTCATGTAGCTATATATTTATTTACCTGTGCACAGAGAGAACGTGTCATTTCTTTCTTTATTAAAATATCCATCATCACATTCTAAACAGAAATCTCCTTTGTATCCTTTATTACACCGACATTTCCCATCCCCGCTTCTAGTGCCGTCACCATCACAGTCACCATTGTCATGACATGGCCTCTCAGACCCTCCAACACAAGCTAAAATGACAAAATAACAAAACAAAAGCACAATCATTTAAAAACATTCTACACAAAATGAGAACTCCTGCCACAACACTATCAATAGGGTGTAGGCCTATATTATCACCGGTCTGGTTGGCACTTATTCAATGAGACGAGAGCCTCTGTGCCTTTGGGAAGTGTGGGGGTGGAAAACCAACTTGCAAAACTGGATATCCAGGGTTATCACCTTAGGGACTGTTCCTTGTGAGGCATCGGTGATTTTTGTACTACTGAACCAGTGAAACCACATTCAAAGTGTACTGACAAATCAGATACTACCTCAAAGTTATATTTTTTAATAAATAACTTGGCAGTTGTCATGATCACCATGTAGAGCCTTATTTATTTATTTATTTATTTATTTATTTATTTAATGATTTTATCTGTAAGTGCTTTCAAATACAATTTACAACACAGTAAGCATGCTATTATTGAAAGTAAATCCGTAACAAAGCATTTTAATTAAGGGTGTAGTAACTACTGTAGAATATATTTTTTTACTCCGCGCATAACAGTATAATAAACAAAAGGAGCAGTTAATATAGGTGCTAAAATAATGGCAGAAATTAGATTTTAAAGGAAACCAATTAGTTAGGCTTATTAGCGATCTCAGACAATAAACAGCTTTCACCCAGAAATCTCACATCAATCCTATGACATTAACAATAATCTTTATTTTTATATAGCGCCTTTCATAGTGGACCACCATCACAAAGCGCTTTACAAGGTACGAGACTAGGGTGTGTGAACTACGCATCAGCTGCAGAGTCACTTACAACAACGTCTCACCCGAAAGACAGAGCACAAGGAGGTTGCTCAGTGACTTGCTCAGGGTCACACAATGAGTCAGTGGCTGAGCTGGGATTTGAACCGTTTTTGTTTCTCCTGTGTGCCAATAAAAACATACGTTTACTTACCTGTACACAAAGTAATTGAAAACAGAAATTCCACTGTTTAAAAACATAAACTATGAAGCCGTCTTCAGTCTAGCAAGGGTGATTTACTCTAGATCAATAGCATAGGAATCAGTTCGGTTTAATGACAAAAAACAGATGGAACTTTAAAAATACAACTCAATTCCAGAGCTTTTTAAATGTAAATCACTGACATCCCACAGTGAGGTAGACCCGGAACGGTAATTGGAATGAATGTGTAAAGATTAACAAATATTCATGCAGGGGCGTATTTTACTTGGGAAATAATTACTTCCAAGTAACTCAAGGTACATAAACACAAACTTATACAACCAACATTATGTGTAAATTAAAAGCTACGTAAAGTACTTTACCAATTTCTGGAAAGACATGCTTAAAAAGGTACCGACACACCAAACACGATGAGGCAAACGAAAATGTGCAGCTTTCACACCACAGTCGACACCACAGGCAACACGGGGGTGACACCAGGGCGACACTGGAGCAATGCAAAATAAACAGGATTGAATCCTATTTTTTGCGATTTCTTTGTGCGACAACCAGGGAATTGTGCAATCGGAGAACAGCTTCAATGCACGGTGTCCACCAGGGTGAAGCAGTATCCAAATTTACGGAGGAAAAAATATATAGTTGCCATGGAAAAATACCCAGAGCTTTACGAGTCAATTTCAAAGGAACTGGATAAGCCTGATATGTATGATTTATTGCCATATATGTTGAAATACCATCAGAGAAGACTCAATTTCCACAGCATGTTGACGAATACGTACTAGTCTTGATCATAGTTTTGTCAACAGCAATTTTTAATAGTTTTATAGATCTGGCAGTTTTCAAATTTATCTCATCACGTCTGTGACGGTTCAGGTGTGTATGGTCATATGGCTGCAAAAGTATCTTGTCAACCAATGAAAAACTGCATTTCTTTTTTTTTATTTATTTTTTTATTTATTTTAAATCGCTTATCCTGCAATGATTTGGAGAACAGATCTCAAGCCTCAGTGCAGCTCAAAGTGATGATGTAATGCCTTTTAACAGATTATAGCCAAATGCAATCCGAAACAACTATAGGAGGCCAACAGTGGATGATACAAGTCTGGGGAAGAGCGATGCAGAATCAAGGCAGGTATTGTGTTCAATATGTAGAATGGCACAGACGGACCGACAAGAGCAGCGTAAGAGGTCCCCATTTTTTGAACCAATACTCAAGCACCACTTAAAGTCATATCAGGCCTCTCTTCCATTGCGCCTGAAACCAACTGACATAAGTGAGATGCAGCTTGTATACATTGCAAAATACATTCTACATAAGAAATTACTCAACTATGGAAAGGAAAGCCTATTTACATAAATTAAATGATTAAAATCAGGATTTGCTTCCTTGCTAATGTCAGTAATAAATAAATAAATAAAATATCATTACCGTTGCAGTCAGGACCAAAGGTTCCTGGAGGACAACACACTTCAATATTGTCTATGCAGAACCATTTAAAAAGGTCTGGGTATTTATCCTTCCTGTAATAAGAAAAAAAAAAATAACACAGGAAAGTAAAAATAAATAAGTAAATAAATAAATAAATAAATATTATTAATAATACACACTCTAGACTGTCATGCCATGTGAAATCTGCAAGGTTTTTTTTCATCAGATTTTATTCCCCAAAATAAAGTCTCTACCCCACTAACATGTTTTGCCTTTATTTCACATCTCCCCTGAATAAAGTGCAAACCACTCAAACAGCAGGAAGGATTACTGCATTTTACTTCTAACCTGAATGCATACATATTACTATTTTTTTTTTTTTTTTATGTAAATGGGACACTCACTATATGCATTTTCGCAAAGTACAGCACTGGAAATTACAACCAAAGAGACAGACAAACCCCACTAACTTTTTGAACCACCAGTTTTCAAATTGCTCTTCATGTTCTTCTACCATGTGGTTACATTCAAAGCTGCTGCTGTCACAGAGGTTTTCAAGGATCTCCACTAGACGAATCTCACTTAACAGAAAATGGAAACAAACATTGAGAACAAAAAACATACATTTTTTTAAACACTTTTAAATTAAACGTTTTAAGCAGGCAAGGTTGTCCTTCCCACTAGTGTGACCTAACAAACAAACTTAGCATACCTGCTGACCCACCCAAGTACATTACTCTGTCACCTCCCTGTTAACTGTTACTTTTTAAAGGACACATTACTGTACATTTGAACGTTTTCACAAATAAATAAAATAAATAAATAAAATACCTAGTTTCATATTTTGATAATGCTCTTTCCTCCCAGGCAGTGTTTCCTCCCCCAAAATTCTTTTTAGCTGTTTTATCTAAACCCTAGAACAAAAATACAAGGTTTAATAACAATAACAACAACAACAAAAGTAAATATCATTAAAAACTACTGCCAAAGTCCCTATCTTCAGTATTTAACAGACAGTTTGCTAATTTATGTTCTTCCCAATTTTATAATTAGTCCCGATTAAACCCTGTAAACCACCTTGGCTGGAAGGATACCCCAACCTGAAATGTGCCCGATGTCTACTGACAATCAGAATTAATGACAATAACGATTTTTTGATTAAAGTAATTGGATTTTTCAAATTCCATTGAACATGCAGGTTATATCTGTATATCATTATTTATATACAACATTATTGATAATACATTTTCTGTTTTTTTTTTCTGTGAGACAAATAAAGTACAGGCTAAATAATTTTAAAAAAAGTGTTAATTGAATACTGCAAAACTAACCACCACACTACAAACATAAAAAATAGTTTTAAAAATATGTCTTTAAACTTACCTTATCAAAGTTGTCAACTATTGTCCGGCACGTTGTACAGGATGTTTTTGAGTCGCCAGCGAATAAACAGGGACTGTGCAAAATTACACCAAGTGTCAATAACGTTACTATATTTACAAATTGCATTTTTTACAAGGAGTGTTTCGTGTACCGGTGACAATAACACTTAGTATACTAAAAATGGAGACACACAGGTTTAAATACAATACTGGCTTATTTGATTCTTCTCAATGCATAAATCCAGACAGAAGAACCCCAGATGTTAAAAACGATATCGTTCAGAGACACTCATTCAATTTGCAGCATCCCGGTTTAAAAAAAAAAAAATACACACACTAACAGATTTTGATTTCCCCGTCAACCTCATGTTACATGTGTGGCTTCGTCTGATTTGAAAACTGTGACAGCCAATCAAAGGCAGAGCCAATTAGACCTCGCCACGCTCTGGGACAATGTATGACTCGCGTGTAAATTTTAAAGACACAGTACACTAAAACCCAAAGAGGGAGTATACAATTGTCTGTAATGTTTTTGATTGCAGAACTTTATTATTTGCCGCAGTCTGAATAAAACATCCCTAAAAGTACAACGGTATCAACACATTGTATTCTGCTAGGCTGACTCGACATCAACACAATAGTGGTTAAAAAACACACGTGAATAAATAAAAACAGCTGCCATTAAAAAAAAAAAAAACATTAAACGCATTTACATATGTGTCAGAGTTGTCGTAGTCATATAAGCAAGTTAAAAATAATAAGCGCACTGAAGGGAAGTTTATTGTTTCCCTGGTTACGTTGTTAAAAACTTCTACCTTTCAACTTTGAACCTGATCGGAAAGATCATGCAACAACATGGCAGAGAAAAGAAACTCCACAGGACAGTCTCTGTTGTTTCTTATCATCTCTGTAGTTTTTGTTCATTTATTGATATGCCCTTACACCAAGGTAGAAGAGAGTTTTAATTTACAGGCAATGCACGACATTCTTTACCACAGACTGGATTTAGAAAAGGTATGGAACGGAGTAAAATATATTCACCTAAGCTATGAGATGCTGCATGTTATCGATTGGGATTCAAATATGGGTTTGAACTGATTATTATGTTAATAGCGTTTGGTCTGTCATTAATGTGTCCAACCCGATCCATGCATTAAATATGATATTATTGTATGTAATTCAACATGTGATTTATTATTATTTATTTTTTTAATATACTATAAACTAAAAAGCAGGAGTTCTTTGCCAAACCATCATTAAAAAATACGTACCGTATTTAAAATCCTGTTTCTCAGCCAGTGTTTGTTATGACATGTTCATATTAAGCGAAGCGTAATTTGTTACAATGTATTTGCGCTCTGGTGTAGCAGTATTCAAAGACTTTAAATATTGCTAACTGTAACTGATCTCGTAAAGATCAAAACAGCAACCACTGTGTATATCGAATATCTATGTCCATTTTTTCAGTATAGGATACTTTACTTACAGTGTTTAATTTGTTATCCTAGGAATTATCTTTCTTTAAAGTTACTTATTGCTGAAAGAGTTTTTATTAAAGAGTTATTTATTAGAATACCACCGGGGAGTGTTTCAGTGTGATTACTGATAACCCATAACAAGCTTTGTGTAGAATATCAACATATATATTCTGTGTGCTTTTGAAGGCGTGGATTTCCATAACAACTTTCTTCTGAAGGCTGTCAAAAGAGGAGGAGCTGGTGGTGTAACCATGTACAAACTACATTTTTTTTTTCTTTTAGTATGACCATAATGAATTTCCTGGTGTTGTCCCAAGAACATTTCTTGGACCACTTTTTATTTCAATACTGTGTTCACCAGTAGTGTATGTCCTTTCAGTTCTTGAAGCAAGTTTTACTCGCAGATAACAGGTAAGAATACGTTGCAGTTTTATCTTTCATAACTTTCAAAAGGTCGAAATGGTAACACTGATTGCTAATATCACTTCTGTGTGATGAAAAGAGTTGGGGTGTAATACAGATAATGGCAGGTTGTGGTGGTGAGTTGACAACTTTGAAAAGCTCCATTTTACATGTTTTTTTTTCTTTTAAAACAGTGAGGGGCTGTTTGGGTCTTTGTGTGACATATGCACTCTGGAAACTTCAGAAGGAAGTTAGAAGGCTCTTTGGATCAACAGTGGCATCCTTATTCTGCTACATTACAGTCACTCAGTTTCATCTGATGTTTTACAGCACAAGAACACTACCAAATGTGTTTGCCTCACCCATAGGTGAGGTTATCTGCATATAATACATACATTTGTACTGTTAAACTATTTTTGTTTTACTGCATGTGGATTTTTAAAAGTACAGTATGGTATCTTATGGTTTAATTAACATTGTGTTTCATATTCGCTCAACATTCAATAGTATAAGGGAAAACCATGCTAGCTAATGAAAGTCAGGGACCAGCAAAGCTAGGGTGAACCTAAGGTTTGCTCTTCAGTTCTCATTTTTCCAATTTCAGAACGTTGCTTTAATGCACACATTCACTTGGTGCTTTACTGTAGGAAGACCACATTCTGATTGTCAGTTTTTGTTCTTATGATTTGTAGTAAATGGTTATATCTTTAAAAACTCTGAGTTTAAAGCCTTAAATGGTTGGGTAATTGTAACCTGTATTGCTTAATGAACTGCTGAGTCTTATGATTATTCATTTCATATTTTATACCCTTTCTTATCATTACAGTTCTGCTGGCCTTTACTGCTTGGTTGCAACAAAAGCATGACATCTATATCAGTCTATCTGCCCTGGCAATCATTGTATTCAGATCCGAACTCTGCATATTCCTGGGCCTTATGTTACTGATGTCTTTGATAAATAGAAGGCTTTCTGTCTTACAGTTGTTTTACTACACAGTTCCAGCTGGTATAATCTGCCTTGCTAAGTGCATTGTGACTCATTGTATAATATATCACACAAGCTTTTTTTACACTAGAACCTCAAAGTTAAGAACCCTACTCTTACAAAAGGACCTGTCAACCAAACACAGCCATTGAAACCAGAAACAGTTCATGAAGGGAGTTTTACCAGTAAAAACAGGTCTCCTGTCATAAGTTTTGTTTTCTTTTTATTCCTCAGGTTAAAGGTGTAGACTTTTTATTAATAAGTTCAACTTTATAGCCACTGAAACCACATTGTGTTACCAAAGGTAGTTTATCCCTAACTATCTGCATGACTGAAGACAGAAACTGGAAGGCCTGTCTACCAGGCTAAGTCTCTTTAGGTTGTATTGTTTTTTATTTTATTTTTTAATTTTTTTAGGCCTGACAGTTTCAGTAGATTCTGTTTTCTGGAAACAGCTGGTATGGCCTGAAGGAGAAGTACTTTGGTACAACACAGTTTTGAATAAAAGCTCAAACTGGGGAATATCCTTTTTATTTTTCAGATCTCATCAAGAGGTTAATTTTGTAAGCTCCAGAGTTTATATTTCTAACATGTGGGAGCTTTCAGATATGTAATAAGCAAACAGGACATTGCACACAGAATGTAGAGCCAGACTGCTGTGTAGAGAAAGATAGGTAGATAAATAAATAGATAGGTTTGAAAGGAGGTACAACTACAGTGTACAAAAAAATGAAAACAAATTAATGAAAAGTTTTTTTGTGGATGTACACGGACGGTTTAAATGATTAAAAAGATGATTTATTTCAAGATGCTTCACACAAAAACCCTTCTTCAGCTGTGTAGAAGGGCTTTTGTACGAAACACCCTGAAATAAATATTTTTTAATCATTTAAACCTTTGTTTACACCAAAAAAACTTCTTTACATTTTAATTTTTAATTTTCTTGGGAAAAAAAAAAAAAAAAAAAAATATATATATATATATATATATATATATATATATATATATATATATATATATATATATATGCTTTGACCCATTCATGTTTTGTACAGCACCCTATATAGTATTCTCTAAATCTCTGTGTGGTACAGCAGTATGGCTCTGAGGATGTGATATGTATGTCTAGGGGTGGAATTTATATTATACATTAGTAGAATTAGGTGTATTTAGCTTTTGCATATTGAACAGAAGGTAAGTTTGCCACTGTTATTCAGACACACAATTCTTTGCCTTTCCTTGACTCTTCTCTTCAGACTTCTCCATTTCTGTGGTATTTCTATTCAGCTTTGCACCGAGCACTGGGCTGCACTATTTTGTTTGTTCCTCTTGGTGCAATGGATAGGAGAACACGACTTCTGCTTCTACCAACCGTGGGATTTATTTTATTATATTCACTTCTGCCTCACAAGGAGTTGCGCTTTATAATATAAACAGTTCCAGTCTTTAACACAGTAGCAGCAAAAGGTTGTTCTTACATGTAAGTATTTGCATTTTTTCAAAACTTTTTTATTCATCATTGTACAAGATGAAAATCAGAGATTGATCTATTCTATTATTTATTTTATTTTAGTGTTTGTAGCACTAAAAATAATAAAAAATAATAGCAAAAATGTTTCATTCCATGTACCTCCATTCAGTAATTCAGCCTCAAATGTGTAGTTTTGAGAGATATGTTAATCCTTAAGATTAACTAACATATCCTTATATTTCTATAGTTCAAAAGTAGGCCCTATAATTACAGGTTCAATCCCAGTATTTTGATTTGTATTTGAACATTTTTACTAGTTTTAAATACATTTTCAGGATTTTGTCGTATTGTATATACAGCATGTTGCATGCACAAAACCCACAGGCTACTGTCAACCATTATATTTATGAATATACTTTACTGGCATTCTTACCATTAAATGTTATATCGGTTTTGAATTGCAGATTAAATAACTATCAAAAATCTTGGATTTATCAACTAGGCACTTTAGTTGTAATTGGCCATTTAATGGTTAATACTGCATACTCTGGCACATCACTATATGTCTCCCATTTTAATTACCCTGGTGGAAAAGCTATGGACAAACTACATGAAGTATTACCTTCAACTGCAGGTTAGTACAATTTTATTTTGTATTTCTGTAGTATTTTATGGTTTGTTTCTCCCCAACAGCTATATTCCAGTGTCATGTTTTA
This sequence comes from Acipenser oxyrinchus oxyrinchus, assembly GCA_030684275.1. Lineage (NCBI taxonomy): Eukaryota > Metazoa > Chordata > Actinopteri > Acipenseriformes > Acipenseridae > Acipenser > Acipenser oxyrinchus. The sequence continues at coordinate 20,969,857 of CM060256.1, read as the reverse complement.
AGGTCAACAGTTTTAAGTAAAATTAAAATACAATTAAAATCTGTCACCATGAATTAGGAGAGACTGCAGTGTTCTGAAAAGTAAACTTAAATGTTTGAAATTCTTACAGGTATTTTCTCTGGGGGTGGGGTTGACTAAAGAAAAAAAAAAAGACAGATATTCTGCCTTGGTAGGTTGTGTGTGCCTCTCGCCACAACAAGAATTTGAGTTGTAATATCCATTTAGTTTGCTTCTGAGGCCGATTCAATTTAATTCCAGATGTTTCGGTTCACATCAGTGGGGCTGCAGCACAAACTCGGGTTTCACGCTTTCTGGAGCTTAACAAAAACTGGAGGTAAGCTAAAGCACAAATAAACTATCAATAAGAATGAGTTTGGCTTGGTTTGCATGCAAAAATAGAAAATAAGTCATGTTTTTGGCAAGCTATTTTGGTAGTACCTTCTGGGCAATTTAAGTTTACCTTTTAGGGAGAAAAATGATCTAAGTGACCTAATTAATATTTGTGCAACTACTGATATCATGCAGCTTTCTTAAACTGGGTTTACAAGAGGTTTTTAGCATGTGTTAAAGAACCGCAAGTGCAGCCTTCCTTATTTGGCCACAAAACAATATAAAATCGAGGGAAAGAAAACAAAAACTCAGACATAGCATTACACTGATATCAAACAAATACCAACATTCTATAAGAGAGCGCTTTGTACTATGCATGCATTATTTGCTAAATAATTCTGATCTTTATGGTAGTCTATGAACAGAGCTAAAATCCAGCACTTTAGGTTAGTGATAGATATCCAGTCAAAATGTTTACATTTTCCAAATACTACCCAACTACTTGACTCTCCCACATTTCCCATTACATAATGTTATTATTATCTGCAAGATGGGCTGAATGGCCTCCTCTCATTTGTAAACTTTCTTATAATAATAATCACTGTTGGGGGTATCGCGCTACTTAAGTAATGTGTCACTGTAATAATATTACTTATGTCAATAACGAGGTAATCTAACACGTTCAATTTGTAGTGGGAGTTATAATATTATTCTCCGGAAAAAAGAGACAAATTCGTCTCGTTACCTTTTCTCTGTTGTACACTTAAATTAATGGTCTTTTCTTTTTTTTTTTTAACCCTGACATGCCGGACTGCTCTAATTTCGGTGCCTGAGCACCGATGACTCGATCTCTTCCAGGATGTCTCACCATTATACTAAGCTGTGGAGCAATAAAGCCAGCCTTTCTGAGCCTTGTCTTATAACTTATAACCAATACCAATCTTGATATTTTCTGTCTAGCTAAAACCTGGCACTCTGTAAACGACATGCACTCGCTGCATCTAGCCACCCCAAAGGGCTATTCCCTCTTTGACAAACCTCGCCTCACTGGCTGAGGCAGGGGCACTGCTTTTACTGCAAATTCTGTGCTTGCTTCCTCAGTTCTTTCTTTGCCTGCCTTTTCTTCATTTGAGCATCTCGCCATCAAGCTTCCCTCTCCCATGTCACTCACCCTCGTCTGCACTTCTACTGACAAAATCCTACTCCTAGGTGACATCAACATTCATGTTGACTTGCCTTCCTCCCCCCTAGTGACTGACTTCAACACAATTCTAGACTGTCTTGGACTCTCTCAACCTGTCAACAGCCCCACTCACACCCGAGGACACACCCTGGATACTGTTATCTCCTTCCATCCCAAGAATCTGCAGAATTCTCTGAAACTCTCAGAATGTGTCTCTGCATCCCTTCTAACTGGTACTCTCCCGTCCTCAGTTGATGATGTGGTGACCCTCTAACGCCACCTTTATTCATATCATTGACACGGTTGCCCCGCTTACAACCAGAACCGTCAAAAAAGATGCCCATGATACCCCTCGAACTTCGACTGCTTAAGTCTGCCTGCCGCAAGCTTGAGCGCAAGTGGAGGTCGTCTGGACTAATGGTTCACAGAGAGATCTGGACCGACCATTTCATGATCTACAGGCGTGCGCTCGCCGTGGCCAGGGTGAAATACTTCTCTGAAATCATAACTATGAGACACGGTAAACCCAATGTTCTCTTTTAAGAACATTGACCAAATCCTACATCCAGCCACTGACAGATCCAACTCCTGTTCATCCTCCTCTTTCTTTCGGAGCAAAATCGACAACATCTATTCTACGCTATCCCACCACAAACTCAGTTTACTACTTGACCACCTTGATGCTCCTCCTTCTCTCCTCTCTCCATTGCTGATTTTTCCAGCTTACTGTTGAAATCAACTACTGCCACATGCCCCCTGGTCGACTAACCTTGTCCGTCTCTGTGCTTCTGATCTTGCTCCCTCCATTCGGCACACTCAACCTGTCCCTGGACTCTGGCTCGGTTCCTGCTGCCCTTAAGCTTGCCCGAGTTACGCCGGTACTTAAAAAAAACCCTCCCTCGACCCAGCTGACTTATCTAATTTCCATCCCATCTCCAATCTCCCTTTTCTCTCAAAAACTCTTGAAAGGGCTGTAGCCAGTCAGCTGATGAAACATCTCTAGTCTGGTTTCCGGCCGCATCACACTACTGAAACTGCTCTGCTCCGGATTGTGAATGATCTCCTGCTCAATGCTGATACTCCCTCTGTGCTTGTCCTCCTTGACCTAACCTCCGCTTTTGACACCATAGATCATGGCATTCTTCTTGACTGCCTTCAGAAGTATGCTGGAATCTCTGGAACCTGTCCCTCCTGGATGTCCTCTTACCTATCCGGACACATGCAGTCTGTTTTCTATGCTGGATGCAGTGGCATTGCAAACCCGGTCACTTGTGGTGTCCCCAGGATCTGTTCTTGTGCCCCATCTCTTCAATATCTACATGCTTCCCTTGGGTCACCTCATCCGCCAACACAGCCTCATGTTTCACTCCTATGCTGACAACATCCAGCTCTACTTAAAACTCAACCCTGGAAGCCCCTTTAGCCATGAGGCCTGGATGTCTGCCAGTTTTCTTCAGCTGAACACTAACAAATCTTTCTCTCCTTCTAGTAGGATCTAAAACTCAACTTAAGAATCTCAATATAGCTGCCCTGAACCTCAGAAACGGCTGCTGCCTTCCCCCACAGTACGAAGCCTTGGTGTACTTCTTGACAGCAACTTCTCCTTTAATACCCACATCTCCTCCGTGATCAAATCTTCCTTCTACCATCTTTGAAACATCTCCAAAGTCTGTCCCTACCTTTCCCTCCCAGATGCGGAGATACTTTGTCATGCATTTGTCTCCTCTCTACTCTCTATATGGTGGTCTCCCAGCACGCACCATAAACTGACTGCAGCTAGTTCAGAATGTCGCTGCTAGGATTATTACCAGATGTAAAAAACATGATCACATCACACCCCCAGCCTGTTCTCTCTTGCTTTCCATGCTCTTTAAGCCTGATATCTGCTATTAGCTGCTGTATTTCATGTATTATGCACTTTCCACTGTATTTAATGTACTATTTCATGTATTATGCACTCCACTGTATTTAATTTGCTATTTGTGGTTATGTTGAATTCTAATGTTTGTACATAATATGATTCTCTTCATAATACCAAATTTATATAAAGTTAGGAAATATACAGTATATTATGTTTATATGCCAAAATGAAATGTGTTTATACTACATCTATAAATGCAAAGATCTTTAGAAACAATTGATAAAGGCATGAAAATCCAACATTTGGTGTTGTTATTAATGACAGTATTTATGTCTGTTGTAGGTATGACAAAAGGTAAGATATTAAACCAGGAGATCCAGAAATGACTAGTTACTCACATGTCTTGATTGAAGCGCAGCCAGCCCAGCTGGTTTACTTCAAAGGCACACACAAAACTCTGGCAACTATACCTGGCTTTAATGAACTTGCTGTAAATGTGTCTTTGCTACCTCCACTGTATGTAAAACTTGAAACTAAATTAGTATTGCTTGAACAAAAAAAGGACTCATTAGCATGAATATATTGAAATAATCCCAAGCTCTATTTTTGTAAATAATGTACTTTGGAAGTAAAATATATTGGACCACTTATTTATCTATTTATTTTTTTAAAGTTTGAAGCTTTTGTTTTGTTGCTGTTTAAATACTTGGGCTCCTATTTTTATCACAGTCAATTTTTTTCTGCTCTAATTTGATGTAATAGGAGTATGCAACATAACAGTAATTTCTTTTAAAATAACCATGAATCATCAAAACAGTGCATGCAAATACAAGTACAAATAAAATATATATTTTTTTCTAAATATTGAGTAGTTCTCTGTGAAAACGGTATTCTTTGTGTTCCTTATGTCCATATAATATCAGCCAAGCTATAGTATCACATTAAAGTTGTTGTTTTTTTTTTAAATATACTCCTAATACAAAATTGTAAGCCTTATAAAAGTCCATTGCATTGTTTTGTAGTTATTTTAACTCTGGCTTTACATGCACTGCACTTACATGTTTTGTTATGCTTTCAATACATCATCATTATGCAGATGATAAATTACAGTTTAAATGGAGAATTGTTTGCTCATTAAAATGTTGAAAGTACAAATACAAAATAACCTTATCAGAATACGATAAACCATAAGCTAATATGTGGAGCATAATGGGGTTCATTTTAAAGAGATTATATTGTCCAGACTGACCTGCACATACACATTTTATTTTATACCATTTACTTTAAATGACAGATAGTCAATGTTGAGAGAATAAAATAGATATTATGCATTTAAAGCATTGAAAAATATAGAATTTGTGCTAAATAACATACACTATGCTTCATAACAAATGGACATGTAGTTCTCATGATGAAACCATAAATGTGACGGCATGATCGCACCTTTCCACTTTAAAACAGGAATGGGTATCGCTGGTCCTGGAGGGCCACTGTACTGTATACCATGTTGAACAGGTATTATGAAATAATTGACATGGCTGGAACAAAGCCCTGGTCTGCAAGGACCAGTATTGCCCTTCCCTGCTACCTGAGGATTCAGAAACTATGCATTTGAGGGTCTTGTGCGGTAACTAGATGTAATTCAAGTAACAACCAAGTTCATGTAATTAAATCATTTGTGTGCCTGTGTCTACATGAATAGGTTTTAAATATGTACTGCCATAAACCAGAAGAAATGCAAATACAAGAATAAAGTTTCAGTAGCTTAGCTACTTGAGTTTCCAAACCACTACCGTTTTGTTTTTTTTATTGCAAGTGTTGATTGTTGACTATTGTTCAATAATTGGTGCTGCATTGCAACAAAGCCATACGATGTACATAAACCAGACTGTTCAAGGTCATCAATGAGGCAATGCAAACCCCTAGCTAAAGTCACATTGCCACCCTTGCTATATCAATATTTTGTTCCCTGTCTCATATGTGGCAGTATAAAGAGGAAGGGCTGTAGTCCCCATATTGGAAAGTCATTTTAGAGGATGTGTCGGGCTTTAACTAAAAATCCTTATATTACACTCAATGGTTTAATTATTTAAGCATGTGCTCATTTGGGTTAAAAGTGTACAATGAATACCTGTACAATGTATCAGCAGTTAAAGATAATAATAATGTCTGTTACTAGCGAGCCCTTTTCCATTTCTAGCGGTACAGTTTGGAATTAATTTCCTGAAGTGTTAAAAATGACCCCAAATAACCCTACACTACTCTTCCATTACATATACAAATAACTCTTTGAACCCATTCAAGGAGAAAAATGCTTTATTTATTTACAATATACCACATAATTAGTATGTTTCCAGTCTGAATGCTTACACATAGTTATCAAATTCAGTATGGAAATGAATATGTATAAATTTACACTGTATATTCACTGGATTTTACCCATAATTTAACCCTCAGTAAAACATTTAATTATACAAACAATTTGTGCTTAAGAGAGATAAAAGTATAAATTTGAACAAATACTGTTTATACAGTACCAATATGCATTGTCTGTTACATACAAATGCTTTCAGGAATTTAAAAAGGAAACTAATCTTCTAAATTTAAACAGTACCATGAGCCACATATTTCCACAATGAAAGGATCAAAATAAAATTACATTACCATTTTTATTTTTATTTTTTAAACATTTTTTTCCGGTCACAGCTTTGTCCTTAGGGCTGCATTTTTCAAGAATCATTAAGTAGAGCATCTAGTAACTACAGCACATACTCACTTTAATTCATTGACTACACCTCGGGTAAACTTCTAAGTATTTACAGCATTTTGACCTGAAGAATTCTGCATAAGGCACAAGAAATTAATTTACAAATTTGTGTAAAAAAAAAAAGAAAAAGAGAAGGGGTGGGAACTGTACAAAAAGCAAAACAAAAGTTACAGTACATCCTCCTATAGCTAAACTCCCACTCCATCAAACAGTAGTTCAGGCATTCTTCAATACTGAAAATATATTAGGGGAAGGTTTACTTTTAAAAAGATCTGTCTTTCTATATTCTCTGGCATTGACCTTGTTTGATTCAGGCTACAGCTCTTGCTGGCTGTACTGAACAGTGTCTCTGCTGGAATGATGCTTGGGGGGCATCCCACGTATCTAATAGCTACTTTGGCAAGGTCTGGCCATAGGAACTTCTTCAGGTTCCAGTAATCAAGAGGATCACAGCTTTGATCCACTATTTCTTCCTCCAAGTACTCAAGTACAGTCAGTTCTGAAGACTTTGGTCTTTCCTCTCTTATTTTACTCCTGATGTCATCCATTAGGGCCCACAGATTGTCCTTGCTACTGGGACCGCTGTTAGATGGAGCAGGAACTTCGCTACAACCATTAGAAACAATAGGCTTTCTCTCTCCTGAGGTAGAATATAATAAATCTAGTTCTTTGACCAGGTCCTGTTTATACTGTTCTGCTTCTTCCTCCGTAAATAATGAGGTCTTATAACGGGGGTCCAACATAGTAGCCCAGATGTACCTGGGGTCGTGAAGTGCAGAGGACATTCGGCTCACCATGCCATCTTTCAAAGATTTTAGCATGTTGTCTATACCCATGGTTTCATCAAACAACATATCTATCTTTCTGTTTAGAATGTGAATCAATGGAATAACTTGTCCAAGTGTAGCTGTTCGGGTGCTCATCTCCCTGCAGACAACCTCAAAAGGTTTTAAAGCATGGCACACGGACTGCATCACTTCCCATTGATCACAACTTATCAGTTCCCTGAAGTTGCACTCTATAGACAACTCATCGATTGCTTTCTTCTGTTCAACTAAACGTTCAAGCATGTAAAAAGATGTATTCCACTTGGAAGGGATATCCTGGACTAGCTGATTTTCGGGCAAGTCATGCGCTTTTTGCAGCTCTGCCAATTTCTCTTTTGCCTTTGCTGAACGATGAACACGCTCACAAATTTTTCTTGCAATGCTGAGAAGATTTTGAACCATTCTCTGACTCTTTATGGCTTCACTTACAATGAGATCAATAGTATGTCCGAAACACTGCATGCTTGCTTGTTCATTGTCATCAAGGATATTTGCAATACTCTGATTATCCGTTACAGTGAAGCCAATTTTCAGACCAGAGGAAATAATCCAGGTGTCCCACAAGTATTCTAGCTGTTTTTTAATGTCCATGAGGTTGTAGTCACAGTCAATTTGAGAAACATTCAGAAGAGCAGAACAGTGGAAATCTTGCCCTGGAGGTCGAACAGATGATTCAAAGGTTGCCCAGTGAGCAGTAAGAGTCAAGTACTCGTGTGTCTGGTTGCTAACCCAAATTCCAGCTGTGAAATGAACAATGCCACCTTCAGCCTCCTTAAGATGTGAAACAATTACTTCCTTCACATTGTCATACATTTCAGGTATGGCTGTGCTAGAAAAATAGGTTGATGAAGGTATGGAATACTGTGGTTGAAGGTATTCCAGTAATCTGTTAAATCCATCATTTTCCACAAGGGATGATGGTTGAAGGTCCAATGCAAGCATTTCAGCAACAAGTTTGGTAATTTTTTTGGCAATTGGATGATATTCGTTGTATTTTTCATTGCTGTCTTCAGATGTAGTAGCAGTAGTAGTTTCCATTGAATCAGATCTGGCTTGGAGGTCTGCAGAGGAAGACACCATAACTCTTGAGACATTGCTCTTGTTTTCAAGAATATTTCCATGAAATCTCTGCATGTGCCGGAACAAGCAACTTGTCCCAAGGTTTGTAGTCTTTTTTCCTCTGCTTATTGTGCGACTACAGTGCAAACACACCACATTTGTTGGATCTGTAGTACAGATAGAAAAATGATTCCACAATTTAGATGTCTTTTTACTAGTAACAGGTAGTATGTGTGGCTTTTCCTCAGCCATGGAGGAGTTTTCAGTGATTTTAGATGACAGAGCTTCTGCAGCAGCTAGTGTAGCATAGGGTGATCGAGGAGATGAAGGAATATTCTCAAATGTGCCTTTTTGGTTCTTGAGAACATTAGGATGACGCCTCATCAGATGCCTCATCAAACAGCTTGTGCCAAAATCCCCTCTTTTTCCTCTGCTAATGACACAGGGGCAGTATCTACATAAAGCTTTAAGATGATCAACTGGAGACACTATGAAATGATGCCACACTTCTGATTTCACTCTCTTCATAATTTTCTTATTTTGTTGGAAGACTGAACTCTGGTCTTTATTCAAACTTGGACCCTCAGACAGATCATCAGGTGATGAAGTAAGCAAAATGTCTCTCTCACTAGCCCCTTCACGAAAAGACAATGCTGTTACTGGTGTGTCTATTAATGCTTGGCCAGTAGACAGGTGATAAAGTGCATCATCAGGCTCCTCTTTAATGTCCATGCTTTCATTGATATTCTGTGGCACCTCATCAGTCATCCTTTCAGGAGATGAGGTTATGAAATGGGAATCTTTTTTGAATTTTGAATCCCCTGTGTCTGGGTGCTGGAACGTTGGTAACAAAGTGGGGGGTGTTGAATAATGAGGTGGAATACTTGAACCATTTCCATTCTCTTCTATAACAATGTCACGGTGGGCTCTCCACATGTGTCTTATAAGACAGCTTGTTCCCAGATCTTTTCCGTTCTTCCCGCGGCTGAATTCATTCATACAATGTATACACACGGCTTTCGAACTGTCTACAGGAGATAGATAAAAATGTTTCCAAACAGCAGATCTTCTTCTTGAGTTTGAATTTTTTGGAGTAACAGACTGATTCTCCATTGCATCTTCATTATGGTTATTACTGGAATGTGGGGAAGAAGCCATGCAGGTCTCATCTTTGACACACTTGTCTGATATTGGGGTCGTTGGAAATACTTCCTTAGATGGAATCTCTTCCATATCACCCGGTGAAGATACCATAGCCGTATTCTTTTGAGATGTCAGTTCCCCATTATTGGATGGATTTATGGGAGGCAATACAGAGGTAGCAACCGAATTAGGAATGGAATTTGAAGAGCATTCATTGTCCTGTAAAAGTACTGTAGGATGAGCCCTCCGCACATGCCTCATTAGACAACTTGTGCTCAAGTCTTTTTCATTCTTACCCCGACTAAACTCTTTCATGCAGTACATACAGATTGCTTTGGTATTATCTCTTGGAGATATTAAAAAATGATTCCAAGCAGGTGACTTTTTCCTTGGGTTAACATTATTTCTCATTGATGAGAGAAGACTTTGTGTAACAGCATCCATTGCTACATCATAAAGCGTACTAGTGTACCCGGTAAGCAAATTTCCATATTCATCATTTTCTCTAGCAACATATCTGCCAGGTGAACCAACGAAGGCCTCATTCTTTTCCTCACTATTGTCATTTATGCAATTTTCTGGCTCCTCTTTAATATTTATGCTTTTGTTGACTTTTTCTGATGTCTCGTCATCCATCGTTTCAGCTTTTCTCTTCATAGTTTTTTTGTTTTGCTGTAAAACTGAACCCTGGTCGTCATTCAAAATTGGACCCTTGTTTTTTACATCTGAAGGTGAGGTTATAGTCTGAATGTCCACTGATAATTGTCCAGAAGCCAGCTCAGGAGGCATATCAGACAGCCTTTCAGGAGAGGTCACAGAGCAGGATTCCTTAGCAACAGACTTTACATACACTGCTGCATCACAAACAGTATTATTGTAATCTTTAAGCATATTTTCATATTCAGAATGGTCAGGTTCCTCCTTAATATTAACACTTCCCTTTGTATTTTCTGGCTTTCCATTATCTTCTGTAAAATCATCATGTTTTGAACTTGTATCCTCACTGTTATGGGACAAATCCTCCTCGCTATCCATTTTAGAAATGTGTGCTCTGATCCACAAAATGTCCTTGTTAAAAAAAAAAAAAAGGAGTCTGTTAAGAGCTTATTTTGTGACTTAGAAGCATGCGTCTTATCTCTTTTTTTTTTTTTAATAGATTGGGATATTATGAAAAGTGAGGTCCATCACTTAGTCTTCTACAGAGTTTTACTGTTCCAATCACAGTAATGTTTGTGGCACCATCACGCATCCTTTTGCTCAGATGTGTTACGTTCGTCTTTATAACCTAAAATAAAAAATAAATAAAAGGAATTAATATTTCATGTATGTTGTTATAAAAGTATCTAGTCAGTCGCTATTCAAAAGTTTGAAAACATTAAAAAAGTACCTTGAGCTAAACAAACATCCATTTCAAGAGGTCACATATAGATGTTAATGTGCTGTGAACACACGAATAAAAAAGCAACGTGTGATGCTTCACCAATGAGAGCACCAACCAAGCAAGCAACAAAAAGCTTCCACTCTGACAGCGACTAATAAAAAAAAGCATACTCCATTAATACATTTTCCTTAAATACATTATTTTTTGCAGATCATTAACTACCCAGTTTTATTCACCATTCCTCAATTATCAAAAAATAATATTTAAGATTCTTTAATATTAACTTAATTTATGTTATTATTAGGGGTGCACTGATAAGATTTTCTTGGCTGATACCAATTAACCGATGCTTATCTGCCCATATTGGCTGATACCGATAATAAATAGACAGGTAAATTACTAGAATAAGACATAGGGCTTATATTTAAATTGTTTTATAATTATAAACAATTAACAGATATCGTTTACTTCTTGTATTTATGAAAAAAATGAACAGGTATTGTTTACTTGTTGCACTTGCTTCAGAAAATGAATACAAAGAATACCGTAGTATTATATTGTGTGCTTGTCGGCAATTTATACATTTGTTTTACAACAGTCACACAAAAACATTTAGCATTTGTACTAGTAAAAACACTTCTGTAGAGAAAATATATAATGTGACATTTTTTATAGCCACTTGCTGTCAAACATTGCATATTATAACTTCTACCTATACTGTACAGTGTCAGTAGAAAAAAAATAGCCTAAGCAATGTCAACTACAACAACGTTCGTTAAATTCTTATTTTAAGAATACACTGCTTAAAAATGCAGCCCAACTTAAATTGTTCAATTAATCAAAAACAAAAAGATGTCATGAAAATATCCGGTTACAATATTCAGTCAAACTTGAAATTGTTACTAAACAAGACAGCACAGTAATCAAGTACAGCTTTAAAATGCTGCCTAATACACCCACAACCAATGCTGATTAAGATAAACAAACAGAGCAAGATAAACAAAATGTAATGCCAAGCTGAGAGAGAGAGAGCGAACGAGAGAGAGAGAGAGAGAGAGAGCGCGAGCGAGCGAGAGAGAGAGACACACACATCGCAGAGGCAGTTTTGTAACTAACCGCTCATCGATGCTGCATTTGAACAATACTATTTTCTTACAAATAATAAATACCCCTACATTTGAGTTTTGTCAGCCTGAAACCAACTAGAAAGCATTACTTAATGTCAGTCTGGTAACTGTATAAAATAGATGGCAGGGCTTGAATTTCAGTGCGGGAATTCACGCATTTTCCAAGTTGCTCCCGCATATCTGCAACTTTCAGTGTGGGAAAATCCCGCAGAGATATTTTAAGACACCAAGCTACTGTATTTTTCACCCAATTTAGAATGCCTGAAACGCTACAACAATCTATAAGGAAGTGGGCATCAGTGACGAAAGCACACTGAGCCGCATTCCGAGTAGTTCTGGTTAAAATAATTAAATAAAAAATGGATAAGTGCCGTGAGACTTTATTCTCTTGTACGCAATTCCCAGATGCTATCTTTAAGCATTATAGAAACTCAGTACACTGCAGTATAAAGTAAACAGTTTTGGGAAAAAAAAAACAAAAAACAAAAAAAAAACAACACGATATTAAGTCTATCTAGGTGTTGTTTTGCAAGTGGTGACATTTGCTTTAACTCTTAAAACTCAGCCCCATTCACTTTGGGGTGCCAGGGCACCAAAGGTTATGCACATATTACTGAGGCACCGTAAAAGCCACCTAACCGGTTTGTTTAAGAGTACAGACTTGGGGCTTTCCAAAGATGTATGTGTATGCAGTACTCCTAGCCAGAACTACGACTGACTGAAGTTAAGCCTCTCATCATGTGAGAAAGTTCACAGCTTAGGTTTCGTTTTGAGTCTATGCTCTGTCATTGTAGCAGCTAGACTGAAAGGGACGGTATCGTTGGAAAGCTTAGAAGCTCAGCTCCCCTCCATGATTTTTTGGGGGGGAAAAAGCGTTTTTTTTTTTTGTTTTTTTTTAAACACATATAGTATGCCTGATCCTCTTGCAACTTACATAGTATAAAAGGAAATTGTGGCCTTTCATTTAATATGTTACATGCATGCAATACAAACTATCTAGTAGTTAAACATACATAAATGAAAACAGTGAAAAACAGGCAGAAATAGGGCTGTGTGTAAAGCGTTAAAAAAAAAAAAGAAATGGAGCGCTGGTTTAAAAGAAAAGCACCTTTTTCTTCTGGTGCATGCAAAAACTTTGTCAGGCAATGGCAAAAGAGTGCTCTGTCTCAGTGATGAACAGCTGTTGGGTCTCTTGAAAGCAGCTTATTTTAAAGCAACACCAGTGTGAATGATGATGCAGTAAAATATACATATATTGTTTTTTAGATGCAAAAGTGCCTTTTTTTTTTTGCCATTCCCCCTAAAATTATGGAATCCCCACCATTGGCTGCAGCATAGGGGGGAAATCTCCCTAGCACACAAAAATGAAATTCAAGCCCCAGATGGGCTTCAGTAAGTTAGAGGAAAATAATTCCATCTATGGTTTCTGTGAAGTCAAACCACGAGACCGCACTGAATAGGTAGCCTCTCGGCATGGCACCGATATAAGGTCAAGAAAATCTTTAAATCGGTGCACCCCTAATATTTTAAATTATATATATATATATATATATATATATATATATATATATATATATATATATATATATATATATATAGAGAGAGAGAGAGAGAGAGAGAGAGAGATAGATAAACTGCAGTGTACCAAATTGAAGGCATATGAAAGAGTTTTTTTTAAAATGTACACAAGGTTTAAAAGATCTTTTATTTTCAGTACGTTTCGGGCAAAAGCCTTTCAGCTGTCAGGATTATTAATATAGAATGTTCATTCCCAGAGGTTCCCAGTTTGAAGATAGACTCTCATTCCTTTTGTTTCCGAGCAACATTTGTTCCAAAGCACCGATTGATCACACAGACTGTGATGTCTTCAGCAGTGTGATCATCACTGTTGAAGTGATGGGTTACTGGAAATGCAGTGGTGTTAATACGAATGCTTCTTAAGTGTTCTACAAACCGGTCTGCTAAACGCCTTTTAGCTTCCCCCAATATACAATTTGTTGCATGGATATGTGCCTTTCAAAGCTTCCCCAGAAGGACAAATATCACTGTGTACCACATATTCTCTTAAATGTTTAAATGTTTAAACGTTAGTAAAGTGTGAAATGTTTAATTTTGCTTAATTATTTAAACTTTGTCAAAAATGTGCAGGTCAAATATTAAGAAGCGGCTAACTGCAAATAACAGCTACTTTTATTTTAACGTTTAAAAATTAAATTACTAAATTAAAACAGAATCTAGCACCCCTATTTATTATATAAAGCATTTTTTCTAATTACATTTGAAATGCTGGATTTTACAACAAGACCCACCTAAAGCACCTATTTTCAAGACTCCCCCTTTGATGTCATATAGAAGAGACACAGTGATATTCGTCCTTCTGGGATCCTTTGAAAGGCACATATCCATGTAACAGACCACAATGAAATACGTATAAATACATTCATTCGGAAACAGATTAGAGGCACTAAATCTTCATTCAACATTCATGAACATTTTACATGTACCTATATTTGTGGAAACTAAAAAGCGTTTAGCAGACCGGTTTGTAGAACACTTAAGAAGCATTCGCATTAACACCACTGCATTTCCAGTAGCCTGTCACTTCAACAGTGATGATCACACTGCTGAAGACATCACAGTCGGTGTGATCAATCGGTGCTATGGAACAAATGTTGCTTGGAAACAAAAGGAACAAGAGTTTATCTTCAAACTGGGAACTTTTGAACCTCTGGGAATTAACATTCTATTCTAATAATCATGACACCATCCACAGAATGTTTTTATAATTACAAATCTTGAACAACAAGCAGCTTACTGCACTGTGTTTACTTTTCTATTTAAAACATCTGAAGGGCTTTTGCCCAACATGTTCTGAAAATAAAAGATCTTTTAAACCTTTTGTGTAATGTTTTTAAAACCTTTTCTCATATAATATATTACATATATTCCTTTGAATTTAAGATGTACTTTAACTATTTTTTGCTTCTCAAAAATAGCCAGCGTCTTACATTTGAGTACAGTAGCGATGCATGTATTAAAAATCACCAAAAGATGCGACTACCCGAGTACACAAACAGCAACATGACTTACTGCCGAGAAAGATGAACCAAAATGTTACTGCCCGATCTCGAATCATTCATGACATACAAGCAGCCATTTTCAAAGCAGCATCCTGAGGAATTCAAAGAGAAGCTTTTACAATTTCAGAGTTTCTAATAAACAGTTTGGAAATGCTGATCAGACCCCAATATTTTTAGACATGCCAAGCAATACCAGTTCACAAATTGGTAGAAAAACAGGTGCAAATAACCACGACTGGAAATATCAAGCAACACATAAATGTAATGCTCTCTGCGATAGCAGACAGCCACAAACTGCCTCCATAGGTGCAACTGAGGTTGTATCTTTAGAAATGCATATTTGATGTTTTAATTTTTCCTCAAATTGAGGGTGGGAATCTTAATTTGAAGGAATACGATGTGTGTGTATAAAAATGGTTTTATATATATATATATATATATATATATATATATATATATATATATATATATATATATATATATATATATATATATATATACACACACACACAGTACTATGTGCAAAAGTTTTAGGCAGGTGTGAAAAAATGCTGTAAAGTAAGAATGCTTTCAAAAATAGACATGTTAATAGTTTATATTTATCAATTAACAAAATGCAAAGTGAGTGAACAGAAGAAAAATCTACATCAAATCAATATTTGGTGTGACCACCCTTTGCCTTCAAAACAGCATCAATTCTTCTAGGTACACTTGCACACAGTTTTTGAAGGAACTTCGGCAGGTAGGTTGGCCCAAACATCTTGGAGAACTAACCACAGTTCTTCTGTGGAATTAGGCAGCCTCAGTTGCTTCTCTCTCTTCATGTAATCCCAGACAGACTTCGATGATGTTGAGATCAGGGCCGCCATACCATCACTTCCAGGACTCCTTGTTCTTCTTTACGCTGAAGATAGTTCTTAATGACTTTAAGCTGTATGTTTGGGGTCGTTGTCATGCTGCAGAATAAATTTGGGGCCAATCAGATGCCTCCCTGATGGTATTGCATGATGGATAAGTATCTACCTGTACTTCTCAGCATTGAGGAGACCATTAATTCTGACCAAATCCCCAACTCCATTTGCAGAAATGCAGCCCCAAACTTGCAAGGAACCTCCACCATGCTTCACTGTTGCCTGCAGACACTCATTAGTGTACCGCTCTCCAGCCCTTCGTGAACAAACTGCCTTCTGCTACAGCCAAATATTTCAAATTTTGACTCATCAGTCCAGAGCACCTGCTGCCATTTTTCTGCACCCCAGTTCCTGTGTTTTCGTGCATAGTTGAGTCGCTTGGCCTTGTTTACACGTCAGAGGTATGGCTTTTTGGCATAAGTCTTCCATGAAGGCCACTTCTGACCAGACTTCTCCGGACAGTAGATGGGTGTACCAGGGTCCCACTGTTTTCTGCCAATTCTGAGCTGATGGCACTGCTGGACATCTTCCGATTCGCGAAGGGAAGTAAGCATGATGTGTCTTTCATCTGCTGCAGTAAGTTTCCTTGGCCGACCACTGCGTCTCGGTCCTCAACGTTGCCCATTTCTTTGTGCTTCTTCAAAGAGCTTGGACAGCATATCTGGAAACCCTGTCTGCCTTGAAATTTCTGCCTGGGAGAGACCTTACTGATGCAGTATAACTACCTTGTGTCTTGTTGCTGTGCTCAGTCTTGCCATGGTGTATGACTTTTGACAGTAAACTGTCTTCAGCAACCTCACCTTGTTAGCGAGTTTGGCTGTTCCTCACCCAGTTTTATTCCTCCTACACAGCTGTTTCTGTTTCATTTAATGATTGTGTTTCAACCTACATATTGAATTGATGATCATTAGCACCTGTTTGGTATAATTGTTTAATCATACACCTGACTATATGCCTACAAAATCCCTGACTTTGTGCAAGTGTACCTAGAAGAATTGATGCTGTTTTGAAGGCAAAGGGTGGTCACACCAAATATGGATTTGATTTAGATTTTTCTTCTGTTCACTCACTTTGCATTTAGTTAATTGATAAATATAATCTATTAACATGTCTATTTTTGAAAGCATTCTTACTTTACAGCATTTTTTCACACCTGCCTAAAACTTTTGCACAGTACTGTGTATATATATATATATATATATATATATATATATATATATATATATATATATATATATATATATATATATATATAGAGAGAGAGTTTTTTATTTTTTACCAAAACAAGGAGAAATGTGGTACATTTTCAGAAATATACTACAATAAACTGTATGCAATTAAGTAACTATCACTGCATCTTGCTAAAAAATGTATTCATGTATTTAGGTTTATTCCACCCCCCCCCCCCAAACAGGCCTTTTACCCAAAAACTACTGATAGGCCCTACTCATTGATTAAATGGGAACTAAACGTCTGGGGAAAAAGGAGTTGTCACATTCATGTTTCCAAAAAATTATAGTATACGGTTCTCCAATCAGAAATGTATACATGAAAATGTAATTTACTTTGATGTATGCATAAAACTAAACAATTTTACAAAGGTTATTAATTATTTTACTGTGCTGAATTTGGACTATTTTGAAGCCGTCCCAAATCAGTGTTTCATTATGCAAATCTGATTCTCGTCTAAAGTTCCATTGGAATGCAAGCTTTATGGTTTGTAAAACTAGAGTAATCTCATGTATGTATCGCTAGCGAGCTACAAGTGTGTGTAATATATATATATATATGTGTGTGTGTGTGTGTGTTTTTTTTTTTTTACCAAAACAAGGAGAAATGTGGTACATTTTCAGAACTATAGTACAATAAACTGTACTGCAATTATGTAACTATCACTGCATCTTGTTAATAAATGCAACCATATTCAACGAGAACGTCTCTTATTACCACCAATGTTATAACAATAAAACTACATTCCCACAAATATGTAAATACGTTACACTGCACAATCAACTTATCGAGTCACATTAGCGATCTACTTGGTTTGGAATTAGACACACAACACACATTACGCGCGTGGGGTCTGCATCTCAGTTAGTAGTGTGGTCATAAAATGACCAAAAAACACACCACCATTGTTATTATACTATATACTATAAATAAATCTAAACATGATCTTGCACTGCCACCTGGTCGAGCTGTGTTTATATACAAAATTAAAGAGAACTAGAAACATTATGTTTGTATCACCCTCTGCGTTTTTTTTGTTTTTGTTTTTTTTTTGTACCTGATGTCACACAGCTCACCTTAGACGGTGTATTGAGACGACGTACACACAGCCGTAGTTCAATGGTTTAAATGCACAAATGAATGCTGGCACAATCAACTACCGTAAACAATAGAGGCCTACCTCCGTCACAATGCAGACAATAACAAAAACACAATTGGGAATCGGTTACTGTAATGTACCTTGTGCTGTTGTGATTGATGCACGAAAATTGATGATAAAGTAAAACAAACTTCGCGTTATGGCTTTCACGTCCTCCATTTCCGCTAGATACATAAATGCATCGGTTTCACTACTTCAACAGCAACTAGAGGCCCGGCCATGTTAGGCCAAACAGGAACTCAACCTGGCGAGGCAGAACCAGATCCTAGCAGCAGAACACTGAAGAACCAGCCTGGGAACCGGATCAGCCCAACACCCCCTCATTTTAAACGCCAAAGCAACAGAATGAAACCATTTAAAAAAAAAAAAAAAACGAAATATACATACCAGAATGTCCAGATCTATGTTACAGTCTGCTTCGGTACCCAAACAGTTAAATTAAAAAGTATTTAATTGAACGAAGAGTCAATTAGTTCTTCGCTTTGTCTCCTCTGCAGTCAGCACTCAGCAGCAGCAACGGCGTAGCACGCAGTGAACGTGCTTTGTGATGTCATCAGGGTTTCCAAAATGGCGGCGCGCTAAAGGCGAAAGGGAAACAAACCGTTTCGCTTCAGTTCAAGAAATTCGTGAAATAAAATTAAATTGTAGTTTCCAGTAGATATAGGTGTATTTAATTGACATTCTATCGGTAAACATTAAAACGCACAGTATTTGTACTCTGCTTATGTCGCAAGTTTAGCGAAAAGCCTTTAAGCACACGGGGTTTCTTGATCCACTGGGTCACCGCAGGGGTGGGGCGGCGCCATTTATGGGTGGGGCACAATAAGAAACCTATTGGTATGTATGTAAATAGTTTGTTTGTAGTGATAATGTATGTGATTAAAGGATACGGACTGTATTTGAAAGTTATATAACAAATGCTTTTTTTTTAACAATTTCAGAGTGCATTTTCAAAGTTATGTCAAGACTGCTTTTTATGTATGATTTGAGAAATTAAATAAAATGTATGTTAACGAAAACAGTCACAAGAGGCAAAACTGTATATCTGATCACTATTTGGACAATAAATTGAGCCCTGTATATATTATTTGTCTAAATGTATTGTATTACATTTTACATTTGTTTTTATTATTATTTCAGTCCCTAAATTATAATACTAGTGTGTTTGCCCATAATTTATTCTGCAGAAACTTTGAATGAATTTGGTGCTTATGAAAAGTGT
Source organism: Acipenser oxyrinchus oxyrinchus (assembly GCA_030684275.1). NCBI lineage: Eukaryota > Metazoa > Chordata > Actinopteri > Acipenseriformes > Acipenseridae > Acipenser > Acipenser oxyrinchus. The sequence continues at coordinate 20,950,577 of CM060256.1, read as the reverse complement.
GGGAGAATGGCACTGGCTTCAGTGTGGCACAAAATGTCACCAGAAGCCCTGACAAGTTCACAGCACAGCCCTGCAGGAGGACACTTCAGTCTTGACCTGAACATTCTTCTGTAGTAAATACTGCTAATTGTGCTGAATTGTGTGGTTGATAAGTGGGCTAAGTTGAAAGCACAATACTTATTTTATATATGAACTGAGACTGATATGTACCCAGGGTCCCTTTCATAAAAGAAATGAGAGGTTAGTAAAGTAACACCAAGCCCCATAAAAACAAAAATATAAGCATTTTACTGTATTATGATACATCATTTTATGTAATATTTCTTAATCAGAGTACCTCTGACAATCTTAATTAAAATATTATATTACATTTAATAAAACATTAAAACAAATGCATCTACATCTGTGTAAAATGTCCTTGCTTGGAATGCCCTGTTTCATTAGGTTTAGGTTAGGCTAAGTGAAATTTGAACTGTGTAAAAAAGCTGAGCTTTCAAGCATTAAAGTGTTGTATATTTTTAAACATGTGTTATTAAAAACATACATACATCTGAAACTTTAGGTCAAATAAGCAGATCTGAGGTTGATTCTAACATTAGATGTTGTAGGTATCTAACTCATTCTAAAGGGTGATTTGAAAGCAGAGGGATTACAACTGTGACACCTGCCATTCCAAACAAATAGTTAAAACACACACCAGTGACGTCCCCCACATCTGTGAGAATACAACATTACAGTCAACAACAAGAACAAGTTGATCACCATGAACTGTATACACATGTAGAAATTCAAGATTGACAAACAGATATATGGATGGTATTTACCCCTACATTCTTATACTATCAATAACATGTGTTACAGAATACTATTTTTAAGTTTCAACATATGTGTATAAGCGTTTCTCAAGATCAATGAAAAAATGTCAGTGTGACATACAGACAGATGCTATTTACTCCAATATTCTGATACTATCTAAACTGCTCAAAAGTGCCCAAGGCAAGCACTGTACATTCTAACTGTGGTCTCTTCCACAATGTACACTGTGATTGTAGTTGCCCCTCCTGTTTGAGATAAATAGAGAAGCTTCCATTTCTATTCTCTCTTGATAAATATGCCCAAAAGTAAAAGGCAAGAGCAGTTCTAACAAAGATCTTCAGCACCATTCTAGTTATCATTCATAAGGTTGTGGGTTGGTATAATTCCGAAATTTGCATTATTCATTTAACCAGCACATTCATCAAAAGTTAAGCATTTTTAATGTTACTCAAAATATTTTAAAAGTTAAGCATTTTAATGTTCCTAAAAATATTTTAATTTCTGGAAACCCTCTTGTTTGGAATTGAAATATAGTTTAGCATGATTTCCATTACACCCGAGTAGATGTTAAAACTTCATGCTGATTGAACTCTGCTCTCGCCAAGATAAGCACCAACTAAGACCTAGCGTTACAGTAAACTAATGTGATCCATCTGCGCCTCCATCCATTTGCGCTTCCTTCCATATGATGATGTAGATACCCTTCTGTCTGGTGTTGATGGCTGAAGTGTAATGCTGGCTCCAGGGATCAGCTTATTGCCTCCCTATCGCATCAGCACACACAACGGCTGCGATGCTGGCTCCGGGGATCAACCACAGTACGGTCTCCCCAGCGCATCAGCATGACAACCGTCTGGATTGAGTTAAGTAGGGTACATCTCTGGGGTCTTCAAGTGGGCACCTTCCATCCTCGGTGTTTCGTCGACTAGCCCACGACACTATTACACTATTTTAAAACGGATTTGTGTTCAAATGTTCTTATAGGACGTCTATCCACAAATCTCCTAAAGGTTTTTTTTTCTTCATATTAAGCACTTTCTCCCATTGTGTCATTTTCTTGAGATGTTCTGCCTTTATTTTGAGCTGTGTAATTTATCGTTTTCCCCACAAGACAATATTTACGTAATTTGCTAACTAACTACAGCAACATTTACCATAAAAAGCCAGGCACGACACGTTAGGTCCTGTACTGATGTGCTTCCCTTATTACGTTGTTTTATGAAAGAAGGGCATGAAAGCCTTAAATACCCCATAACCCTAAAACATAATCCAGACCGACAAAATATTAACAGATCTGGATATGTTACCTTACATGGTGTGAAAAACTACAAATACAAAATTATACTGTAGAGTGTGTGTGTGTGTGTATATATATATATATATATATATATATATATATATATATATATATATATATATATATATATATATATATATATGAGATGTTGTTTCCACCTCACTGCCAAACAACTTCCTTGCAAGAAAGTGATAGAATATTTTTACTTCCTGACACCGCACCAATAAAAAATTAGTCTGTCTTCACGTACCACTGCCGTAGAGGCGTGATTGCGTAGAATGCGTAGCGGGTGGAACCTTTAGTGTAACCGCATTGTTGTTTGGAAGAGAGGTTGTTCGTTATTAGAAATTGGACACTTCGATTTACGAATGGTCCTTTTTAGTAATAACTGCGTGCCGAGAACAAGAACGACGTTCCAAACTGATACCGTCGTCACGGAAACCATACTGTTTTCTGTAAAGAAACAGTTTAAGTCTTTCTCGAGCGGCGCCCGTTGGATCAGATTGTGCAGAATCACAGCCACTCCGCGGGCCACATCGCCATTGCTTTAGGTGCTACCGCTGTCTGCAGAACAAAACATTGAGAAGTAAGAGTTATTTACTTATTATTTTCAATCCGCTATAGAATACTGCTTTTCTTAATCGAAAAAATCAAGTAAAAGAAATAAAGTTGGTGTGTATGTAAATGGTAAGGCTTTTCTTTTTTTATGCATAGGGTGCTTGTTTTGTTGGACGCCATATTTGCCTTTTCTGGTTTTATTATTGTGAACTGTCCCATCGCTCTAGGCCGCTGGCAGACTCCGATTGTGTGTTTCAATAAAACTGTTGTTTGAAAGAGGATATACTGCTAGACTTTGTTTCTGGCTGGGTTAGGCACCAATCGTACTTCCTATAAAGGCAGGAATACAATAGTTGAACTGTAATGTTGCTATGTCCCATTGATTCAAACAGCCCCGGGAAAGTGTTTGGTGCGGACGTCACAGAGCTGGGCAGTAGTCCAGGACAACTTCTATTTACATGGGACGTTCCTGGTTTTAAGTAAGTTTAAACGCAGGGTTTGAATGAGCCCCAAACAATGTGTTTGGCGTATTACTTGTACCCTTGGTTATTCAACAATTTTGGGAACTGCTCAAACACACTGAAGTGGTACATCAGATACGGAAGCATGAGTTTTTGTTATGTTATATTCTAAATTAATTTTTTTGTTTGTTTGTTTTTTCCATGAGTTGATGTTAATTTTGGGAATTAACAGTTGGCTGGCATGGAATAGAATTGTCTCCCGTTTGAATCAACATTATTCAATTCTGGTAGAACTGACTCCACTACAAGCTTCCTTCAAACAAGTATGTCAATACTTGAGGCAGTTGTGTTTATTGTCTTCCAGTTCTGGTGTCAAACCATATACACCAATTGTAATCTAATATTGTGGCTTGTTTTAAGTTTGATTTCTACACTACTAATTGTAATTTTAGCCAAAACGATATTGCCCTTTTAGCTGTATTTTCTGTTGCCGCAGATACATTAATACCAGTATTTGTGATTTTAATGTCAGCAAAATGTAGTATTTCATGACAGGCACCCATTCCTGTTAAGTCTATGTTATATTTTTCACAGTCAATGTTCTAATAAAGTCCTGGATAGCATTGGAGTTAATTAATATCCATCACCTTTTGAATGTAAACATCAATCTCTCTTTTCTACTTTCACCTGAAGAAGAGACCTCTGAGGTCTTAAAAGCTTGTGATTAATTATTGTTTAGTTAGTCCAATAAAAGGTAACAACTCTCCTTCTTTATTAATATCCATGAGTGTATAAATAACTACAGAATTTAAAATCAAATAAACAACTTTATTTAACTTAGAATTGTAAAATATTGCTTGATAATAAAAAGTAATGAGGCTGGTGTTAACTTTTTGTTAAAGGAAGTAATGTGGATGCATTCAAAAAGTGGGAACGATTATTGGTAATTGTCACATGACATAAGTGATTCTCTTGATAAGTAACTACAATTTTGCTTACATGTCTCCTGACTTTTTTTTTTTTCTCCTAGGTTATATCCAAAATGAAAAGAAAAGGGCGTCATCATCGAGTGTCTACGACAAGGTGTTCAGCTTCTCCTTGCAATATCAAGAACTCTCCCACACGGGAAACACTGACATATGCCCAGGCTCAGAGGGTGGTAGACATGGAGATTGATGGTCGTATACACAGAATCAGTATTTTTGACACTTTAGAGATCATATCAGAGGATGACCTTACAGCGCAAGAGCTAACTGAATGTAACAGCAATAAGGAAAACAGCCAACGACCAGCTCTGATAAGATCCAAAAGACTTAAAAACAATAATTTAAAAAAGAAAAATGCTGTTCCACCAAATGCACATGGGGTACCAGTATCATCTAGTGCTCTCCCAGAGCCCAAAATTCGTATTGTTGACTACAACCCACCTGTAGCTCCTCGGAGACCGCCGTCATATTACACGTTTATTGAGAAATCCTCTGATGAGCTAGACAAAGAGGTAGAGTATGATATGGACGAGGAGGATTATGCATGGCTAGAACTTGTTAATGAAAAACGCAGAAGTGAAGGGCTGAGTGTTGTTTCTCAGAATGTATTTGAGTTCCTCATGGACAGATTTGAAAAGGAATCTTTCTTTGAGAGTCAGAACCAAGGAGATCCCCAGTCTCTCATTGATGAAGATGCAGTATGCTGCATATGTATGGATGGTGAATGCCAGAACAGCAATGTCATTTTATTTTGTGACATGTGTAATTTAGCAGTGCATCAAGAGTGTTATGGAGTTCCATACATCCCAGAGGGGCAGTGGCTTTGCCGGCATTGCTTGCAGTCTCCTTCCCAGCCTTTAGACTGCATACTTTGCCCCAACAAGGGTGGTGCATTAAAAAAGACAGATGATGATCGTTGGGGACATGTGGTTTGTGCCCTGTGGGTACCTGAAGTGGGTTTTGCTAACACTGTTTTTATTGAGCCAATTGATGGTGTAAGGAATATTCCTCCAGCAAGGTGGAAGTTGACATGCTATCTCTGTAAACAAAAAGGGGATGGTGCTTGCATTCAGTGCCATAGGGCAAACTGTTACACAGCATTTCATGTGACTTGTGCTCAAAAAGCAGGCCTTTACATGAAAATGGAACCTGTAAAAGAAGTAATAGAGGCTGGAACAACTTTCTCTGTGAAAAAGACTGCCTATTGTGATGCACACACTCCAACAGGCTGTGTAAGGAGACCACTGACAATTTATGAGGAAGCGAAAACCAAAAATGGACTTTGTCAAAAAACAGCTAGGACCAGATTAAAAGGAAGGCATAAAAACAAGAAGAGTAAAAAAGTTTTAGCTGAACCACTTGGAGCTGTTCCTACAGTATCTGTACCAAGTATCCCATCTCAAAGGTGAGTTTAAGCATATAGTTGTGGATTACTATCTGTTAATAGTTTATTAATTCTTACCAAGTGTTTTGTTTCCTAATGTGGTGCAACATGGATGATTGGCAGTAAATGATGGAGTTATACTTACTCAGCCCACCTGCTTACTAAATATAGTAGTATCCCTGAATAGATTATTCAAAAATAGGAAAAATGTTTCCGTTAAGTACGGTGTCACCCGAGATCCCGCAGGTACTCCATGTCTCATACTTAATGAGATTACTGCCTTTTTCACCCGTCTATTTTGTTAATCTAATGTATCTTCTGAGTTTGAACCAGTTTTCTTACTTTTAGGTTGAACAAAATTCTCAATCAAGTTGCTTTACAAAGAAAGAAACTATTTATAGAACGCATTTTGAATTACTGGACACTGAAAAGGCAGTCAAGAAATGGTGTGCCATTGCTACGGCGTTTACAGTCAAATTTACAGTCACAACGAAATGCACAGCAGGTAAGTAAATTTGGATCACAATAACTACAGTAATCCATCACATGTCCGCCCATCACATATCCGGGCTGTTAGTGTTGGCGTATATTTTGTATGTTTCAAACATATTCTACCATAGCACTTCTCTTACACTGTCTTGTATACAAGGTATTATTGAAACCATTTTTGGTTTCGATAATGTGATATCTTGTAACAATTGTAAGTCACCCTGGATAAGGGCGTCTGCTAAGAAATTAATAATAATAATAATGATAATAATATACGGCAGCGACACATATAGAGTTGCTACGCATAAAGATTCGGTTGATTTTAATACAACACATTTTGTTTAAGTAATATGCATTACACAAATAAAATAATTGAATTTGGCATGTGAGTGACATTTTAATGTGTGATTTATAGTATTCACACATTGTCAAACGATTTCTGTTAACAGAAAAAAAAAAACTACACACACAGTGCGTGAATGGCGTCTGACAAACCTTCGAAGGTTTAAAATAATCTTCTAATTCCTGGCTAGCAAACGAACCTTCGAACTTTCTAATACAGCCCTACTCGATTTGTCACCAATCTCCTCAATAATGCTATCCAAGTCATTATTTTATTACTATAACCTCTCAGAAAGCTTGGCGAATGTCCGCGATTATCTTTGAGTGCTGGATGCAGAAGCATCTATCTTGTTTGTTTATGTCCATGTTATGTCTGTGGTGAAGGGACTATGCATATTGCTCAGGTCTGCCTCATTTTTTTTCGGCTTCGGCCAAGCTTTTCTCTGCTTTTTTTCGGAGAAAAAATGACTAGGAACCTGTGTGACGCCTTTTTGATGATGTCGGACAGGAAAAATTGTAATGTCGAACCTCGTCCAACATAGGACTGCAAAGGGTTAAAACAGGATTCATTCATCCGCCTTTTTACATATCCGCCCTTACTCTGGTCCCAACGCAGTCGGATATGCGATGGATTACTGTATTATGAATTTGAGTAACTGTCTTTAGTAACTATTAATGTTTTTGCCCCATTGTCAGCTGGTTGTGCCTTATTATTCCAGCACATAATATACAATATAAACAGTGTGAAGTTACTAATTTTTTTGGTCTTTGTTTTCTAAAGAGGGAAGATAATGAGGAAAGCAGTGCTTTGAAAGAACAATTGAAGTACTGGCACAGGCTTCGCCATGACCTTGAGAGGGCACGCTTATTGGTGGAGTTAATTCGTAAACGAGAGAAATTAAAGAGAGAGGAGGTAAACATTTGTTTGTTTTTTCTCTGATTTACAATTTGCCTGACTTCTGTTTTTTGATCTTTTTTCTGGTCTACATATATACTGCAAGGAAGTGCCTACATCAGCATTACATTTTTACACTTCACAGCTTCTGTCCTTGTATATTTTCTCTGGACCCCATAGGCAGGGGCAAGAAAAGTAACACATTGAAGTCTTGGAAATATACAATACTACAAGTAATTAAATGTACTGTAATACTGGGATTTGCACGTGGCAATGTATTGATTTTCCTGAGCCATTTCCTGGAATGACAAGTGTCTACGAGTGACACCTGCCACAATCAGTCAAGAGTTTGTGATGCCATGTATCGTTCGGAATTGTATGTACATCTACCAGAGCAACCACATACAAGATAGGTTCAAATACAGGATTATAGATCAGATATAAATTAACAGGTCAACAGGTTTAACAGATATGATTAATACATTTTTACAGTAAAAGCTCCAAGTTAATGCACATGTCAGTCCCTGTAGGAGTGCATGGAATTAGCTTTGCTTGTGTAAGCTATTGTTGCATCTGTGTTCAGTGTGATCTTTATGCACAATTATGCCATTCTATCAATTCTGGTCAACCATTTTGTTGCAATAACTAAATAAAATATATTGACCGAAGTGTTTGGTTGTACTGTGCTGTACACATCATGAGTTAAAACGAGGAAGCAATATGTACAAAGGTCTGGAATTCATTTATGTATGTGCCATTTGTTTTGTATGGAAGCAGTGTGGTCCAGTGGTTAAAGTACAGGGCTTGTAACCAGAAGGTCACCAGTTCAAATCCCTCCTCTGGCACTGACTGACCCTGAACAAGTCACTTACCTTCTTGTGCTCCGAGATGTTAAATCAATGTCCTATTATAAGTGACTCTGCATATAATGCACAGTTCACAGCCTACCTCTGTAAAGTGCTTTGTGATGGTGGACCACTATGAAAGGCGATATATAAAAATAAATATATTATTATTACAAAGAGTGGCTTAATATTGCTGTTCCCTTTCTGCTTACAATTGTATATTTTAATTTCATTGGATGCATTATTCTTCTACAGATCAAGGTTCAGCAGGTTGCCATGGAGCTACAGTTGATACCTTTCACTGTTCTTCTGCGGTCAGTGCAAGATCAGCTTGAAGAAAAAGATACTGCCAGGATTTTTGCCCAGCCAGTGAACCTCAAAGAGGTGTGTTTCTGGAAATGTGCATCTGTCACTTCTTTTTTTTATTTTGTTCTTATTGCCTCACAAAATGGTTTCAAAAGAAAAAAATCTTTAATTTTTTTTCATGGTTGGCTGATTTTAAATCAAGTCGATTTAAATCACTTCATTTAAAAAAAGAAAAAAAAAAATGATTTCAATCATTTTTTCATTTACTACCTATTTTATGTAGTTTAGCAAAGACACAAGTATGTTGTAAAAACCTTTTAACACAAACATCTTAAACTCTTGCTGTCTATAAACTAAAACTCTTAGGGCTGTATTCTGATCACAGCGCAAATTTGTGTGCAAGCACGAATGGCACTTGCTCCCGATCTGTGGTGTATAAATGGAGCGATGACGTAAAAATAATAATAAAAAAAAATACTGCACTGAAATGGTATTCTGAAGACGTGTCTTGCTGAAGCGATTCTGATGACCATGCAGTGAGTTCCCAAATAAACAATTGAGCACTCTGTTAAGACCCGCTGAAACCAGGTTTATTTAGTGGTGCAATCAGGAGCTTTAACAATTGAACACACTAAAAAATAAAGTCCTAAGTAACTGCGTGTGTTTGGACTGACACACAGAGGAAATCAAAGAAAGATAAGTTTAAAAAAAAAAAAAACTGGGATGAGTGAGGGGTATTTTTCTCTGGCGTACTCCAGCGCTAAATTCTTGTAGTTCACATATTGTAGTTCATATTCAGAGGATGCCACAATGATAAATAATTTGCTTTATTGATGTATTCAATTAAGATTGAGTCATTTAGTTTGGTATGTAACTGTTCACAAACCACCATTTAAAAAATAAATAAATAAATAGCCAACCTTGTTTTTTTGGAAAATGTTTAGGACTAGACCTATTTCTGTGCATTCTGTTTCATCCAGAATTGAAATCAATGTGTTCATATTCATATATTCTTTGAAAACCAACAAAATTAATGTAATAGAACAATTGTTTTTTTGTTTTGTTTTTTATTTTTTTTATATAAAGTAGAAGTAATTCTAATTTATATACATTACTCTTTGCCATATTAAGGATTTGTTTGTACATGGTTCACAATCACATTGTACAGTATTTGTGTATGAAATTAAACAAAACAGCGCTGTAATATTCTACAAACTAGAATCATGTAGGATAAGCTGTGTTCTTAAAATAATGTTTGTACAAATTATATTGTATATTTAAGTTAATCAGAACTGTAGCAGGTTTTCAAGACATGCATATATATATATTTTTTTTACCTTTCAGGTTTCTGATTACTTGGACCATATCAAACATCCAATGGATTTCTCTACAATGAGAAAAAGGATAGAAGCTCAAGGATATAAAAACCTGGATGAATTTGAAGAGGATTTCAACCTTATCATTGAAAACTGTATGAAGTATAATGCTAAGGACACAATATTTTACAGAGCAGCTGTTCGATTAAGAGATCAGGGGGGTGCTGTTCTGAGGCAAAGCCATCGTGATGCCAAACGTATTGGATTTGATTATGAAACAGGAATGTACTTGTCCGAACCACCAAAGATTGAACCACCTCTGCCTTTTTCCTGGGAAGATGGTAATTTTATTTTTTCTATACTGATGTAACGGAGCTATTCCTAATCCTTAATTGTTCTCTTAAATAGATTCATACAAGTTCTGTAATGTTTATATCATAATGCCTACCAAACTACTTTGATTTAATGGGTAGTCTCATTTCCAGTCTCACTTATACATACTATTTCACTTCATACTCATGCTTCTTAAAATGTAGACTTAATTTGATCCTCACAATTCTACATAGCCTATGTATAGTATGTATTATACACTTGAGAGAGCTATATCTAGAGACTTGTCTGTCTAGAGAACTGCTTATCCAATTGAACTTGGTTACAACATTATTTACCACAAGTTATTTGCAGTCTGTAAGGCAATATTAGGTAGTCCAAAATAAGTTTGCAATCAGGGTCTGTGGCAGCTGTTTTACTAATATACTTGTTTCTTGCTTTTTTGTCTCTTCAGTGGACAAACTCCTAAATCCAGCAAACAGAGTACACATGTCTTTGGAAGATCAGCTCAAAGAACTACTTGAAAAACTCGACTTGACCTGTGCAATGAAATCAAGTCCATCTCGGAGCAAACGCTTAAAATTATTAAAGAAAGAAATATTTAATGTCCGATACGAACTTAGCCTGCAGAAAACTCAATCCAAGCAACCAGAGCTGAGCACAACTTGTGTTGAAGAAGTTACACCTTTAGAGCAAAATCTCAAGGAAGATGGTATGTATAAAGTATTTCTCATATACTTAGTGGGCCATTTCAAAGTGTATTTCACTTCTGCTTTTCTCTGTTAAATTTCAGTGTCACTTAATTGCTGTTTTTCATGGACTGCCTTTTTTCCTGTAAGTTAAGGGCTAGTTTCCTGAAGTTTCATGTATTACAGAAGTAAACACTGCTGTGGAAAGGAAGCAATAGTTTCTGTTACTAACACAGATATACTTGTGGTAACTGTTTCCAGTGGGTCAAATCCACCAAGTTCTAGTGTGCAACTAACAATGTTTGGAATATATGTTATGGCAGTACCAAAGGTATATTTTTAGTTTTTTGTAATTTTAATGTATACATTAATACACACGTGAACACAGTTGTGGCCACTCCAATGTGTTTCTCAGGGCTTGCACTGCTCATATAGACTGAGTAACGCTTCTAAATTTGACCAGCCATGTAGATATTTACGTTGTCAAGATACGCACGCACACACACACACACACACACACGTCACCTGTACATTTGACATAATCTTCTTACAGGCATTTAGATCTCTTATTGGCTTAAAGTGGTTATTTGATTTCTGACATTACAGGATTTTTTTTTTTTAAATTTAAAATAGGGAAAGGTGTCTGCCATTTGTTTCTTGTTCATTGATACAAACCAAGGTGTAATTTTATTTATATATACAGTATGTATATATATATCCTACAGCCACTGTACGGAGGCAACAGAAAATGTCGGTTGAGGTGGAGTTTTATTTGGACAGAAGCACTTGGAAAAACTAAGTAAATTCAACTCCTTATCTATACTGCAGTAACTGTTGCAGTTTAATTTCTTTCCAAAATTATTTCCAAATAAAATTGGAGCAATATAGCCAAATGATGCAGCAACAGTAAGTAAAGAAAACCTAACAAGAAATTAAAAGCAGACTAACTTTTCAGCTAGTGGCTTCATGCTATCAAGGCATTAGTTGAAGTGTTTGTCTACTTGACTTGGTTTCTTAAAACTATTACGACTGTTTGAATTTCACATTGTACGTTGTTGATAGGTACTTTTAACTGTCAGTAACAGTGCCGTTTTTAATAATTTAAACAGCAGCACATCTTAATACCACATACCTAAATCGGACCTCTTTGTATTGAGCAATGTAAAGGGTGTCAGTAAATCCCCTTCAATTAAGGTTAGCATCCCTGATATAGCATATTCACAGGGCTCATTTCACTAGTTTATGATGTTAGAAACCTATGGCATCGAGTATTTAAAAGTAATTTTGGAGACATTTTATACCACTCCGACAGTAGAGCTGCTGTTATTCGCAAACATACCGTATTGGGTAACGGATGATAATAATCTGATCGATAATTTAACGCAATAAAATAATCCATGCAATAACATAATCGATAATCAATTTATTGTTTCAACACTACTTTCCTCAGCTGCAGACACACACCCTCTTCTCTCACACTCACTGTGTCTGACAACTACGCACACAGCTCCTCTCTCACTCATGTTCTTCTTTCTCACTTGATGTCAAAGATGACACATTTAGTCCTAAATATAGTACGATTTGAACAGTGGAATATCCGATCATAGTACAGGCCACGAATCAGGCTTTCGAGGACCACATGTGGCCCGCAGGCCATCTATGGGGGACCAGTGCCCTAAGGTGTCCTTTATGTAGCGACACACTTGGAGCAACAATCAAACTTAATTTTCTAGTGTTAATCTTTTTGTGTAAAAGCAGTGCCTGAAAATACAATTTGGCTCTATGTTCACTCCAGTGTTACACAACAGCTGTAGTTTTGCACGATGTCATGAAATCTGCCCCATTTCAACCATCTGATGTGTTTACAAACACACGCACAGTAATTCACTTGTTTTCAGATTTTGTAAATTACAGATAAAGAAAGACGCCAATAGCAAATATTGGTACAGACCAGTGAGAAGCAATTACAGCCCAATTGAGTAATAAAGTTTAAAAAAACCCCACTACAGTCGAAAGGTCTACAACATAAATGCATTGCTACATATTTTTTGGTAACGGCATGTAACTTGGTAAACTATGTCAGTAGATTCTGTAGACAAGGGGTGCTTATCGACTAGAATTGCCCATTCATCCTGGAAAGGTATTTTTGTTTCTCTTTTGATATTCTGTTTCATATACAGTGATTTTTATGATCTAACACAAGGCTGTAGTTACGTATGCTGTTCCATGAACTCTGACCGTTCCATACCATCTGTAGACAGCTAGTTGTACTCCTTCTGTACATCCTACTGTACAGTTATGTTGCCTTGCTGTTAATAAATAAGTATGTTTTAAAGAAACTCTTTCAATTAAAATCATCTCCGCCCAGCACCCAGGCTCCATGATCATTTTTTGCTTTCGGGTTCGGTCAAGATGCCGGATGATGTAAGAAAGTGAGGCTCTCTTATGAAGGAGGCCCTCTAAGGGTTGTCAGTGGCACATTTCTGTTGCGCCGCCTTTTTCTTTTGAATGCAATAGTGGGAGATTCAAATAAAATGAAATTATAAAAGTTTATATTTCATGATGTTCATTAAATGTTAAATCTCCAAAATGGGTTCATATGACCAAATCTAATATACTAACCAGAAAATGCCAGTGGGATTAATATTGAGTTGGTGTGACAGTGTTAAGGTTTGCAGCTGTTTAGATCATTAAAATGAAAACACCTGTTTGGTAAAGCTTTATTAGTTTAAAAAAAAAAATACACAACTCTGGAATAAGTCTTGATAAAGTTCAATATTTATTGCTGCAGCTTTCAGTAATTTAAGTATTGTCATATTTTGTTTTACAGGAGACAAGTCATTGCCACCAAATCTAGAACCATCTGATTCTTTGCCACCTTCTTTAAATTTGGACAGTAATTCAGAACCACCTACCCTCAAACCAATTGAACCTAACCCTGAGAACAATAAATTGCATAAACGAGTTAAGTTTGAAAATGAAATGCATGGAATTTCTCCACCAAAAGAAATGTTTAATGGACACGCTCAAGAACACTTGCTTAAAGACACAGATGTTAGTGTGGTGGCCACATCTACATTAGCAGAGTCCTCAAGTGATGTCAACAGACGGACATCTGTTCTTTTTCGAAAATCTAAAAGTGCAAGTCCTCAAAAACTTGGGAAAATCAGTGACGCACAGCCTAGTTCTCCTCAGCTAGGGACCAAAACATTTTTGTCTGTGGTTATTCCAAGATTGGAGACTCTTCTTCAGCCAAGAAAGAGGTCCCGAAGTGCATGTGGAGACAGTGAAGGTGATGAAGAGTCCCCCGTGAAACGTTTTGATACAGGTAAAATCAAAATGATAACAAACAATAATATACTCGATATAGTGAGTATCTGCAACATGTTCAGGGGTTTTGACTTCTTTGTATGAGGTTTTAAGTCACAAATTACTATTTTGTCTTTAATTTCAATTCCGTTTTTGTAAGAATATGCTGTTGTTTCCAGATCTTGACTTTCCAGAAACCATTGCCATTTATTTAAATATTTACCATGTATTTTAGGACTTACTAATGGTTTCGGGAACGATGAGTGCAAGGAGCTCACTCCAACCAGAAAACCTGAACCCAGACGCAGATGTGCATCAGAATCCAGTATCTCTTCAAGCAGTAGTCTTTTATGTAGCACAAGGTATTTTCTTTCGTATGTAATATCCAACTGCTAATTATCAATTTTTGTCACATGGCCTTTTATCATTGCATATGTCTGCAGTTGTTTAAAAAAACTAAATACCAAAATCTCCAATTTTACTGTTTTGCTATATTCACTTTGATGTGCAAAGTGGCCTAAATTTGTGTCAGGAGGCTGGTTTCAGTTTCACTGAGGGTGCACAATCTGTGGCAGAACTTGTGTTGTGTAGCTCACAGAATGGGAGTTAGCTCTGACTTATTTTAGCAATAGTCTAACATGTACATAGAAAAAAAGAAGGGTGGAGTAATTTTTTTTTCTAAAATGTAATTCTCTGTCAAGATAGAAAATATTTTTTTTTCCGCATTTATCCCAGAGGAAACGGATTCCTAGGATCCCTGCTGATAAGTAGAGGAACTCCTATTTTGTTGATGGTTGCCTTCCTTTGAGATGCCACCTCATACATAGACATCATGGGTCAATTGCAACTTTCCACTTAAACCATTATTACCCCTTTGTGGGGATGAACATCCCCGACGATGGGGATTTAGTGGAGGCTCCCCTAAGTACGAACATACGTCCATATCCATACGCATGTATGTCACACATGTGCATGACAGGTTGACAGATTTGGTGGTGGTCATGGTGTGGGCGGCAAAACTGATCGTTTTCTATTTATATCAAATGTCTAAATATTTAAATGCTTACCTGAAAAACAGTAAGTGGTAGATTGTAGAATATTTGGGTTTCTTTGTTCACCATTTTAAGATATTCTATTCCCCCCCCTATACTGGACAGAGCAGTCTTTTGCAGAAATATTTCTGGTCTTTGATGCAGCTGGTGTCTTTCATTGAAGACATTTTAAAGAAATCGTGCATCTCTATGTAGTGTGTTCAATCATTTACCGAAAGCAAACTAAACCGGCTGCCAGGTTCCTAAATGCAGTGTAACACATAGTGTGTCAATAAGGCAAGTTTGGCTGTATTTTTTTGTTTTTTTTTAGTGACGTTTTGCACGGTAATGGGTACATTTCACGGAAATGTTAGAGTAATTCACTATTTCTGCAATGCAACGTTTTTTTTATAGATACATTCATTTGGTGGAATTTAATTTGGGGTGTGTGGTCTAAATCAGGGGTTCTCAAACTGAGGCGCGCCTCTCTAGAGGGGGCCCAGACAGTGCCTGTCCCTGCCACCCATTTGTTTTGTTAAAGATGCAGCACTGATGCTGTAACGTTCAGGCTTTTAGTTTAGAGTGATCTCATATAATACTCGGGCACCAAAGGAGTAATGTAAAAGTATTCTTCAGTTTTGTCAAAACGTATGTTAAACTTTAGTTTCTTTAGTATAACTGAAGACTTCAATATGTGTGTTTGAAGCTACTGATGTATAATACTTTCACATTACCACAATATAATAATATATATAATAATATAATACAAAGTACATCATAGACAGTCTCAGAAAACAATAAAACAGATCATTTTAAATGTTGCAATACATTTCAAAAAAACTTCTGCCTTCCGTACGTGTACCATACGTTTATCTCCTCTCTACCAGAAAAGCCTCCCTGTATACAAGTTTACCATGTTTTTCTGCACAATACTTTTGCAGGTTTTGCTTTCCCCACAGTTATACTATGCATTTACCATTGTGTGCCATGTTTTATTAATAATTGCTTGTCTAAGCTTTACCATGCGCTCACTGAGGCTTTATTACAATGCTGTGCTTTTACTCGGGGCGACTTTTAGAATGGCCAGTGTGTTGTGTGCAGAAGTGTGATCTTTTACATATTACATTTGTTCTTCAGTTTGTATGATGTAAAAAAAAAAAAAAAGGGGTAGTAATTGTATTTTCTTAACCAAGTGAGGGTTCACAATCAAGTTTGAGAGCCCACGGTCTAAATGAAACTGTTACCCAGTGTTGCAAACATTGAGCCAAATTAGGTTATTAATACCCTCATTCAGGTTTGACTTGGACCAGAAACACATCATCACTTCCATATATAAAACAATGGTTAACATTTTTTGCAGTATAATTACAAATTGGAAGTGTCCATTTAATTGTTATACATATTTGTATTAGATGCATTGGCTATTATATTACTCCAATTGTACATCTACAGATAACATTGAGTATTCTATTTAACAAAGCGTTGACATGTATAATGTCAAACAATGTTTTTGGATTCAATGCGTAAGTCATTATTTCTTACATTTGTTTTAATATATTGCTTCATTCAAATCCATTGCCAAGCAGATGTAGAGCTCGTTAAGGCACGTCATTCCCTGTATTTTGTGCTCCATAAATAGTCATGGAGTATCCTGCATCTATTTATTGAAAAAAAACAGTCACATTTAAACATTGCTGATTATTTATTTCTGTTATTTTAACTTGATATGTGGGTAAGAATTCACCAGTGGGTCAAACCGGGGACTAAAAATAAAATAATTTAATGCAATCTTTTTTTTTTTTTTTTCCTCCCTCAAGTTTGAGCCTTCCAAAATGTGGGAAAGGAAAACCAGCACTGGTACGAAGAAACACCATTGATGACAAAAATGAGTTAATAACTTGCATTGAAACTGGAAACTTTGCTAAAGCAGCAAGAATTGCAGCAGGTATTTATTATTATAAAACACCTGTCAGTTTACAGTTTTAATGTGCATTAATTCAGTTGTTTTATCTGAAGTTCTTTGAATGACAAACACAAAGTAACATCACAACAAAGGTCTGTCTTGCAAAACTGGTGAAAAATGATAGCCTTCATTCTGCATTCTTGTTCAATTGCAAGGCTGCAGTTACCAGCCATTGTACATTTTTAATTTCTCTGTCACACACCATTCTGAACTTGCTTCACTGCAATCGGCCGTTTTGATGCAGCGAGGTAAAGCCTTCACGCACACAGTGAAAATGTTTATTAACATATGGGCCAAATCGTAGATTTACAAAGTATAGGTCCCTCCTGCAAATACACCCATTGAGTCACATCTGTCTTTTAAAACAATGTTTTATTTATTATTGTATGTGTTTAAGTGTATCGTGGAAGAATTTTTTTCTGTGTTGCAGTGAACTCATCATAACTTGATTGTCGTTCTTCCTGCTCTCCTAGAAGTTGGCAACAACAATATGTGGATGCCTGCTAATTCTGCAACTGCTGTCCTGGAACCTCTGAAACTAGTTTGGGCAAAGTGTAGTGGCTATCCCTCCTATCCTGCACTGGTAAGTTTAAATCAAAGGAAAATGTAATAATTATAAGTTTGTATAGCAACATTTAAAGAAAAAAAAATCAGTTTGGTTATCGGTTTAAATGTTAGGTAGTCATGATTGGAAGGGGCCAGTTATAACTCTTGCAGGTCTCTCTCTATGTTAATCCTTGGTGCTTCATTTATACTGGCATAAGTGCAACCCCTGTATTACCAAAATACTGAAACAATACTACATTTTTGGTTGGGCACTAAATATGACCATATCAAAGTACTTGTATGTGTTTTGTTACTACAATGGGCTATTCATTTTACTTATTTATTCTCCTTTTCTCTTTTTAGATAATAGATCCGAAAATGCCTCGGCTTGGCTGTCACCATAATGGTGTGTCCATACCAATACCTCCACTGGATGTTTTAAAAGTAGGAGAACAAATGCACTTCAAGTCTGGAGAGAAACTTTTCCTAGTTCTTTTCTTTGACAACAAGAGAAGCTGGTAAGTGCATACCTTTAAACATTAAGAATTTGAAGCTTAATAGATTCTGTAACGTATCAATTATTTTATCTATCTATCTATCTATCTTAGTTTTGAGGATATTTATTAATTTAAAGTAATTACTTGTTTAATTCTTATGATTTCTTTGTTTTACCAGGCAGTGGCTTCCTAAATCAAAAATGGTTCCTCTTGGAATTGAGAAAACTATCGACAAGTTGAAAATGATGGAGGGTCGAACCTCCAGCATTCGCAAAGCTGTACAGACTGCCTTTGATCGAGCAATGAATCACCTAAGTAGGGTACAGGGGGAACCAGTTAGTGATTTTAGTGATGTTGATTAAATCGGTGCTAACTTGACATCTTGCCTCATTTGGACTTCTGCTATATTGGGCTGATTACTGTTTCTTAATGAATGTGCTGGAAATCTATTTCTCAATTGTTGTACTTAGTAACTGCATTCAGCTAAGAGCAATATGCTAAAATAGTCACTGCCATTCTTAATTATGACTTTTTCCATCACTCACTTGTAGTTGCAAGAGCTTTTTTCCTAATCTGAAAATGTAAATGTGTATATTGTCTGAAGATTTAATTTATTCCATAGACACGGTTCGTTCCTTTTTTATTTGGTACAGTGGATTAACTGCAGTTTATATAATATAATTACACAAGAAATGTACCATATCACCATGTGGGCTTACCTGGTGCTAAATGCATTGTAAAATCCTACAAACAAAACAAAAGACTGAAATAGGGCTATAACATACTGTTAAAAGTATGATTTCAGTAACTGCTGTCTGTTTTTATATCTTGTCTGATTACAAATAAGTTATTGTCTGTTTACTTAAGCTTCTCCAAGTGGCATTAACTATTTTTTTTTATATTACAGTGGTTTTATATTTAGAATTTTAGTATTCTCAGTTATGTATATATTTGTATAGTTTAAATGCTTAATGGGAAAGCTTGAGTAGATGTTAAAACCTGAAGTGTATCATTTTCATTACACCAAATATTTGCTGCCCAGATTACCTATTGTTACTTTTTTAATTATTGTTTTACGTGGTATATGATTTATCTCTGTAAAGTGTGTGTTATTTTAGAAACCATACTTTTTTTGTTTTTTTTAATAAAAAAAATGTATGTGTTTTCTGGGGACCTATATTTTAAATTTTAGGATGATGTGCCTCGTTTTATTTTTATTTATTGTAAAAAATTATATACATTTCTTTATAAACTGAGAATTTTGAAAGTTGAGAGTTGTACATTTTTATTGGCACAATAAAATCTAGATTAGGTGACACATTCTACAGATTGTTGGGGATATTGAGTATAACGTACTTTAATAGTGTGTGCATAATCAGATTTTGATATATTGTCATTTTGACAGTTGATGTTGAGTTTGTGATATTTGTTAATTTAGTCGGCAAGCTGGGTTGCATTAGATGTTGGAACACATTTTTGTATGGTATGTTATATACATAGAATTAGTACCTTCTTTTTTGTATTATTTTGAGTGGAGAGAAAACAGCATTACTGTGGGATTAAAAAACAAAACAAAACAAAAAAAGCTTGGTGGGTTTCCAGTACTGCATTTGTATGAACTTTTTTACATTGAAAATAAAAACCTGTTTTTTGATTCGTGGCGAGCAAGCTCTTTTTTAATTGACAACCAGTTTGACCCAGTCTACAACTGTCGTTCAGAATCAATGTTCCCTATATCAGTGACGATGTATATGACATTTATTGAAGGCATGTGCCCTAGACCTCTTTTAACCCTTTGCGGTCCTATGTTGGACCTGGTCCGACATTGCAATTTTCCCTTTCCGGTCCAACATCGGACCCTGTCCGACATCATCAAAAAGACATAAAAAACAGGTCTCTAGTCGTTTTTTCTCCAGAAAAAGCAGAGAAAACCATTCAATGGCCCGAAGGAGACTGATAGGAGCCGAGAGAAGCCGAAAAAAAAAAAAAAAAAAATGGGCGTATCTCATGAATACAGATAGCCCCGACACCACATAGATAACACGGACATAAACAAACAAGATAGCTGCTTCTGCATCCAGCGCTCAAAAATATGACAGACATTTGCAGAGCTTTTTTTCAGATGTTATAGTAATAAAATAATGACGAATCGCATTATTGAAGAGTTTCGTGATAAATCGAGTGATCACGAGATGATTTATCGGTATGTACTATTATTAAGACGTATGTGAAAAATATAGCAAACAAGGGGTGGGGCGGGGCTGGAGATGCAGTACTGAGTGTCCTGTTGATAGGCAGTGCCTTTTAAACCTGTTTTACTGTGAAAAAAAATACTTTTAAACAGCGTGTCTAAAATAAACTGCGCGTGTGAAAATAAATTGAACCTGACGCGCTGAATAAATGGACCGCAAAGGGTTAAAGGTATGATTACACTTTGAAAACCAAAACCAGTGCACGAATGAAGGTTGAGGAATATTCAAGTGAAGTGTATTATTTCAGATCAAGGCAGAATCAAAGTAGGCGTACAAAATATCAGATTATTCTCATTGCAATATATATTTAATTGACACACAACTGTACTACATGCATTCACTTAAATTGCTATACAGTTTCACCCTAAAATAATTTGAAGAAAAAGGGGGTTCCAGGACGAGACAATAATGACAAAAGTTAATTAATTCATCTGAAATACTCCACCAATTGAGAGGAACGGTAGTTCCTCCCGCCAAGTTATCAGCGAGAACTGCCAGAGACTCTCTATACAGCAAGGATAATAGTTTACATTTTTTTAGGGTATTGGCGCCATTTCACTTTTAATTTGTACTTCCCAACACTTAGGTGAAATGTAGAAAAAAAGTAAATACCTGTGTGACAGAGATCGAATGATTCACGGTGTTAGATCTCCCTCCCAACCTGCGAGAGCGCTGTGTAAAGGGAACAGAGTACCCTGGACTGGATGGCCCGACAGTTCATTCACAGGTATGGTGGAAGTCGGCTATCTAGAAAGGAGGGCAAAGCTACGGTACACTAAATCATCCGCGATGGAGTGTGACTTGGCGACGTGCAATTGGGCATTAGACGCGGATAAGCGAGGGGAAAATGGTCGGGAAGGGCCTTGTATTGTTAATGTGGTTTTAGGGAATGTGAAAACCCATGCATTACTGGACACAGGGTGTGAGCAGACCTTAATTTGGACAGCCCTTGGGCAGTGTTTCGTGGCAGCCACAAGGTCAGGTGGCTATCTCCTGTATCCATGGAGACACGGCGACATACCCCACAGTAAAAGCATATTTATCAGTAGGACCAATAAAACATCACCTAGTAGTTGGGGTGGCGGAAAGGCTACCACACCCAGTTATTCTGGGCCGAGACTGGCCAAACTATAAAGAACAGGGCTAAAACAGGGTTATTATTTTGGTGCTGTGAATTCTGGCCCCTGATAGGAATTCTCTGTAGTTTCAAATAAAATAAACATTTTGAGATTTCAACACCGTCTCCCTGAGTACTACTTCCTAAACATGGAAACGTTACAATATACAAAATGAACGGATCAAGCTTATTATGATAGTTTGCACAATCAGGAGAAAGCTTTCAATACAATCGGGATAATACATAATCATTATTTACAAAATCTTGCTTCTTGTTACTTGTTAAAAACTGTAACTTTACTGCTATATTGCTTGCAAATGTTGTGAAATGGAAGGACAAACTTTGTGGTGTGAAAGCTAGGGTGTCTGCATTGGACCCATGTCTTGGGTTTGATTCCCACACAGGGTTTATATTGCAAACTTAAAAATATATATATATATATATATATATATATATATCATTTATGTGTAACAAACACATTTTTAATGTGAAAACAATGTAGTTGATATGAATGACACTTTCATTGAACACACAGTACTGTGCAAAAGTTTTAGGCAGGTGTGAAAAAATGCTGTAAAGTAAGAATGCTTTCAAAAATAGACATGTTAATAGATTATATTTATCAATTAACTAAAATGCAAAGTGAGTGAACAGAAGAAAATCTACATCAACATATTTGGTGTGACCACCCTTTGCCTTCAAAACAGCATCAAGCATCAATTCTTCTAGGTACACTTGCACACAGTTTTGAAGGAATTCGCAGGTAGGTTGGCCCAAACATCTTGGAGAACTAACCACAGTTCTTCTGTGGATTTAGGCAGCCTCAGTTGCTTCTCTCTCTTCATGTAATCCCAGACAGACTCGATGATGTTGAGATCAGGGCTCTGTGGGGCCATACCATCACTTGCAGGACTCCTTGTTCTTCTTTACGCTGAAGATAGTTCTTAATGACTTTCGCTGTATGTTTGGGGTCATTGTCATGCTGCAGAATAAATTTGGGGCCAATCAGATGCCTCCCTGATGGTATTGCATGATGGATAAGTATCTGCCTGTACTTCTCAGCATTGAGGAGACCATTAATTCTGACCAAATCCCCAACTCCATTTGCAGAAATGCAGCCCCAAACTTGCAAGGAACCTCCACCATGCTTCACTGTTGCCTGCAGACACTCATTTGTGTACGCTCTCAGCCCTTCGCTTAACAAACTGCCTTCTGCTACAGCCAAATATTTCAAATTTTGACTCATCAGTCCAGAGCACCTGTTGCCATTTTTCTGCACCCCAGTTCCTGTGTTTTCGTGCATAGTTGAGTCGCTTGGCCTTGTTTCCACGCCGGAGGTATGGCTTTTTGGCCGCAAGTCTTCCATGAAGGCCACTTCTAACCAGACTTCTCCGGACAGTAGATGGGTGTACCAGGATCCCACTGTTTTCTGCCAGTTCTGAGCTGATGGCACTGCTGGACATCTTCCGACATGGCGGGAAGTAAGCATGATGTGTCTTTCATCTGCTGCAGTAAGTTTCCTTGGCCCACCACTGCGCCTATGGTCCTCAACGCTGTCTGCCTCTTTGTGCTTCTTCAAAAGAGCTTGGACAGCACATCTGGAAACCCCTGTCTGCCTTGAAATTTCTGCCTGGGAGAGACCTTGCTGATGCAGTATAACTACCTTGTGTCTTGTTGCTGTGCTCAGTCTTGCCATGGTGTATGACTTTGACAGTAAACTGTCTTCAGCAACCTCACCTTGTTAGCTGAGTTTGGCTGTTCCTCACCCAGTTTTATTCCTCCTACACAGCTGTTTCTGTTTCAGTTAATGATTGTGTTTCAACCTACATATTGAATTGATGATCATTAGCACCTGTTTGGTATAATTGTTTAATCATACACCTGACTATATGCCTACAAAATCCCTGACTTTGTGCAAGTGTACCTAAAAGAATTGATGCTGTTTTGAAGGCAAAGGGTGGTCACACCAAATATGGATTTGATGTAGATTTTTCTTCTGTTCACTCACTTTGCATTTTGTTAATTGATAAATATAAACTATTAACATGTCTATTTTTGAAAGCATTCTTACTTTACAGCATTTTTTCACACCTGCCTAAAACTTTTGCACAGTACTGTATATACTTTTGCACACATAACTTTAACGTCCATATATATATGGCAGGATTTGAACCCTAACTAGTCATACTTTCACTCCAACTACATAACTGCTACGCTACACAGATTCACATCTTAACCCTTTCAACATACTAGGCTACTATTTACATTTACCCTATCCAAATGGCAGTACATTGCCTCAATATAGGTTGAACAATTTTTCTATTCCCATAATGTGTGTGTGTGTTATTATCTATTAAGTGAAAAAAGAAGTAATATCTGAAACAAAAACAGCAAGTTATCAAAAGTGCCCAGCCATTTGAAGTGGAGATATCAAAAACAAGCCAAGTTTCAACAAACCATTGGGGCAACCTTGCCCAGAAAAAAGCAAATAGGCACAACTGTAAAACCTATGGGGCCAAGGTTGTCCCAACTGTTTCTTCTAACTTGTATCAAAAACACAAGCTAAGTTAGAAGAAACAATTGGGGCAACCTTGACCAGCACCACGCAAATAGGCACAACTGAAAAAGGGGTGGGGGTCAAGGTTGCCCAAATTGTTTCTACTAACTTGGCTTATGTTTATCAGGCACAGTAAAAGCGAATTGAACTTGCATCAAAACACAAGCTGTTTCAGTAACCATTAGCAACCTTGACCCCCACCGCTTTTACAAGTTGTGCCTATTTGCTTGGTGCTGGTCAAGGTTGCCCCAATGGTTTCTGGAAACCTGGCTTGTGTTTTTGATATCTCCACTTTAAATTTGATAACTTGGTGTTTTTTTACATTTCCAATGTGTTTTTGTTTCAGATCTATAATACGGAAAAGAACACCTACCAGTCAGCACCTGTTTCAATGGCGAGATACTACTTTTATAATTACAGAATACACGTCTGGCATTTTATTTACGTAGCAAAAGGGACAGTCCATTTAAACAAAAGTGTGTGCTACATCTATAGTGTTCCATTTTGTGTTCACCTTGTTTATACCTTTAACACTAAAATGCTGTAGATTAATTTATGTTGCTCAATTTCACTGTGTTGTCATTTATTTTCAGACTTTGCTTCCCATGGCAGTAGAAGTAGCTTCAAACATATTACTTGAAATGGGTCCATTCGTTTACATCATTCATTGTATTGTGGCAATTTACAATTCGCATATCCATTTTACAGTTTTGGAATTACCTGGTATTTTTGGTCATTAGTGACTTTTCATCATCTACTGACAGATGGCGCTATTGCTTTATATATTAAGATACCAATGCTTAATACCTCTCTATATTAAGATACTAAGATAATAATGCTACAGGAATGATGAGAGAATATGTGATTTGTGCAATTAATTAATTATTGGGGCGTTTAAAAAAAAGAAAAAAAAAAGAACTGTATGGCTGAACCTCGTCTTCTTTAATATTAGCATCACAAGGGTATACATTTATTATAAAAAATAATAGATGGGCCTCTTCAGTTAGTTCCAGGAAAACAATTCCATCTCAGGTTTCTGTGAAAGTTTATAAATTACTGGACTTTCGGTCTCGTAATTTATGACATCACAGAAACCCTGGATGAAATTATTTTCCTGTAACTCACTGGAGCTCTCTCTCTCTCTCTCTCTCTCTCTCTCTCTCTCTCTCTCTCTCTCTCTCTCTCCATACATACAACCACAAACTAAATATTTGTGATAAATTACAAATAAACATGGTTTGCTTATTGTATATATCATCAGAGTTAGACTGCCCTATGTGTATGTATATCTCTGTGTATTTGGCATTGTTATTTTTATTTAAAACAAAACAAATGGGCAAATCTGGCCCTTCCATACATGGAGTACTTTGGTAATGATGTAATGCCCAGTTTATATTTCTTTGTTATGCTGTGTTATAGTTTTTTAAATGTGAATCTTCAAGCATGCTGTTTAAGAGCCACTGCCTGCATTACCAAATTCAGATTCTACAATGCTGGAATGACAATGTTTTAATACCAAGCAATTGGACGCATTGTGAATTTGTTGTTTTAATACCAGCATTTATCCCACGTTTGCTAAGATAGCGCATATTTCGCCCCAGCTCTTTGTTACAGCCATGTTCTTAATGGTTTTATTGAATTAAACAAGTTAACTATTGTATTATACCTTTTAAACCTGGGCCTGGATTAAATCAAAATTACGGTGGCACCTTAGCCATTATGAAGTATAGCTATGGCTGCCATAAACTTTGATTTAATTCAAGTCCTGGTTAGAACAGACCTCCAGGACCAGCGCTGCTCATTCCTGAGGTAAACTGTGGCCCAGATATTCTAAAGGTTTGCGCACCCCCCAGAGGGTTATGCGAGTCGCAAATGGTCGTTATGTGTGAATGTGTCTTATTCGAAACTTCTTTTTGCATGCTATAATCCGTTTTGCACTGTGCACAAATATAATGTATGCATAGCGCAATTTTGCGGGAGTGGCTGACAATTTGCGAGATCCTGCCATGTTCAAAATTATGCGCCAAGCACAACACCAGTTTTGCGACACAAAATAACAAAATCACTCACCCAATCACTGAAGTGAAATGCAGGTGCTTTCTGAGGTACTACAACAATGGAAAACATCCAGCAATCATACAAGGTTCCGTCCACATCTAAATAATGATTATCTTCAAAAGAACGATTGTGATAGCAGCATCACTAGTGTTAATACATGTTTAAAAAATAAACAGGGAAGCTGCAATCATGATCGTTCTGATAGAAAGAAAACTAATCACTTTCCCAAGCACGCTTTCTTGGTGCTGAAAGAATAACGCCCAAAACAGAATCAAGAGTACAGCACGGTATCATAGACTAGTACATACCGTCGGTATGTAACATAGACCGAGCCGGCAGATACTAAACAACTACCTGTATAATGCAGGAAAACTTTACTTTAATAGACACATACAGCAGTATATCAACCCTAGATCGATCAAGCAACAGTTTGTACATCCTTACCTTGCATTCACATAGATTTCAATATCAAAGACACTGCTTATACAGTAGTAGGCTAGGCTACTGATTACTGTATTGGTAAATTTTGTCCGTGTTTTAAATGTAAAATGTTCGAAAGGTGCTGCTTTCTTTTTCCATTGCCCGTTCAGCCCATTTTATGTAAGATGAATTAGTTTAAGAATCTGTATGAATAGCCTTTTGAAAATGGTTTTAATTAATGCAAGAACCACAAAAGATATTGTGTAGATCTTGAGTAATGAAGATCGCCTGGTTGCTATTGGCATGATTGAAGGCGGTCTGTCTGTGAGAGAAGTTGCGGAGAATGAGATGGTCTGCTTCAACAATCAGCACACTAGTCCAGAAAAAACAGGAAACTGGCTCTGTGAGGGACAGGGCACGTCCTGGAAGGCAGAGGGTCACCACACCGGCCTAGGACTGTCACATCTGACTGATCTGCGTAATCGTTTTCAGACTGCAGTGGCTACGGCACGAGAAATTCCAGGAAGAAATAACCCATGGCTCAGCAAAATAACTGTAGCTCGCTTTCTGCATGAAAATGATTTGCATGCTCAGAGGCCTTTCAGGGGTAACATGTTGACAGCTGAGAGACAAAATCACTGTCTTCTGTGGGCAACAGAACATCTGAGGTGGAGGCAGAGAGAGTGGTGGAGTGTTTTATTCACCGATGAATACCATTTTACCCTTGACAGACCTGACGGAAGACAACGTGTGAGGAGACGTCATGGTGAGCGTTATGCTGACTGTTGTTCAAGCCAACCGGTCGGGTGGTGGAAGTGTGATGATGTGGGGAGGAATCGCCTTAACACAAGAACGCCTTTGGTGCAGATTGAGGGCAACCTTATTGCTCAGCTACACATTGACGAAGTCCTTGAGTTTTTCAATTCCTGCAAGCCAATCCGGAAGTGTCGATTTTCCAGCAGTGCAATGCAAGACCACAGTGCTAGGATTACAATTGCACAACTTCAAAAAAACAATGTTGAGGTCTTGCCGTGGCCAGCTTTTTCAAAGTCCAGTAGAACATCTGTGGGACCAAATCACCAGGGCCATTCACAGGAGACAGCCGCGACCAGCCAACCTTCACCAGCTGGCTGCAGCTGCACAGGAAGGGTGGTGGAACATCCCACAGCAGTCTATCCAGAGGCTGATCAGGTCTATGTGTCAACGCTGCCAGGATTGTGTTAATGCTCAGGGAGGTCATACCCAATACAAACTTTGTAATGTTTTCAATTTGACAGTGTGTCACGTTTCATACTGAAAACCTATGATTCTTTGATCTGTATTTTTGTTCACATTTTCTGTGATTTTGTTTGATATCTATGTTTAAAATATTTGATTAAATCCATTAGATCTGAGTGTTGTGTTTCTTTTGTGCATCAGTATATATCAGGTTTTCTACATGTTTGTTTGGATGCATTTAACAAATTGTTTCCTTCATTAGGGCTCCATTACTGTAAATATTGTTCCCTTTGTTGATTTTATTCTCTACTTAAGCCCTGTTCACACTTGTATCAGTATGATACTAGTACAGTTTGTTTCAGTATAAAATATACTGGTATGAAACCACTTTCTGTCCTAACCCAGTTTTCAATATCGGAACACTACCGAACTAGTTGCGATACACCTGTCCACATTCATGTATGTTTAAATCGACAATATTCAGGTTTGAACTTGTTTCCATGACGACCGCTGTCACATCTGTTAGCAATGGATCCGTTGTTATGTAATACAGCATGTTTTGCCGTCCTGTCCATGTACAGTATTTTGTTTTGGTGTTCAATCAGTATTAAGAGACAAGTAGAATGTGAAAGGATGAGATGAACAAAAAGGGATTTTATTTCAGAGCGGCACTGCTCTGCGGTACGCTTTACCTCATGGTCATCATCACTTATTTTGAAATTATTTGGTGTAGTCCACACTTAAGTGTATCGATGCCGTGACGGTTTACCTGGCTTCACTTAAGCTGTTCCGAGTCTTATTGAAACAGTACTGGTACAAAACATGCTTTTTTTTTAGTTTCGTACCGATACAGTTATATCGGTACAACACCAATAAGAACTCCAGTCTGGACAGATGTTTCGCACGGTTCCAAGAACGATACCGTATAAAATGCTAGTGTGAACAGGGTATTATTGATTCATTCAAAAAGATTTCCTCTAAGATCCCTTTCAGAATTTCTCGGTTGCATCCCCTGTTATTCTCCATACACTTTCACTTTCCCATGTGTATTCAGTCATTTTCACATTTCGTTCTAACTCTGGTGGGTATTGCGAATAACATGTTTGCCCCTTTGTCATTTATCATCCTTGCTTTACTTTTGTGTCTTAGAAGAGTGAGTTATAGAGAATCCTACTGTCCTTCTTCATTCCTTGACATACTTTGTTACTGTAAAGGTTCTTGGTCTGTTGAAAAGAAGTGTAGTTTCTGTTTATTCACCTTTGTATCCTATTATCCTCAAATATCTGGTCTACTCATCAGCAATAAATAACTAGACTTGAAAAATATTTAATCCATTTCCAGTGTTGCTTATCACTTTTACAAAAAACATGATAAAAAGGACTTGTCCCCCACCCCCACCTGCCTAAATAAAATAAATCTTACCTCTTGGACTATACCCTTATGCATTTTGATGGACTACATCTTTATGAAAGATAGCATTGCTGATAAGTGTTGCATTCAGTCTGTAAAAATCACACACACTGTAACACTCAGTACATTATAACACAATGCAGCATAACATACACCTGAAACAGATGCACAGCATTACACTGAATGCATACATTACAATATAAACATAATATACTTAGCAATCTAGCAATATCTTTACAATGGTTTCACCTGGTCACTTCGTAACACAGTGTGCTATGCAAAACTACCATAAGGAATTCAAGAAAATTAAATGGTAATAAATGTTAACTATAACATTCGCATCTCATGTTTTGAATACTAAGAAAATGTATAGATCGCATGCATAGACTCATCGAACATATTTTATAGATTTTAATTTTAGGATGCAATTAAAATAAAAAAATAAAAAATAATTAAAGTCTTGTAGATGTTGGCTAGGGCTTTCAGTGTTTCCAGTACATTTTACCCACCTATGATTGTGTTTTTGAAGTAGGTTGAAAGAAAAACTTATTACAAATCTTACAAGCAGGCTGCACAGCAAATCTGTTTCTGTCATTATTGTCATTAATTGTAACTGGTTATTTAATAATTCATATAGTAGTTCCTGGGAAAACTTGAGCAACTTTCAAATCTGCATATACCTCTGCGCCTTGGAATATAGAACGAAGAGGCAACTTTTCACAGTTTTCTGTTGCCTCAATCAGATGATAATTGCTATGGGAGGTACACACAGGGCACAGTTGGAAAGCAAGTGAAGCATGAAGATCAATCTCCCAGATCAGTTTCATCAAATAACTTTGACTGAGGCACCATAATTAGCTGAATTCTCAATTGCTGCTTCCTTCAGATGGCATTTCCTAAGAAATTGCTTGATAAAAGTCAGCAGGTGAGCCCCGGTGACAAATGTGGAGCCTGAATGCATTATTCTCTACATAAAAGCATTACCTGCATTCTGAGGAAAATGTCACTCTGTGAAGGGGATTTCAATGACATGGAAGACAGACCATGCTATATTCACAAGTGCCTGATAAATATACCCTTTAAAAACAATCCTTTACTTAAACTCATGAATATATGGCAAAAGTGGCACAAGATTTCATATACTATGTGCACATCTTTTGTTCAGTTCCTATATTCTATGCGCATACAGTCAGTATTATTCAGGGTCTGTGTATTTTATATGCATTGTCATCCTGGTTGTCTTATTATCTTTTTAAGTATGTAAGACAATGCAAAATAATACAATAAATGTTAAGTGAAGAAACAGCACTGTTTTAAAATATTCTTTATTTTACAATCTTGACCATATTACCTTACAGTTTTAAATGTCACTATTTTACCATCTTTACTTTTCCAAAAAGATGTTGTATACATTTTCACTGCTGCTATAACTGTATTTACATAAAGGAAAGTCATTGCATATTCAAAATGTTAGCAATAAAATACCACAGATTCCAAAGGCACTGGCCTTGCTTTGCTATTAACATACCAGAATAATTTCATTAATCTTCGTTTGGGTGACACTTATCTTCTGCCGGCAAGGTTACCAAGGCTGACATTGATGCATTCAGTCAGTTTTAGACCCGAGTGTACTAGTCAATGAACTTCACAAGGCTGTTTTATTTATTTATTTATTTATTTTCAAATGTGCAGAGACATATAAATTAGAAAAGAGAACATGTGAAGCTTTCAATTCCATTATGAAATGGTCACCTGTAATTAATCTTGTGTCTGGCTCTGACTTTACTATTTCAGATGCTAACCATCTTTTCAGGAGATGTGTTCCGACTGTGGATCAATGTTGTAACATATTTTTAACAGAAAATTGTTTACAAAAGGAAGAAAAATTACAGATGTGTAAACCAAATGTCGAAGCAAAGTTAGTATGTGGTGTGGATATAATTCCTATATGAGACACCAGACACACACTGTAAACTAGTATCATGTGTATTCTTGTTAGACAGAATTGTATGTGTTTTTGACTTATTTTGGGAAAACATAATTTAGGTGGCTAATCGGGTGAGATTAGCAAACATCCGGATAGCTAGCTTAAGAGACAAACTGGATGCACTGGGCCCTATTTTAAAGCAAGTGCAGAGGTATGTTTGAGAGGAATAAAACAGATATAACAGTATAAAACTTGCAAGAAACTGCTCAGGATAGTATAGAGCAGTGTTTCACAACAGCCAGTCCCAGGAATGTGATTGAAAAACAAAACAAAACAAAACACAAAACTAATCAGAATATTTATAGGTACAATACATAGAAATGCTTTTTATCATTTTAGTTGTATTTTCTGAAGGAAAGCCTGAGATACATTAAACAGGAAACCCCACAGAGGGAGTATACCAGTAATTACTATCTAGTATGTGCATAGGAGGAGAGATATGGTTCAGGGTAAACATATGACCTGACACCTGTTTATAAAAACACACCCCCAGGTAGGTGGCAAAAACTGGGACAACTTTAGAGAGAAAGATTTGGATTTTGCCCCAGTAAAAGGAGAATTTTATAATCTGCAAGGTGTAGTAAGGGCACTGCAATCTGCCCCTATAAAGTTTTTTCCATATTAATTTGATTTGACAATGAACCAGCACACTGGATGGACCTGAAGATATCTGAAAGAGTTGCAAAAATGTTGCTTGTCACCAACCATAATAAGAAAAAGCTCTAAGAGGTGCACAACAGGTAAAAAGACAAGCTTGCCATGTGTGGAAGATGTGAGGCGTGATTAGAACCTGCAGTGTAATTGGTTCATTTTAACAGGGCATAAGTTCAAGCACTATTCACAGAAAATTGGCATCAAAAACATACTTTAATGTACAGGAATCGGCATGTGTGTAAAATATGATGGGGGTGATATTTAAAGGGCTACCACAAGGACCAGAGCTTGGGCACTTACTGTTCCTCATTTATATACATGTCAGCTCTGCCAGTCCCATCTACTCTACACATGTATATATTGTAGCGAATTGTGGTCCCCGCAGGCAGCTGCATCACACAGATCGAGGAAATCCACACACAGGCGGAGGGCGGGCGCGAACCCGGGTCCTCTCGCACTGAAGCATAGCGCCGATACCGCTGTACAAAAGAGCCGGCTCCATTGCAAGGAGCGTATATCGGGCTTATGTCTTTGTATGTGATTACGTCACCTACCAGCCCTGCTGCTGCCTTACCCCGTGCACGCTACAATATAGACAATATAGTGAGACTGCATTTTCACTGTTACATGATTTGAATGCTGAAGAACGCGGTTTAGTCCCTGCACATTGAATTATCCAGGCAAGCTCAAAGCTAGATAAAGGCAGATTTAGAGAAACTTACTTTAACTTACAATTTGGAGCAGCAGAACCCAGAACCATTCAGACTAATTGCAAACACCTTAAAATAGTAAGGGAAATGTAAAACTAAAAAAGGCAATTAAAATGACTTTTGAAGCTACATATTTTTTTAGCATAATCTTCAAGAATACTTTCTTTAGGTTCACTGTGCAAAGCAGAACATGTTGGATATAAAACATGGTCCCCAAATAGTATGTGAGGACAAAGAAGAGGAATATCTTATCCATATTTTTGTGGGGTTTTGAAATCTGGACGTACCAAGCATTAATCAAGTGACAGCAGTAAATGAGCAGAATGGTCTTTAAGGGATTTGAACACATCATTCTGATATATGATTAGGTTCCAAAATACAAATCTGAAAAATCTGTAGAGAATTATGATAGAGTTAATAAGTACTGAATACAAACTTGTCTCATTAATGTCAGGTTGCTCTGAGTCGGCATTGTGTATATAGTTAAGTTAGCTGGATTTCTGATGATTGTGAAAGCCTACAAAGGCAAGTTCTTGAGAAAAAAGATACATAAATAAATGATAATGCAAAGAATAACTGATTATGCATCAGGCATGTAATAGTTAGGGTTAAAATATGTTCTGAAACACTTGTAATATAAAATATGTAAAAAAAATATATCTCTCTGCCAGGATATATAGATATGTGTGTTTGTGTGTGTTCAATATGGGCACCTTTGTGCACCATTATGTGATTTAAATAATGTACATATGCATTTCAATAATAGTGCCATGGATTATTCTTTTCTTTTGAATAATCAATCATTTTCTAAATATCCTTTTAAATGTTTACCTGTGTTGCATTAAAACATGTTTTTCAAAATTATTGTAATAATGTCTTTAAAGCATATCCGCATTATTGCCGTGTTTTAAAGAGGGATTCAATCAAACTTTCTTGATTTGCGGATTATATGTGGTTTAAATTAAGAGACTAGAATTTTAACACACGTTTTTGACTAATGCAATGACTTTTTATGTGGGGGATGTCCTCCTGGGACTGGAAATAACATGCACTGCACTGCATTTAAATCTCCCCCTCAGTGGGCCATTCTGGAGAATAGACTGCTTCAGATTGCCTTTCTGCTGCTCATGGTGGTCCTTTACCCTATTGACAGTGTTATGACAGGTGATTCCATTTTTTTTTGTCAAAACCCAATACATATGACTACTACCCTCAAGCAATTTATAAATATGTCTAATCAGTATGTGCTTTTATAGAAATGATTAGTAATAGGCATTGTAGTATTAAAACAATGGTCACTGCATGTTTTGCATGGCCATTTTCTGGCATTGTAGTATTAAAACAATGGTCACTGCATGTTTTGCATGGCCATTTTCTGGCATTGTAGTATTAAAACAATGGTCACTGCATGTTTTGCATGGCCATTTTCTTGAAGAATGAAACAGATTATTGTTAAAAACTGTATATTTAGAAATTGAAAATATTTTAGTATCTAAATAAGATGCATTAATCTATTTGTACAATTATACAATGCAATATATATTTTATAGATGGCAGAATTCTTTGTGTGATTTTGGAGCCCATCATAACATACAACACTGTATACTTATTTAGATTGGTGACACATGTCAGTAACTTTGCAAGGCAGAAACAGGTCAAAGCTATGTAGATATGCTCACATCCTCCAGTTTTCTTCCAGGGTAAGTCAACTTGTGTTAAGTGTTTTACTCAAAATAGGGTCCACTGACATTTTCACATCAGCTGTATGTTCTGAGGGCTGGCATTAGACTGTGTTCTGATGGAACAAAGGGAGCCCTGCATGCTGGAGGAGCTTGAGAAACATGAAACAATATCCAGCCCTCTTTTATATCTAGGATAAAATGGATGCATGATAGCAGGTGCCCAGAAGTGAACAAGGTCTTACTGCATAATCAGCCTCCATTCTCCAGATGTGCCCCTTGTGTTACGTGCAACGACTTTCAAAAGAGCTTTAAATTATGAGAAGGACAAGACAGGAACTTCTGGCTCAGGTCCACCAGATGGCACTGAAATACTGTGAGCTGTATATCCTGAAAGGAAACGAATAGAATATCAAGCAAATCATTTTTAGGTACAAATCAGTATTAATTTGTCTTTAAATAAATAGATTTAAAAAAAAATCTAAGTAAATAAATAAATGCATGAATAAACAAAGAACATATTTATTATCTTTTCACATTACCTACAAGGAGTAAATACTTCAATTCACAAGATACCAGTACTGTTCTGACGGCGTAAATATTTATGAACCCCATTTGATATTCCTTTCCCTCTTAACAATTGAGAAGTAAAGATTTAAATAATGGGTTTACAAACACAAAACAATATTGCCTAACTAGATATTCCTTTTAAGATGTGCTACAGTATGACATAAGCTATTTAGGCCTATATGATTTATTTTTCAAAGTGTAATGTAAATTCATATCATTAGCTAAACACTGGATGTTATCTTTAATATTCCTAGGTGACAAGTACCTGATCCAATATTTTGTGTGGAAAACAAAAATAAGATTTTTTGCATATATTAGTTTTACAATCCTCATACTTTTCCTTTACACCATATTATGAACTTTAACAACTAAAACAGCCAACTTTTTTTTGCTTGTTTATTTGAGCTTAAAAATAAAGACTTTTGATTTCATACATGTCTTATGTTTAGGGGAAATGTGTGCATTCTTAATGTGATAGATTTTATGCTGGGGTATCATTAAGCCTAAGATACCTGGTTGCTTTTCCCAGTTGGTACCTGATAACAGCAGTTTGTATGTATACAGGGATTATATTGCACTAAAGCTCATGTAATCCTTTGTAGGAGTTGCGTTTCCAAATCACTTCAGTATGACCCCAGATTTACTTTAGTTTAGCTAAAAGTTTAACCAGTATATCCCTGACTATTCAATCTTTATATGATTTGGTGACCTAGAGCAATCACTTCAATCCAAGAAACAAAAATCAACTGGGTTGTTTACCAACTGATACATTTTATTGTGGTGAGCTATTATTATTGTGCACAATAATCACGGTTAAAAGACACCAACAGTGATCTAATTGCAGACAGTTGACACCAGTGCTGATCCTAGCTGTGCAAACCTATTTGTCTATTTACTTACCTAGAGATGTCTGCTGTGTGTACCCACTGAAAAATACCATCGTTAGCACCCAATTAAGGAGATACATTAATTTAATAAAGTCAGGAGTCATTTCTTCACAACATAACTGGGGAAAACTGTCCATGGAGCATTTCTGGGAAGTCTTTGAAGTGTAAGATAATTAGTTCTGTCCAGCTTGTAAATTAGGGCAGTTTTACATTAGTCATGCACATACAAGAATATTATCTTCAGAAAAAGGCCTTTAGCAGTCTTTGGGCAATAAAAACGGGACTCATTTAGCATGTAATATACTATGTGAATGGATTTTGAGAATGTGCTGATTATATTTAGCATTAGCATTTTAGTCTGAAAAAAAGTCAACAAATGTTTTTATTGGTTATTGTGTATGAATTCAGAGATTACAGAATTCTTTCAGGATTTTCAACATTCTAAACAGGTATTTCTGCCCATCTTTGACTTCTTGAAGCAGATATCTTTCACTATTTTGGTGGTTTCAAGGAGGACTGAACTCTATTCTAGTGCATTTCCAGACCTGTTACATAAATACAAAAGATAATCAATAACGTTTTTACGGTGTTCAACTAACATGTACGTGAGATGCTATGAGTTGGATGTAGAGAAGTGCATACCCGGTGTTTTGGAAATTCTTTTTTAAATCCTCTATTAAAATATCCTCAAGTCTAAGTTTACCTCCATCTTAAAATATTTAGTATTTTGTGAATATCGACATTTTGTTAAATGTAGGCAACTCTACTGTATGTAATGTAGAGACCTGGTATATCATGCACATTGTATACATGCAATCTCAACAGAACAAATAAGTGTTGAACAAGGTGTAACCCATCTGTGATATTTCATAACTGGATGAAAATATATATAAAAGGGGCTCCCGAGTGGCGCATCCAGTAAAAGCACTCGCTAGAGTGCATGATACACTCTATAGCCTGGACGTCGCCGGTTCGAGTCCAGGCTATTCCACAGCCGACCGTGGACGGGGCTCCCAGGGGCGGCGCCAATTGGCCGAGCGTCGTCCTGGGGAGGGAGGGTTAGGTCGGCCAGGGTGTCCTCGGCTCACCGCGCACCAGCGACCCCTGTAGTCTGGACGGCGCCTGCAGGCTTGCCTGTATTCTGCCCCAGAGCTGCGTTGTCCTCCGACGCTGTAGCTCTGAGGCGGCTGCACGGTGAGTCTGCAGAGTGTAAAGAAGCTGGCGGCTGACGCACACGCCGAGGACAGCGCAGTGTTCATCTTCGCCCCTCCCGAGTCAGCGCAGGGGTGGTAGCGGTGAGCTGAGCCTAAAAATAATTGGGCATTTCAAATTGGGGAGAAAATAATAAAAAAAAAAACTAATTGGCAACGACTAAATTTATTTAAAAAAAAAAAAAAAAAGAAAATATATATAAAAAAATATATAGTAAAATAAATGTCATTCTGTAACACAGAAGTGCAACATATTTAACTTAAAATAGGTATATGCTTTGTGAGGCATCTAGTATCTGGGATGTTGAGCAATTGTTTCATGTTTGTACATTTGTTTTCTTCATACAGTTAAAAAGTAAGTAGAAGGGTTCCGGAACATATAGCGTTATACAGCCCCATGTGTTGCTACAACTGTTTAAATAACATACCTGTATTTTTTTCTTTTCATTGTTAACATCCTGACAACTTTTTACACTTTTAACTTTAAAGTCTGTTTCAAAACTTTTTTCAAAATGTCCGCTCTAGTGCACTGATAGTGTAAGGATTATTGCCCACATTGTCAAACAGGTAACACAGCAATAACGAGCCATGATGTGGCAGGGGGAAAAAAGCCAGAGCATGTGTTATGTTATGCAGTGATTTAGAGGACAGATCTCAAACCCCCGTGCACTAGAGCGGATATTTTGAAAAAAGCTCTGAAGCAGACTTTAAAGTTATAAGTGTAAAAAGTTGTCAGGAAGTTAACAATGAAAAGAAAAATTATTATTTGTTTATTTAGCAGACGCCTTTATCCAAGGCGACTTACAGAGACTAGGGTGTGTGAACTATGCATCAGCTGCAGAGTCACTTACAATTACGTCTCACCCAAAAGACGGAGCACAGGGAGGTTAAGTGACTTGCTCAGGGTCACACAATGAGTCAGTGGCTGAAGTGGGATTTGAACCGGGGGACCTCCAGGTTACAAGCCCTTTTCTTTAACCACTGGACCACACAGCCTCCTACAAAAAAATGACAGGTACATTATTTAAACAGTTGTAGCAACACATGGGGAGATATAACGGTATATTCTTCTGAGTCCAGCACCACCCCAGGATCCTTTTCAGTCCATATTGAAGATTTGTAAATAAAATGAATTATTTCTAGAAACAAATTAATGGATTTGTTTAACAGCTCCTTTGTTGCTGAATATTAATAATTAGCAGAAAATGACATACAATACACTACAAAAGAGTGAACCCTGTGAGCACTTCAGTTTTGCTCCCAGGAAACCCAGCATCTCATCAGTATTCTTATTTTCAAGGGCATAGCGATGATAGACAGGGCTTAATGTGTATCTTGGTAAAATTGGATTTGATCCTCAGTGTTGGGCCAGGAGGTTGTTCTTTAAGATTTGTTAGATTTGCACTGTTTTTTTTCTTCTTCTTCAACAAACAAAATTACTTATCAGGAGCATGTATTACCACCTGTATTCTGGGACTATCTGCTTTTCTTGACTTTAGTCACATCTTAATCTCTTTAAATTGTGTGCAAGGAGATTTGAGGAGAGATAAGGATTAAGTGTGTGGGAGATTAACACAGTTGTCTGGCTCGTACAGAATAATACACCTGCTGACAGTAAGGGCATTGTTCATTTTTCACAACAGATTTTAGAATGTAATCTTGAAGCTGCCACTTTTTAAGTTTAAGGAGATTACATTTCTATAACAAATCCTTGACTTTTTTTAGAAACACACTCAATGGTTTATGTTATTATTTGTTGCATTTACAGAGTGCTTTTTATACAAAAGTATCACAAAACACTGTACAGTACATAGCAGAAAAAAAGAACAAAGCAGAAAAAAAGAACAAACCACTATACATTTGTGTAGCATGTTACACATAACTGCCATAATCAGACCATTTAAATAACAGATTTAAATAACAGTATACACATAATACAAAAGCAGCAATTTGAAAGTTACATTAAAACCCACTAAGATAAGAAAGTCATTTTATAAAAGTGCGTTTTTAGTCTTGACTTGAAAACTGTAACGGTCCCAGCTTCCCTGACAAACGAAGGCAGAACATTCCATAATTTAGGAGCTCTACAAGAAAAACCCCTACCTCCTGTGTTACTTTTGTTGACCCTAGGAATAACCAGCAGCCTGCATCCTCTGATCTCAAAGTGCGGTTTTAAAGATATGGGGTCAGTAACTCCTGTAAATAACTAGGTGCTAATCCATTCACAGCTAAATCTTAAAATCATGTTAGGCTCCTTCAATAAAATAAAAGTACTTCACTATGATATACTGTTTATAAGACTGTTTATAAAAATGTCACAGATCTGCATGTTGTGGTCAATTCAATAAATATTTTTAGTATTAACTGATATGTACAGCTCTGTAAAGCCTACAAAATGTTATATGTGGTACAAATAATGGTAAAAACAATACACAGGGTGATTAGAAAGTAAGTTTACCACATCGATGCAGCATATCTCAGAAACAGTAGGGCATAGGAAGGTGAAATTGCATACGGTTGTTAAGGGAACCATGGGGACGCAAATGCCACAGTTATTAATTTTTGTCACTAGGGGGCACCACTGTGGTTACTGCCACATATTACCATACTACAGTACTGTGGGGATAAATAGTCCTATCACTCGCATGGCAGCTCAGTCAAGCAACATGAAGCTGACAAGTGTGCAGAGAGGTGAACTGGTCAAGTTTTTTTTTTTTACAGCAAAGGAAGCAATGCTGAGGCATCTCTCGGGGAATACCGTAGAGTGCATAACATCCATGACAGGCCGTGTTCAAGAGCTGCTCTTCGCAAGTTAATCAACAAATGTGAGGAAACAGGTTGCACTTGTGATAAGCCTCATAGCGGCAGACCACCGATATCAACCAAAGTTGTCATTGAGATCAGCCATGCCGTAGCAGAACAACCCAGCACAAGCTCTCGAGCTGTCGCCCGCCGCCTGGATTTGGCCAACTCAGCTGTTCATAAGGATCTTCGTTCAACTCTGCAGATGTTTCCATACAAGCTGCATCATGTTCAAGCATTATTGGACTTTTTTTTTTTTTGAAGAGCCATCAGCAAGTGGACCTCAAACGTGCACAGTCACTGCTGCACGATACTACACCACGCTGACAACCCACGTCATTCCTATGCTGCAGCAACGAAATGTGATAAATCAATCAATCTTTATTTTATATAGCGCCTTTCATAGTGGACCACCATCACAAAGTGCTTTACAAGATACAGTGAAAAAAAGCATAATACATTAAATACAGTGAAAAACAATGCATAATACATGAAATACAGTGAAAAACAATGCATAATACATTAAATACAAGGCTAAGACGTAAAAAGAATTCTAAAACATTGTGGATGCGAGAAAGAAAAAAAAAGTAGCAACGACACAACAGCTAATAACAGATATCAGGCTTAAAGAGCATAAACACTACAGTCTTCATCCAGGATGGGGCCCCTCCACATATTGGTAACCAGGTGAAACGCGTCTTGCAGGAGCGCTTTCAGGACAGAATCATTTCATGTCACTTTCCTTGTTAATGGCCACCTCGTGCACTGGACCTTACACCAGCAGATTTCTGGTTATGGGGGTACCTGAAGTCACATGTGTACCGAGGGAACCCTCGCACAATTCCAGACCTTAATTATTTCTTAGCAGACACTAAGTAATGTCTGCTGTCACACGAATGCAATTCACTCTGGATCATGGAGGAGCACATATTGAACACTTGTGATTATCAGAAGTAGGTCATAGTTAATCCAAATTTGCATCCCCATGGTTTTCTTAACAACAGTATGCAATTTCACCTTACTATGCCCTTCCGTTTGTGTAAACTTACTTTCGAATTACCCTCTACTAACATTATGTTAATCTAAAATTATTATTATTTAAAATATACTGTAAAAAAAATGAATGATACTGTGGGAGGCCTCAGAATAACACACAGAGAGTCAGGTTTCAAAATCAAAAGGTGCAACCGCGTTTATTTACACACACAGACAAAAAACCGTGCACAAAACAAAAAGATGTACTGTCACTTTAAAGCACCCTGTTTACAATTGGCATGTCCTGAGAGGAGCGCATAATAATAAGTCCTGGTCCTTTAAATACCACAGTCCATGCTTGACCAGTTGTTGGCAGCCGTAAGGCAGGAAATAGCTCTGCTTAGTCTGATTAACAAAAAGCACACAGAAAAGTTATGGCTTTTATCCAGCACCTACACGCTCTCTCTCCACTGTCCTAGGAACACTGTCACAACCGGTGGAGAGGCTGCCCCTTTTGTACACCTTGGCTTCCCCCGTACCCGATTACCTGGGCTTGGAACCAGGCGTACCTCGTTCCCCTCCACCAGCCTCCTAGCAGGCCGACTCCTACGGAATGTTAACCCTGAGTTGCCAGCGCTTGCTGGATGGACAGGTCCCCCATGTTCTCCCTGCTGGCCTTTTCAGTGCAGGAATCCATCTACCCTGTCACAGGTACACTTTGTTTTGTTTATAAATCTCCTATTTTTGGCCAGGTAATACAACCAGAAGCTATAATGTTAAAATAAATATCAAGTTTGTTGCAGTCTTCCAATTAATGATTGGTATTTTTAAAAAGCGGGCTACATGTCTTTAACAGTACCTAGAAAATGACATATGTTGTTACTAGTATGTTGTTACTTATCTCTTGTTACAGTTTATACAAAACATAAAATACAATAAAATTAAGATAAATAAAATGGGCAGGTCAGATCAAGCTGTCTGTGCTATTCCAGGGGAAGGGCTAAGAACGTGTTGGTCATATTAATGTACAGATATTATTATACCATGGGGTTGCAAAAGAAAATTACATCAAAAGTCGTTCATGAGTTCCTATCCTGCCACAAAAACGGACAAAAATAAAAACAGAGGGAAAGGCTAACAGAAACAAATGTCTCCCGATGACATAGTAGATATTAGAAAGAGATTGACAAAGCCTGTTTGCTGTGTCTAGATATATCCGGCTTTAAGAGGATAGAAACCTCATACTTGTGGAACTAAATTTACAGATTTCTAGAACAAGGCAACATGTGAATCATGAAATCCCCCCTACTAGCTATTCAGCACAATTATTATTTAGGAGCATTAAAATAATACTATATTTTACCTTGGGACACTCACTGTTATATTAACATTGTGATGTGAGGCCAAATGGATTTGCACTCAAGGGACATTATAGCCTTGTGACTTTAAATTTAGATTCTGACAACAACACTTCAAAGTAAACTGAGAGGAGAAAGCTATGAATATTAACACAGTGTGAATACAATTTAACTGAAAAATGTGCAGTTTCATTTTCTTTATTTGCAAACATGTTAAATAAAATAACATTCACAATCTCCGGAGGTTAATGCTCATTGGACATCAATCCTGACAGACCATACAAGAGTAAAAGCAGTTCACTGAGATATAAAACATTCAGATTGGTTTTCCTGGAATACCTTGTGCCAACTAATGGAAGGTTTTATAGTTGGGCCATGTCATTTAATAAAATCTACTGTATGACATGTAATTCTAGAATATTTATAACCTTACCTTGCATTATTTAAAAAAACTGTTTTGAAAACATTTTTTGATCAATTCAATGAGATTTAGTATTCAATAAACAATTATTGAGTATTATTTTTTAATGCTCTTCACCCTTAGAGAATGTTTATTAACACTCTTAAACACATTTCGTATGGCTGCTACTTTATAAAAATGCTCCTCTATGCATACAGGTTGACTCATAAACAATGCACCATATATTTTCAAAGCTGGCCCTTCCCCTCCTAGTCTTTGTTCCAACCCTGTTCTAAATTGTTTAATTGAACCAATTAAGCCTCCATCCAGACCCTGAAGTAGTTAATTTAGAACATTTTACCAGTTAAACCTGGAGTGGAATGCCCCTCCAGGACTGTGATTGGACAGCCCTGATCTAGGGTTTCATAAAATACTAATAGGGTCTTCACATATTTCACTATTACCTGCTACAATACCTGCTTTAGCCCAGTCATTAACTGTTGTATTCCCTAGTCTGAAATAGTGTGATCTATTTTAATGATGTAAAAAGTAGAGGATCCCTACCATTTTTAAACATGATTTTTTTGCAGATCTCATTTCAATATGTATTTTTATTGTAAGTAGCAATGTTATTAAGATGATCAATAAACCTGTGGGAGAAAACATCAGCAGGATAAACGAAAATCAAGTTAAAGACTGACGGTATTTAGATCCGACCCTGTTTAGATTGTTAAATAGACTGCATCACATTAAAATGTTTCTACCATTTAAATGATATATACCAATGTGATGGTACAGTGTAAAACATTATACTGATATTTGTGATGATATCGCAGAGCCATAATGTAAATGTGCAGATCATTTACTGAATCTGCCATGCAGAAGAACACTGAAGGATCACACAGCTTAAGTAAGGATGAGTGCCTATCATGTTTGATGATTATTTTCAGGATGGTAAAACATGATTATAATGAACATAAACTAAGGAAGGTATTGCTATGTGTACTCTCGAAAAAGTATTTAGGTTGTGATGAAGATAGGCAGTGGAATTAAAGACATCTAAATTGTGCTGGATCGTCTCTTCAGAGACAATGAACTTAAGCAGTAACAGTAACAA
The DNA here is from genome assembly GCA_030684275.1 of Acipenser oxyrinchus oxyrinchus. NCBI lineage: Eukaryota > Metazoa > Chordata > Actinopteri > Acipenseriformes > Acipenseridae > Acipenser > Acipenser oxyrinchus. The sequence continues at coordinate 20,907,135 of CM060256.1, read as the reverse complement.
AATGAATGACACCATTTTTATGATATTTGGTGAACTATGCCATATACCAAAAAACCTAGGATGTGAAACACTAATAATCTATCTGAAATAATGTAAACAAAAATACATTTTGCTATAACATGCGCTTCTTTAAAAACTGTACATTTGAGAGAAACATGGGGGCACATCGCAATGTGGCCAAATAAGATAATGGCTTAGAGAGCGCTACTAGTTTCCAGCCTAGGTCTATTACAAAGGCATTTCTGGAATGTTCCAATACGGATTAGAAAAGGATTCAGTATCATCAGCCAATCAGCTTCCAGTCCTAGCAGGCTTGTATTGGATGGTAGAGGCCAGCTGTAAGCATTCTCATTTTCACATTCACCACTTTCACTTTCCAGTATAGTAAGCCTACCAGTGTCCACAGTCAATTCGACTTTTTCTTGTGGGGCAGGTCAGCAATGGGCTAGCACCTGATTCACTGCTGCTGGTTCAAAAGTTGTGCTGCTATAGACTAAGAATATGATCAACATCAAAACGCAGTTCAGACTCCATTGACTGATCACTGTACCACTTGACTCGTTTGAAGTCCGAATAAACTAAAAGCAACAATGACAAGTAGACAAAGCAATAAAAAAAATTGAATTTGTTGTTTTCCTTTTTAATTATCTTGTCGTGACTATTTACACTTATCATTGAAAGGGCATCCGACAAATCCTTTTACAGTGGTTTTAACAGGCACTATTGCTTAAATAATAAAAATAAAATACATAAGCTAATATGTTCAGATACAGTAGGAATTATTTTATATCTGCTAGGGTATTGTTATGAAACTGTTCTCAAAACCACACACAAGCAATGTCTTAGGATTGTCTTCTTAAATAAATTATTCATGATCCCAGCTCATCTCCTCAGTAAGTGCGCTCAGCACAACTGGCAACAAATATTTATCTTCAAAACCAAAAAATGCTATCTGCCTCCATTACTCCAGAATTGTTAATGCTTGTAACTAGCACTGAGGCTTTCACATACTTGCAGAGTATCACAACCTTCAGTGAACCATGAAGAATTTATGTGACTTCTTATCAGTGTTTTTTCAGTTAATGAAAAGTAAAACGAAAATGGCTAAAAATGAAAAAATAAACATTTTCCTTACCGAAATAGTAATAGAAACTGGAAAATGTTTCAAAACTCAGACGAAACAGAAATGAAAAAATAAACATGAAAAACAAATATTCTGAGTTGTGTTAATATCGTTTCAGGAAAATGCTATATAAATAGCACAGCCAAGCTGCAATGACTTCCTGCTCTGTGGCACATGGGATGAACTGGAATTTGAAGTGATTAATACGGGGGGGTATTTTGTTTTTTTTTTATTCAGCAATTCAGCGTGAACCTAAAAAAGTCTTAAAATGAAAAGATACTGAAACTGAAAAAATAATTATAAAACTGAAATATATTTTCTAAATGTAGTTAACTGAAACTAAAACTAAATAATAATTTAAAACGAAAACTACAGAGAAACAAAATAATAATCTTACTAACTAAATAAAAACTGAATCTGAACTGAAATGCTGAAACTGAAAAAACAGTGCTTCTCATATCCTTTCTCCCCTTTTACAAAACTTCAAATATATTACTATATAAACTGCCTGAATATGGAATTATACATAACAGACCATGTAAAAGTAGCAATATAATTGTTTAAAATTTGTGAAATGTGATCTCAAGGTCTCGACATTTAAAAATATTTAAAATTATCTTGCGATCTCGACATAACAGTTTGAAAAGTGGAGATCGTGAGATGATTTATCTTGTGATCTCGACATTTTTTTTCCATGTCCTAAATGAGCCACCATATGAATCAGCTGGGGAATTAAAAATTTCATAATCTGTTGTCTGAAACACTTGCCAAAAGAGAAAGGGTTAGTCATAAGAACATCATTATTGTATCTAGATCAACAATGTTGGTGCTATAAATGAAATCAATGATTATTATGGGAAATACTGAGTTATTGTCATTGTGCTTTAGATCCGACTTTAGCTAGCTTTGAGAAAACCAGTGCTGCTCAGCGCAGTTGCTGGATTGAGTATAGACTTGGATATGATAATGACATTCATACGGAAAATCCTCTCTCTCTCTCCCGACGAATACTGAAAGACTTATCTTTTTGACCAATATACTGTTACCTCATATGGAGCAGCTGTGTTTTCTAATAGTATATTTCGATTACAGCCCCTCTATCCTTATAGCAGCTTTTAATAAGCACCAAATAACAAAACAAAACTGATGTTTTTGGCCTTTTATACAGTATTAGCTTTAAATAATGGTGCACAGCTATCATAGTTTTTGCTGTTTACTTTTTAAAAGCTTCTTTAAGCAAAGCGGTGTCATAAATAAAATGTTATCCTAGTTTATGTGGAAGGAAGTAGACTTTTTAATTCAAAAATAAAACAATGAATGTACATTTTACCATAACTTTGTATATTGCCAACTGCATAATGGAAAAAAAATTATATATATTTTTGGTGTAAAACATTAATTATGCAATTATTTTATTGTGCTATCTTATACTGTATGTATCAGTCTAAATAAAATACATATATTCTGCAATACAAGGAAATAGTTAATAAGCGTTAGGAATAAAAATAAGGGGCCAGCAATATCATGAACTTAAACCACCAGATGGTCGCTCAGAGCTGATTCATTGAAGTTGTTTAAGAATTTCCCCTAGATACCAGTGATACAGTGGCAATGTAATGAGATACATTAGCTCAACATATTCAAATCAGGCTCCCCACTAATAAACACACAATCTAATATATATGATGTAATGTTTTATGAGGTGAATTGTTTCATTTGGTTTGTGTTTTTAACCAAAATATTTCTTTGCAGTAATAAGATAATTAAATGGGACCCATGGTTTGGGGGGGTGTGCAGGAGAGAAGATTCCATTGGTTGTGAGCTCTTAAATGAATGGAAGCTGCCACTTGTGACACCATGAGGAAATGTGTGCGGGAAAGCTATAGAAATTATTTTATTCTTTTTATTTGTAATGTTTATTTTAACTAAAAAAAGTGATTTCATCATTTGATCTTTTAAATAAATGAAAATATTGAAACTAGCAATTCTATTTGCTGGATTAGGAAATGATACAAATTGGTTACAGAATGATATCAAAAGAAAATGTAGTATCAGCCCACACATACATTTCTTGGGCAGTGAGATGATTGATAATATGTGTAATCTATGTAAATCAGACATGCATAAGTGTTCCCTTTGAAGATTTACAGAAACAACATTCAATTCAAAGTGTCGCAAACATTGCACTGGATCCTGAACATAAAATGTAGTTTTATCTCTAATACCCTATCCACACTACCTCAATAACAGTGCCACTGTCTGCTCCACATCAAGCACCAATGAATGGATTTCCATGCAAGCAAGGTGAAGCTCAGAAGGGTACCACTGAGGAAAGACCAGCTTCAAATCACAAAATGTATGATTTTACTTCAAACATATTTTGAAAGCACCTCATTCTTTATGTTATTATTATTACATGAGAGTAGCTGTTATTTACTTCATGCTAATACTGGATTCGGCTCTCAGCAAGATACAATGAGTGGTGGGGACCAGGCAAGACGTACTTTCACTGTCATATATATGAGCCTTCAGGATCACCGGAGTTGATGGCTGAAGTGTAGTGCTGGCTCCAGGGATCAGCCTCTTTGCAGCCTCCATGGCACATCAGCATAGCAACTGTCTGGAATGGGCTGTGTGGGGGCCTTCGCAAGGGTCAACAGGTGGTCACACCCTGCCTTCGGGGTCCTGGCACCACTCCCCTCCATTCCCCACCCAAACCAGCCCAGTTTACTTACCTTAGCCATACATTCCTTTTTATTGATGTTACCTTCTTCTATCGCCTTATCCATCTGTTCTTTTTCATTGATGTTAACTTCATCTGTCACCTCTCTTTTGAGGTCCCCAGTCAGCTTCTTTTCTCCTCAACCAGAGCCAGTTGTTACTTCTCTCTGCCTTCTTGGATACAGCCTTCACTATACGCCACAACTGTCCACTGAATCCAATATCTCTTAGAAGCCAGGTCATGGAGTGCGCAACGAATCCCCGACAACCCACAACCCTGTTCCACCTCAGTGGCTAACAGCTACCAGAGTTTCTTCCTGTCATATGCCTCATCCACGGAATCTTCCCATGGTACTGGTAGCTCCACTAGGAGAACAAGGCGTGCTGAGACTAGATATATACTAACATGTTTATATGTTAATATACATGTACTATTGTATAAAGAATTTGGTGAAAAAAAGGTAATAAAGTTACTTGGATAATACAATTAATATAACAGTATAACATGACACAGCTGGAAATATGTAAAAGAGCAAGTAGCTAAATGTCATTTTCATTTCAGACCCCCATGGGGGCACAACCATGGGGGCACTTATACTCAGAGACAGGCACATGAGCTACAATATGAATTCAAAGGACTTGCATTTTCTCAGGAAAGGTGTGTACCCCAGTATAAGCGCATGTGGTTTTTTGTATGATTTTCAGCATATATTTAGAGTAGGTGGGTATTGTAGAGTTGAAAGGTCATACTGTGTTATGACTTAAATAAAATGAGGAAGGCTGTTCAGTCCAGGTGCTTAGGATGTCCAGGGAGATGATAACTCAGTTTTGGAGTGAACATTATTAAAAAATAAAGAGAAATCCCAAAAAGCTATATAAATCACATGTTTTGCTCTTTAATATTACTTCTAGTTTGTGTTTCTTTTTAGCTTTATTGTTGAAATGCTTAGTGTAATATAATCAGGACATTTCACATCTCAGATAAGACTGATCTGCAAAAGTAGTTTGTTATTATGTTATTCTGTTTTCTCTTACTTTTCTGTTGAAATGTTGTGGAATAGTGCTACAGATCTTAGTTAGGAGACAAATCGGTTCCATACTTGGAAAAGGTTGCAACATCTATTCTTCTGGACTCAAGATCCCCTGAGACAGAGTACCCCCTCCAGAAGAACCTTTCAATCATATATCTTGGACAGAAGCTACGTCGTTCATCATCTTAGGTCACACTTATTTTAGATGCTCCAGAATAAGATCCAAGAACTGTCCCAATAGAAGTGAAAACCTGAGCAAGGACATTGTGAAGGGTCAAAGGTAATATTCATGACAGTGTCTGGGTTGTCACGTTATGCTGTATATCTACTTTGGTGCACCTGATGAGACCAATCCAATATACCTTATAAATAGACACTCCTTATTTTGTTTTCATAGTATCATAACACAACACATCATTTCATCAGAACTGTCTAAAGGACTCTCAGATAAACCAACCTTCAATTTCAGCTCTTCTTGTTCCCTCATTCTAAAATTATTTATAGAAAATTTCAAAACTATCCTCAACTGTGATTGGTGTATGTATACATTAATTCTTTTGAATAGGTATCGTTCATCATTTTACATCATAAAACATCATGTTACATGCAGTTCACGGAATTTGTTGTAATTTGTGACACCTTTCAGTTATAATTTTGATGAACTGTGTGTTAAATTATTGTTACACGCTGCTACCGTCAGTGCAGTGATGGAGTTCAGCCTGATATACTAGTATAACCAAACCAAATCACTCTGAGCCTCTTCCAAGCAGACACTAAGAATTGCACTATATAGTCCCATAAAGACTTGTGAACCAATCCAGATGATGAGGATAATGCATTAACTTACTGTGCATCCTAGTCCATCCATTTTTAGTTGTAGGGTCTGGGTATTTAAAAACAAAGTAACAAATATTGTTGACAAAAGCTTCTTTCACACACAAATGCTGCTACTGAGCCATCTCAGAGACGTTGAAAGAATTATTTAAAATACCCATTCACACAGCACAAAATTGCGCAATCTATGCTGGTATAATACCATCATAACCCTTTCACACAGCCAAAGGGATCATGTGGGTACAACTTTCAAACCTGCTGGTCAACAGATTGTTTTCATGGCAACGGCGATTCGCCCATAAATGAATTCACCTCCTCGTCAGCCCGTAAAGTTAACAATTCCTTAACTTATTCCAGACTCCAATTACTACCTTGTTCTTTATCAGCCATTGTACAGTATTTGAAAAAAAAGGAAAGTGTGTAACACCAACGACAAAAATACCCAGCAAGTCCGGTATACAGTCACTTGGGATGCAGACTTTCAATCCACGGCCATTATAGAGCTTCAGTGCCAGCATAGCCTTTCACACAGGAGTTAAAACGGTTCAATGCCATCTCGCGAGGTGATTTCAAAGACGGCATAAAATATGACGGCTCTGTGACAGTATAGGCAATTCACACAGATCAAAATGCAGAATCAGTGCCGGTTCTGAGCTGTCATAACTTGTCTGTGTGAAAGGGTTATAAGATAAATAAAGGAATAGAGTAATCAACACATTTAAAAAATGTTGAGAACTTAATATAACTTAACTTATTCTGTGTCATAATTGGAATATATAGTACTGTGGAGAAACAATATCACAAACATTGGCCTTGAGTCAGGAAAAATCTGCAGGATTCACTACTCAGGCTTAATTTGCCAAGCAAGTAATTTTACAGTAACCCCTGCAGACATATTCACTAATCTGCTATGCTTTGGGGTGCATTAAAATGAATACACTCACTAATGAGTTTGAACTGACTGAGATAATGTGGTTCTAACTTCACAAACACATCAAAAGCATGCAGTGGACCAATGGAGACACCATTCTGAAGATTTAATTGGATGTTTTTGTTTGTTTTTTAAAGCAGAGAAAACAGCCAATACCAAGGGAAGCAGCTAAGGTTCTAGGCCAGAATAATAGCCTCTGCAACCAAGATTCAGGCATTTGTCATTGGAATTGTAGATAATCAGACAAGCAGTGTCTACCTAAGGAATGCCAAGAAATGTCTAGATTTAGCACCCATTGGGCTTCTAATGAAAAAGATGGCATCTGTGCTGCTAACACCTTTTATTTACAAAAACAGGTTTGCTTATTCTGTGGTAGCCCTGAGTGTTGAGCTGAACTAGCATCAGGGAAAGCTCACATAAAAGTGTTTGGGCTTTACTTTTTCTTTATTTTGAACTTGAATCCTTTATTTATCAATTGATGTATTGCTTTTTTGTCAGATGCTTCTTAGTGCAAACCATGCCTTTTTGTAATCCAATTATTTGATTTCTTTGCTGATGAGGATGATGATAATAGTATCTGTTGCTCTTCTATTTATGGATTGGCACTCAGTCAGTTAATTTGTCTTGTATGGCACAGCTATTTTTTTCAGTCTTTTTCCAATTTACTGCAAATCTCTTTAACACTAGAACCGCCGGGTTTATGCTACTACCTAGAACCGCCAGCAGTAGTCATTTTGACGGGTACATTTTAAACAGCTTCGATATGAAAATTAAACACAAACTATCAGATACAACTTAAAAGTTTTATGTATGAACATCATATCAAACATCTGCATAGCAGAAACATCGTATTTAAATGAAAAAAAACATTAAAGGCTTTATTTTCGAAATTAACACATATAATGCATGACATAAAAAATGAAAAACTATAATAAAATAAATATTTCAAAAGAAAATATTGTGTAACCAGCTGCAAACAAGTTATATGTAGGCTTACATACACAATTGTAAAATCGAAATAATTATTTATAAAAAATAACATAAAGAAAATAACTCAGTTCTCATTGTGTAACGGGAATGCACACTCAGGGAAACATACTTCAAAGTAGCACCCATATTCGCACAATCCACACAGATGTAACGCTTATCAACTGGTCTGCATTTACCTCATACTGCTCTTTCACACTGGGCACAGATATCAGAAGTTTTATTTTTATTGCATTTAGTTACCTGGCATTGTTTTCTGTTGCGTTTGTCACTTGATGCGCACTGTATCCAGGTTGAGCTGCCGCTTTGCAGTCTTCTGATCGAAATGTTTCTGCCAAAGCTCCGTGGCTAGCATCATAAGCGATATCTCCTACTGATATTTTCCCCGGTGCATTCATTGTACAAAACGAAGGAATTGATGACTGCCATGTCCAGCACATTGTAACATACAGCAACTGCACCGGTGATTGCTTTCACTGAGTACTACGTTTTGCGCAGATGGTTGAAACGCTCTTCTTCTTTGTTTACTGTTGCAACCAGGCTGTTTTTTTTTAGTCAACTGTTTTGCTAATTTCAGTGAAATCAAAAAAGAAAGATATATATATATATATATATATATATATATATATATATATATATATATGTAACATTAATTTATTTTCCTAAGCACGGTTACATCAGCCTAACACATTGTCACCCAGTCTCTGACCAGCGGGGCGAGTTTCATCTTTGCACAGATATGGGTAGGGTCCGCTGCCAGCCAAAACTTGATCCCAAATTTCACAGGTTTGTTTGTCCAGCGACACCGTGCTTTTGTCGGAAACAGCTGCTTATCCATGTAATGTTTTATGTTTAGCTTGAAACAGGCAATGTTGTTTTCAATGAAGTCGTTCCAAATTTCTGATGCCAAGGCAAATATATCTGTAGTTGCTCTCAAATCAAAACTCAAAAATTTCAAGATTTCTCGAAAAATTCTTGTAATAGTAATATTATAATACAGCAGACTATATATATGCTCACGTAGACAGCCAGACGGCAGTTCTCAAAGGAATTGATAGGATTACAATAGACATTTGGATAACACATATCTAGACATCAAGAGCAATATTCTATTCAAATACATACTGCTGTATACTCGGAGGTACAAATAACAAATTGTCTTGTATACATATAACAAATAGCGAATTGTAGGTTATACTAACAATAGAAGCATGCATTGTAACAAGCCGTCAAAATGACTACTTTTGGCGATTCTAGGTAGAAGTGCTCATAACTTTTTTATTTTTGCGATTCTGACTTTCATACACCGTCAGTATATTTAATACATATATTTAGGAAAAGTCAAGAACAAACAACCACAGATCTTTAACACATGCAGAGTAATTTAAATTTTAAAAGTGAAAACCGTCAAAATGACTACCGTGGCGGTTCTAGTGTTAACACTCATGATGATCCCCAATTGATGATTCCCCCAGGGTTATACTTGCAGGTATTGAATGTCTATTGACCAGCAATTAGTTTGTTTTAGTCACAGTATACTTTTCAGACACAAAAAGTAATCTTGTCGTCAATATACAGACTTTTGAAAGTTTTATATTACTCTCTTGTTCCCTCATTGTAATTCTTGTAGGAGATCATTTGTAGTTTTAGTACCGTAACCCAAGAGTATATTTCAGATATTTTTATTAAATTAAATCATAAACAACATGTGTGAAGTACCTGTATGTAGTCAAATACAATAACCATATAAAGTATAATTAAAATGATCATTATTTGGTAGGTGTGACAGCTTAGAATCACACAATTAGAACATTATATATATATATATATATATATATATATATATATATATATATATATATATATATATATATATATACTGCACACATTAAAGCCCTTCAAAAAGAGGTATTCTTCTCATTATGTACAACAAGACCAGCAAAGCTGCAGCCTGCCATAGCCTGCAGTTTGGAAGTCCTAACTTGAAATTCAACTGGTAGCTCTCAACTTTTGACACCTTTTCCGCCTTTATGAAGAGGAATAGTGGGAGGTTAAGTGCCAATAATGCATTCCTCTGAGAAATATAATTGGTATGGCGGATATCTGCTCTGCTTCAATTTCCTTTGGGGGCAGCTATTATATTTTGACTTTTCTTCTGAAATGAAAGAGCATGAGCTGACGGATGCTCAAGAACTGAAATGCATTGTTCATTTGCTAAAATGTTAATTTAAAAAAATACATATTCTGCCTAATTTGTATAAACAATATTAAATGAAAGGAGAAAACATTCTATCAAAAGTGTTGATAATTATAACCAAAGTCTACATATTTGTTACAAGATAATCATAATGACATGCTTCAAGTTGAGCTAACATAATTCAAATAAGTGTTTCCAATGAAAGTACACTGCCTGTCAAACTTTATACTTGTTTCATTTTAATATATTCACATTTGTTTTGCAAGCATTAGTGTGTATGTCTCACCCCCACTTCCATGTAAATAAATAAACAAATCAATAAATAAATGCCTTATTTTACTAACATGTAGCCCTGAAAACCATTTACTAAACATGTAACATTAAAGTGGTAATAGTTAATGACACAATCTTACCATGAACTTTTTATTTCTCATAGGTTCACTTCTCTGGGTGAAATGACCAAAGATGTGCAAGACTACCTGACAGTAAGACTTGCAAACAGAGATTTGTTTAACCTTATATAGTTATACAGTACTAACATATATATAGTCTGTGCTTGGAAATTCTGGCCTGTTATTGGTTAAAACCTCATCATAGGAGAAAAAATATATTTAACTATTGCCCTCACATCCTTACACCACCAGGCAACAGTCTCAGTCTCTCATGTGATTGGTTCACATCACTGTCAGTCCCGCCCCTTTTCAAAGGAACACCCTCCACCTCCACTCCTCAAAACTGCTGAACGGCAATTCTGTAACAGAAAAGAATTACAAAACATACTACAAAAGAAAGAAAAAAATTGTGGTATGAACTTCAAAAACATTTACTTATGCAGACTCAGCTAATAGTGGAAAATTAAATGCCCCTAGGAAAGAATATTGTTACCTCCTATTGTTACCTCCTGCGGCTTCGGGCATTATAGCCCCCTGTCGGAAACAATAGTCTTTCCTTGGGTCAATAATTTTCCACTATAGCCCTCCTCTCCAGTCCATATTTACTATAGATATATATATATATATATATATATATATATATATATATATATATATATATATATATATATATATATTATTTTTGTTTGTTTTGTTTTTGTTGATTTTAATTTCTTTTTACATAAAAATACATACTGATTTACAGCACATTTGAGAAATACTTTAGATAAAATGGAAGTGCATGTGAGATGATGTTTTATTTTTGATAGCTACAACTACTTTAAGAGGGCTAAACGGCTTTGTAGATACAGTGGACGCTAATGCTAATTAAACACATTTAACATTTTTTTATTTTATATTAAAGAAAAATGCAATATAATTGTTTAGTGATCTGGCACTATTGCTAATTAGCGAAACATTTTGCTTTTAAGAAAAGGATAATGTACTTTAATTAGATGATGCAAGGGCCCTGCTTTTTAAATATATATTTTTTTCATTACTGTTTTATGTAAATGCATGTATTAAATACATGCCTTCTTTAAATTACAAAATAATGCTGGAAACTATATGGTTTAGTATCTGGCCAATGCAGGTGTCTTATTTATTTATTTATTTTGTTTACTCAGTTTCTAGCACTAGGTGTCAAATGAGTTTATTGACTCCAGTATGGGAAAGCATTAACTTTTAGAATAATTCAATTACTGCAGTGTATGAAAACATAATATTAAATATTCATAATACTGTTCATTCAGTAGGCATTTGCAATTAAAACTCTTGAGAATGGCTGCTGCTGTAGAGTATCTGTTTCAGGGGAGATCGGCACCTAGCCTTTTTAGTTTAGTCACAAATTACATGTTTATTATGTATAACTTGCTTGTTTAAATAGCACATTTAGCTTTGGTTATAATGGTATTTTAATTGTTCATTTGCAATTAGTAAGTTAATACTAATAGTAAGACTACTTTTTATATGTTGAGCTGTTATATCCCTTGTCAATGCAATTAGTTATTATTGTCCTATGAAATGTGATAGTACAGTACAGTGTTTGGATATGTCTGATGTTGTAAGAATCAGTGGGACTGTAGAATAGCCAAGCTTGTATAAGCAATTGTTAAGACAGTGAACAGTCTGATATACCTGTTCAAATATTATACAATATAGAAATACTGACTTGAGGATGGCTGTGATAGATGTGATAGACAATGGTTTATAATATAAAACATACTTGTATTTTAGCAACCCTTTTGAAACTTAGGACTAAGTTGTCCTGCTGGGTACCTATATTGCATAAGTGTTTGCATTGCACATTGCACTGTGATCAACACTTGTCCCAGCGTGGTTGCTTTAAAAGTTAATTCTTCACGTATAAGAGATGCCATCTCATGCAGTTTGGGCAAGAGGACCGCAAAGTGAAGCTGAGCGGCTTTGGCTGCCCAAGCTGTGCAAAATGAAGGTGTGGTTGTTCTATTCACAGGATGACATCTGTCCACACAATAAGATGTACTGGAATTTTGGCAAGTACTTCACTGTGATTGGTTGAGTTATGATAGGTGATTTATAATGTAACAAACAGAAAGCTCATCCATTAACTGTTGTGCGAGAGAGAGGTAGATAGACATTGCATGTTTTCATTTCTCCACTAGATGGCACTGTTTCTTCAGCTTAGATTCCAATGTTCCTACAAATATAATCAGCCGTGAGTTCATTTTTTTGTGTGAGCTTGGATATGTTTGATGACAACATTAGAGCAATAGCACACATTATTTTTGCTAAGTTGTTGTGCAAGTTTTGATGTTAAAAAGAAAAAGTCACATTCTTTCCATATGGCAAATATGAAATGTGTTATGTTACAGAATGGAAGACAGCTTTCTATAACATTATTTTACTAACTTATCAAATGTATTTAAGCATTATTAACAGGTAAAAATTGAAATCCACAAACTATACAAGCACAAAACATTATTTGTACATAGCATAGTTATTCCTGGTTCTCTCAAACCAAAACAGCAATATACAATCATAAACTTTAAAATGCAGCATCTAGATCTAATTTTGATCGGCATGACAGGATTATTTTAAGTTCTTTGAATTTCTGATATTGCATGTGGAGAATTATAAATAATTTACATACATATTATGTAAATACATATTCAAGCTTTATAGTCCAACAGGGTGATGTGATGTGCTCAGATATAAGAGATGAGGACATTAACAGGACCAATTGTTTGAGCCTGTACATTTTTTTTTTTCTAACAGTTTTTTTTTTTTTTTTTTTAATTTTAATAAGGCGCTACATGCGTCAGGATGCATACTGTTCTGACAGGATATTTAATTAGTAACATATTACAGAAACTAACTTTAAAAGAATTTTAATATATATATATATATATATATATATATATATATATATATATATATATATATATATATATATATATATATATTAAATAACGTTGTTAGCCTCATAATAAATGTCATTTAGTTGTATTCATCAGTCCTACTGAGCTGAAATCCAAAAATAGGTTAAGGCACCAAGCTGAATGCTGTTACCTGATGTCAGGAATATTTCAGGGTCTGTGCTCAAAGACAGTATAGTCGTGGGGAAAAGGAGGACATAGAAAAGGGCAATTCAGAAGGGAAAAGATGGTTGTAAATGTTACAGTTAAAACTAAATATTTCATAACAAGGTAGATACAGTTATGGTTGATACAGAAATAAGACTCCTATTACATAGTAGTTTCACCCATTGAAGGATTTACTACGAGTTTGATTAGCCACAGTGAATAGGTAACAAGCTCAGGTGTGTCTTATTAAACGCATACCAAAACCAGGACTGCATCAAGTTGGTATGCAATCGGAGCTGTATTTCCATCCCTGTACCGGCAAATATAGGCCTACACACAACAAACATGTTGATAATAACCCAAATCATGGCATTGAACTGGTGACAACATAAGCTTTGTACAATATACATTAAAAAATGTCCAGGGGATTTTTCAGAGTTTATTTTATATATATTAAAATAGTGATAAAATTGGTAAAAAAAAGTTTTTAATTCAAACATCAGTAAAAACCGGGGGAAAAAAAATCTCAGTATCGATGTGTAGCAGTTCTGGTTTCTGATTAAGTTTAATGTCCCTGGCATATATGATGAAGAACAATCTGTGCAAGTCAAGGTCACATTTTCCCAAGTTAGCTGGTACTTTCCGAACATTTGGGCAATCGCTGTGCTGACAGAAATAGTATCTGCAGCAGGTATGAATGAATATGACATCAGCACAAAACAAGCCAGGTTTATTCACCTTGAAATCATAAGAAGAAAAGAAAATTGACAAAACTGGGTGGTGCAAGCCACCGGGAAACATCAAAAATGACACTGGACATTTCCATCAAGCGTTCCATGGAAAGCATCACCATTTTCTGTCAAATATTTACGATTAAGATTGTCGGCATTCGGCAGTGTTTTAGCTGATGGACAGTACTGTTGCATGAAGTCACCAATACACACCTCTACAATAAACAGTGGCTGTCCAGCAAAGCACAAAGCTCTAACAAACTCATTAACACAGTCATTCTGCACTCTGTTTTATTAAAGCGCTTGTAAAAGCCACATAAATTAATTGCTTTCTTGTTTTAGTTTAATGTGTCGCTTATTTTTCAGTATGTTCTTTTATTCTGTCAGCTCAATGCAGCAGTATTTGCAACCCTATGCGTCCTCTGCCTCATCTGACAAACTTCTGCTATGTTTGCTTTTGTATACTTTGAAACATTCGTTTTCTTTTGAATATTCATAAACTGATTTACGTTTTCTCCCCATTCCTCATCCACTAAAAATATTATATTTTCGTGTAAGTATTTCAATTTAGTTTTTGATCAAGCTAGTTGTTACTACGCCCAGCAATTGCCACAATAATCAGACTTTGATTGGCCAACAGAATCAGGTGATAATGTGTTTGTGAACAGGGAACCAATGTACAATGTTTGAACGTCATTTGATCCTCTGATGTCTCAACGTATGTGCTGTATTGCAATGTAGGGCTGCTTATTACAATATCAGAGTCCAAATAAAACAGCATTTTAATAAAAATATTGTGTATTTCCTCGAAAATAGTACTTGAAAAATATTGAATAGTAGACAAAAAATCAGTAAAAAATGAGGTTCAGTAAAATTCGGAATAAACCAGAAAGGTAGAACACTAAATAAACACTATTTGTGTTTTTCATAATATTAAAACTAAGAATGGGGTGGGGCTAAACTCAGAAGTGCCTCAAAAGACAAATACAAATAATAGTCTTGTATTGGCACTCTTGTATTACTTGTACTAAAAAATATATATACTTGTTAGGGATACTCACTTAAACTCAGCACTCAGCACATCCCAGATATTTATAGTGTGTAAACAGACTGTCCATCAACTGGTAGTCCAGAAGTAACAGTGCATTCAAATTACACCACTTGCACATACTCAGCCAACACATTTCATATAATATTCTCCACTCAGAAGTGGGGCATAAGATAGCAACATGAATCCATGTTCCCTCCTTGGCTGTTATCAATTGGCATTCCACAGTAATAGCTCGGGTCGGATGACTGATTTAAGCAACTCAAATAATAATAATTTGGCTCTGGTGCAACATAACGTCAAAGAACTTGCCGTGAATAACAATTGCATATTAGCTTTTTGGTTTATGAGTATTCAGTGAAATCCTTTAAAGTCAAGTTTAGTTTTGTGAAAACCTTTTTTTCATATTTGTAGGACCTTGACTACATTACGAATCAAGCCCATTGTTTATAACATTGGTTTCTCTCCGCTGTATAAAAAAGCTAGTTACTTCAGTAGATAGAGATCAGGCAAACATTTTTAAATACTATTGGGAACATCTTGTTTGCACGTCAAGTTTAATTTGAATATGCTTGTAATGTAACTGAGCAGTCCTTTGAGAAATGTATTTCGCATTTCAAACTCATTAGAAAGAAAACCTTGGAGAGGTAATAGTGCTATTGTATTGATGCCATAAAAGTGGGTTTTTCAATTAAGAATGAGAAATGAAAAGGAAAAACCAAAATATCACATTATATGCCATATTGCCATGGAAACAGAATGCTACATTGATATATCCTTGCAATTTTCATGAAAAAAAATATATACATGTTCCTACATCAAGCTCTCCCGGGTCGGCAGGTTCATTTAAAAACAAACTGCTGCCATTATCACTGGAGAAGAAATAATATATTCAAAATAAAACAACAACGAGAAATCAGAAACAATGAGGTTCATACCAATAACAGAAGAATTTAAGGAGATGTTTTTAAAAGAACAAGAAAATAGAAATACAAGGATAAAAAAAAAAACCTCACAGTCATATTTAGTCATTCAGTGGGAAAAACAAAAGAAACAAAATAAAATAACACAATGCAAACTATCAGCTCTACATGTTTATCTGAGAGTTGCAATGTAACCCCCTTGTTTGATTTACCATCACTAATGTCCCATATGATAATGTCACTCAGTATAGGTTTTGTCACCAATATCGCACATAGTATAACTGCGTGGTCCAAGCACAGGAGTCTGCCTAGCAACCCTGAGTTTCCTGCATGCATACACTGGGTACAGATTGATATTCTATTTATACTACAGGTATAACACAGTTGATAACATATATACACAGTCATAGAAGTGACAGAAAGTCACTACCTTACAACATTTAAATTCTAAAATTATGTGGTCAATTTTCAAAATTTTAGTGCCGCTGGGCCACTTGACCAGGGTATTCGGGGCATCTAATAGGGAGCAATCATTTTTCCCAATCATTAGTATTTGCATAGTGAGCCGGCACTAAAGATTCTGGGGGAATGTCAGTAATTATAGTGATATACATATGCTAATGAGGAAATTAATGATCATGTACAATGCAATTCAAATGTATGCTTCATTATGCTGCAGGTTAGAGGAATCTTTTTTTTATTATTATTGCTGCTTGACGGTTTAACAAGGGAGAGTTGAATAATTACTACAATAATTCAGAGGGTGCAAAGATTTTCATTTGGAAGTGTCCAGATTATTGACCCATAAGAAAAATGAACAAATGAAATTAACAAAAAAAAAAAAAAGTTCCATATCCGTTTTTAAAAACCTAATTGGATCAAAGTTTACCAATATTGACCACGAATCTAAAAAAAAAAAAAAAAAAAATCTGTACTGAAAATTCTCTGTATTGGAAGTCTGCTGGCCTTGCCACTGGACCACAGTCCCCTCATTTTGGATAGTTAACAAAAAATTTGGGAATCTTGCAAACTGTGCCTAAAGTAATGCGGTTGCCCCCTACATAATAATTGAAAAATAGAAGTTACAGCCTGCATTGTCTCATGAGAGCTGTGTTCCCCGGAGGTGGTTTTGGGTGCATCATTTCATCTTGAGAGAGGTTAGGCATTGATGTCGTCTCCAGTAGAAATGATGAAGTGGTAATGAGTCTTTAATGGTCTGTCATCTATATGAGGCAATATACCTCCTCAGCTTGGCAGGGGGAGCCTTTGTTTCGCTGGCCTGTAATGTGTTTCCCAAAAGACCAGTACTGCCAGTTTAAAGCTCCTTCTATTCTATTGGAAGAATGTATTTTATAACTTGGTTACCTCCAGAATCCTTACAAGTGTTCCAGACAACCAGTTAGTATGTACTTTGTTATGGCAGACCATTCAAGGTTTGCTTTAATGTTTCTCCATGGTCGATGTACTGTAAGCTTTAATGAAAACACACAAATAGTTTTAAGTAACAACAAAAATGGTTTAAGAGACAGAGGTGATATGCTATATATACACATTTGGTATTTTGACCCAAGGAAATTCAGCTAACCTGTTCTTCTGTAAATGATTTTTGGACTCAGTATTTATTCTTGTTTTTCAAATTTGTAAATGTACATTTTCCAGTGTTTGTGACTGTTTTAATCACTAATAAATCAATAGTTTTCTCGCCATTAGCCATCATGGCTGATTTACCATGGCTTACTCTGTACTTATTGCTTTAATACTCTCAAGATAATAAAGCAACCTCAGGCATTTAGCTATTCCAGTTTTAAAGCAGGAACTGAAGAGATAACACATTTATTATTGTATAAATGTTAGATTACTAGTCCCAGAGTGCCTTTTATGTGGTCTTTCAATACTGCCATATAAACTACACTTGAAAATGAAAACTATAATTTGTGGCCACTAGTTATATTACTATGTTCCTTCACAAATCGTGTTTATAGCTGTCTTTTGTTATGTTTTGTTTCTGTTAATGGCCCACCCAACAGGATAGTAAATAATCTAATGAAAAGTTGATGTATTTTTGTGTGCAAACAGGGTCACCAATGAAATGTGTTAATCATGTATATTAAAAATAAAATCATTGTAATGGATCTATGATGGAAACGTTTCCATTACATATGTATTCAATGTGCTGTAAGCTGTAAAGACTTGTGGTGTACAGTTCAAGTATCTCTTCAAGGGGTTTACCCTGAACACTAGACTATAAACGTATTATTATGAAGAGTTTCTAGTCTTGGAAAGGTCCCCAAGGGAACTAGTGGTGAGGTACAACAATCAGCATTGAATCTACATGAGGGAGGTCTTGTTAGGCAAGGGTAAAATACATGTGCAGTAGAAATTGCTGCTTGCCATTCCTTCTGTCAGATTCCACGTACTTCTTTTTATATATATATATATATATATATATATATATATATATATATATATATATATATATATATACAGTATATATGATTTTGAAATTCAAAATTATTCTTACCTTCCCACATATAGAAGTGTAGCTGTGTAATATAAAGATAAAGAACTGTCTTCAAAGGCAGAGGTTTCCAGATTCAATCAAACAGCAGCCAGCTTTTTCAGAGATCTACAGAGCATGGACCACGCAACTTGTACTTAGCAAGTCGAATGATACTTTTGGGGTCTTGCCTCGATTTTTATAGAACTTTTGCTCCACTTCATGTGTCAGAAGTCTTAATTAAATCCAAACATTAATCTGCCCCGACAGCTCTCATTTTTAAGTGAACAATATATTCAAAAAGTACCAGTAACTCCTTTTCTAAAATTAATTGGTTATGAACTCATGTTCCACCCTTTTCTCATTTCCAAAACATGTGAGGTGAACTTTTGAACTGATGGCATTTTCTCAGTACCATGGAGTTTTTTAATACAGGATACAAGTGAATAAAATACAAATATATAGTGGTTCTCAATCTCAAAAAGGGGGTCGCTAGTCTTGTACATCTAAATTTTAGAAACACACTGAAGTTATTTTATTTTATATTATTTTACTATTTTATTTTATTTTTTAATTGTCTCCAAATGCAGAATTCTGTGTAAACACGAGTTCTGTGAAAGCTTTTCACTGGGATTTTTTTTAAATCGGGCAAAATGCTACAGTATAGGTACGAGGCCCTTATCCCACGTAGCATGTTGTGTGTGTGTGTGTGGTTTTTTTAACGCCCACCCCTCCTGTAAGTCTTCTATCTTCAAAATGTAGTTTTTTTCATTACAATGTGTATAATTTTGGTCGTGAGCAAGAATTGGTGTATTTATACAGCATGCAAATAAGGTGGTTTCATTTACGGAGACCGAGTACAGAACTCGTTAATTTGTGTTATTGAATTATTGGAAGCCCTTACCCAGTGCGACTTAACTCTTACAGTTGTCACAAACTATGAAAACTGCCACTGAAAAACTGCTGGATTTCAAATACAACGAGCTGTTGTTGAATGCGGTTCTGAAATGAGTGGACTTGCAAGTCTTTTTCACACAATACTGGATTTTTTATTTGATGTACAACCGACGGTGAGTCTGAGATTTTGTGTAAATTTATATACATAGCTTGTGTAAGCGTGGGTATTTATTAAGGGCTCCGATGCATTGTTAATCAATGAAATAGGTTTTATTTAACCCGAAATAAATTCTACCGTCCCATGCAACAACAGTTCAGCCTTGTTTACATTGCCATCTTGTGTGTCTGTCTCCAGTCTGGACCACAACAGCAAAGTAGGAAGTAACGTCCTGTCAAATAATGTAGTAAGTAAACAACTTTACTTTTTAGACTAAGTCCCCCTAGCAAAAGCAACAAGGCTTATGCAGTATTACAAAAATAAGTTACCGATTCTCTTAAATTATACAAATAAATGCAGTTAATCTATTACCATAAACATGTGTTTCTGCTATAAGTTGTTCAGCTTTATATTTCTGCTTACACTAAGATAAACAATTGATAAGTCTATTATTTTTTATTACAGGTGTGTAGTTTGTTATTTTGTTTTTTAATGCAGCTCTTGCTTTGTAAGAGAGGTACTCAACTCGGCTCAGACATAAGTTAACAAGAGAATCAATGGGCGACCGAACGTTCTAACATTTCAACGAAGTGCGCAGGCGTATTTTCATAACTAACCACGGATGCGTGACGAAAAGCACAAATATCTCGGTAATTACTTGACTGATTTTGTTGGTTCCACAAAAAGGCACTCCTCGTTAACGAGTTCTATCAGCCTACCAAAGGAGGTATTTAAACTCAAAGCCGTTTTTTAGTTATTTGAGCGCAAAAAAATGGCCTGAATAATTTGTAAAAATTAATTTTTATGCCATTCTGTAACTTTAAAACTACCAAACAGATTTTCAAAATCTATACCAAAATTTCTCCGTGACACGGACACCAAGCTTATCAAATGGCGTCCCGATCGGTTTTGAAACGGCCGAGAAAACATACCCGTCAACGTCGAGTTTAAACAAGAAACTGTCTGTCAATCTTACTATAACTATCGTGCCGTTATAATACTGAATAACTTACAGTGGCATTTTGTACATTTTATTTTAATACTCTCCAGTGGTGAGACTGGGTTATATCATTTCATGTATTAATTTGCATATTTCCTACACCCTTGAAAACAATACCAGTTTGTCAGGTTTTTGGAAAACAAATTGAATCAATTAATTAGACTACTGTATCATACACTGCAAGTACTATAAAATTGAGGAAATTATATGTGCAAGTTAATCCATTCACATCAGTATAATGGATTACCACGGCTTTGCAACAATAATTCTTTGCTCGAACAGGTATTAATTAATGATTTGCAAATGTAAACATATTGAAGGTCATTATGAATTGAGGATGGTTAACTTAATTAAACCCAATTAATCAGTAAGACAGTAGAATTAATCACAGCTGTGTGATAGATTCAGAAATTGTAGGGTTATCATTCTGCTATATCATATTGCATTTTTTTGAATGATGATGATCAAATTTGAACCACATAAAACAAAGTGTACTTATACCCAATTCACACTACCTAAATAATGGATGATCAACATAAAACTTGGGATTGTCATCCATTTAATCCACAATTACACTAATTCACCAACTGTCCCATACAAAATCCTATATGTAATTTAACTCAATCCAAGTTTACACTCAAAGGAGAGAATACTTACCATTAGTCAGTAGGAAGGTTACTTAGCAACATGATTCCACAAGTGCTGTAAAGTGGATTGTTATTAATAAACCAGCTATACAGAAAAATCCAATAAGGTCTTAATTAGTGATAATGTTTCGTCTCATCATGGATTTCAAGCTATTCATGTTTCCAGGTGCTCTCCTACCCAAAATGCAGTGGAATAATAGTCATTAGAGTGGTTTTCTAATCTTGGTAGGATAGTTGTTTCTTTTATCATCATTTGTGTTTTTCATAAAATGGTAGAATATGCAAATCAGTACCACTGGAGAATTAAAGTAATCAGCCATGAATTAACAAAGCTGACAGCTTTATTAATCTCGCTGGCTGCTGTCATCTGATAAAGAACAACATATAATAAAAATTCTGCAAATTACCTAATTAGAAATTCAACTACAGCACAGTCCCAACATAATGACCAGTAATCAGGTTCAAAAACAGTATAATTCATCCCAGAAAGGGGCTGCTCTGTGAGATACTTATATAATTACAGCACGACAGACACTAAACAAGAAGATTGAAAATGACATTTATGGTTCACAACTATAATTTTTTTTATTTCATTCAAACTTTAAATATTTATTCCTTAATAAAGCTGCATATGTCTGAATAACACTGCTTATTAAGTTTTTAAAAAAAAAACAACTTTTATTTGTAAAATGTGTTGAAATCACTAAGATCAAGGTATTATTATTATTATTATTATTTATTTCTTAGCAGACGCCCTTATCCAGGGCGACTTACAATCGTAAGCAAATACATTTCAAGTGTTACAGTACAAGTAAATTTCAGGTAACAACATAGTCCAACAACAATCCAGTTCCAGGATAGAAGGTTGTGTCTAGTGGAGAAATCCGATGAATGTTCAACAGTATATACATTATTAACACCACCATGTAAAGGACATTTGATTATTTTCTATATAAAATAAAGTTTATTTTAAAGTAATCTAAACAGAACATTTAAAAAAAAAGTTATTTGTGAAAACCTTGTAGAATGTCCAGTAGTTACCTACAGTATGATTGTCATACATTAATACATAATTGTTAATGTGACGTCATACGATAATCTGTAACTGTGTCACAATTTTCAGTAGCTTTTAAACATTTTGTGTATAATGATATTTGGTTTATGTCAGTCAGGTTCAGTCTACAACAGGTGGAATGAAGCGTCACTAAACGTAATTGACTGTGTGTTGAGTATGCCTGGTGGGGTTGATAAGTGGAGCTAGTTACCCTGTTCTATTCCAGTCATTTGTCATTTTAAGAGAAAGAAGACTATCTTACACTGCTAAATTAAAACAGTTTTAAATAACTGCATGGTGGTTAGAAATAACTGAACAGCAGTGGTGGAAAAAAGTTTTTTTTTTTTTTTAGATCACTGAAATTTGGTAGGCCCGAAGTGCTCCTTATTGCTGTAACTCCTGCAGCTGCCCATTGGAAGCTATTTTACATCCTTCATTATTGTAATTTAGAGACACACCCATACTGCCTTTTTATCAACCCTGTTAGTATCATTATTATTTATTTACCATATTCTGGTGACAGATCAAACTGAAGAATATGTTTTTTGATCTACACATATTAATATGAAATGTTTCACTATCATTTGTATCTTATCACATTTAGATCATATTGTGCGTAGAAATGTTGTATTGAAATTCTGGAGTGTTCATTGGAGAAGTGACCTACCTGACACATGACAGCATCTGACAGATGGCTCTACATAACATTTTCATTGAAGACAATGCCGACGGCTCGATTTTGCTTCTACTCGTTGGCAGGCATAGTTTATCATGAGAGAAGCTGCTGATGGGTCTTGCCAATACAATATACAACATATTAATGATATCATACTAATTTGAATGCAAAATAAGCCTTCACTTTTCAGCTATAATGAGTAACACATGTTAAAACCCTTTCCAGTAGCACTTTAATGCTAATGGTTTTTAAATAGCCTGCAGATGTATATCACTACACTTAGATTTTCATTCATACAATTGTAATAGTCATGGCAATACGTTTGTTTTCCCATTGCTCCTGTATGAAGTGTCATGGTAGTTATTCCATTTACTGTGCTCCAACTTAGCAGTAAATATTTTGACTCTGAATTAACGTGTGGGACTTATCTTTGATTTTAATTAAGTGTAATGAATGGTTTTATTTCCTAAAAGATCATTACTAGTCCTGGCCATATGCTGTTACCTCGGTGCTTAACTAATGTGTGCCCCACACAAAGCTCACATACCTGATCTATAGGGTAATCTACTATTAATAGCCTGAGAATGTAATTATTTTTATGTCATTACTCCCTTTCAGTTTCAGTAAATTGGTGATTGCTAGTTACCAGAATGAGGGTCAAATGCTGTTAACCGTGTTTGTTAAAAAGTGGATGCAAGGGAAACAAATTAACAGCTTGTTCTGACAGAATTGATTAGAGAACATAAAATAGCTTGCCAATCAGTTAAATACTCAATGTTGTCCTTGTCTCTTATGAGCAGTGCAATTTTTTGCAAGTAATATACTGCTAATTAGTTTTCAAAGGCAAAGGGGTGAGCTGCGTGTGTGTGTGAGAGATGTGTATGTGTATTTACAAGTAGGTGTAACGGCTGCTGAGGTTGTCCCAGCGGTTGCCCTGCTGACTCTGGAGCCGGTAGAAGCTCCTCCCCTTCCAGCTCTGGAGATGACAGCGGACACGCCCCCTTTTGCACTGGAAACAGCTGAAGCTCCTCCTCTTCCGTCTCTTGGGACAACAAAAGCCCCTCCCCCTTTGGCCCTGGGGACAGCGGGGCTTCTCCCTTTGCTGGCCTCCGGAAATGCCTGCCCCTCCCTTCTTCCTCTTTCTGGCCAGTCGTTCCTTCTCAGACACGAGTGGGTCGCTCCTCCTGATGTTGGAGGGGGCAGAATAGCACCAAGTGCCCGAACTCCCAGCAGGTGAGGCACCAACATTGGTACTTGAGGTAGGTGAGGAGGCGTCCAAACCTCCGTCCCATTCAGCTTGGGAGGCAGAGGGGCCCATCTCTAGCTTTACAGCAGACAGCTGGTCCTGGGCCTTCATCCGGGGACTCCACCACATCCCTCGCGCATGCCATCACAAAGCTGGAGTTGTCGTATGAGCCGCCTCCTGCTCCCAATCCTCTGCCAGTTTCTCAGTTTATTTATTTACTTTTCATTTTTTCAACTGCAGTCCTGCTCTGAGTCTCAAAGGGGTGCTATCCCAACCTAACACCACGTGTGACAGGACAGCGTCACAGCCCAAGATGTTACCAGCAGGAATTAGAGATTCAGAGACAGAAGCTGCAGTTCAAACGCTAAAGCGCACATTTATTAAACACAGGAACAAACAAACTGCCACGTGGGCCAAAATAAAGATTCAAACAAAACAATACTCTATCCAAACATTGCAGTCAGGCTGGGCATTCACCTTCACTGACCAGTTACAAACAAACCAGTTTACCACACAGGTTACACTGACCTAACTCCCTCTCCCAGAGGAAGCATTTCTCCTCCCTTAAATACATGTGGTCACTCCCCAATTAGCACTCAGTTACATAAATGGGGAACAGCCACACCTGTGATTGCTAGCAGGGACAGATTTAACCCCATCCCTGCCAACCTGACATTCCCACACACACACACACACGTTACATCAGCAGGGCACAATTACAAATATATATATATATTTTTAAAATAGAAATTACAATCTAAATCGGAAATCTGATTTTTTAAACATATGTAATAGCCTTATCTCTCCCCTATTATGTTAAGATCCATTAAAATGTGTGATGGTGGACAGTACATGGGAGTGGCTTCTTGTCTTATCAATGCACTAGTACCAAAGGACTGAACCACTACAGTCAAAGTACCAGAGGGGAAAAATAGTAAGAACTGATGCAAAACAAATGAATACTTTAAAACCTCTTTACAGAAGAACAACAACTCTTTAAAGGCCCAACCTTCAGAAAGGGGTATTGTAATTTATAATATGCCTGCATCCTTTAGTTACCCCTCAAATATATGATAAGCATTATCTGGGCACTGAAAACAAACACTTTGAGGTTTTGTGGCGGTCTGATTATTCATAATCTCTTTTAGTATTGCTAATTACATGAGCGTTATCAAGTGTTAATGGGAAATATAATTATTCAGAAAGGGATGGTTATCTCTGCATAATTAACAGCAACCGTCCTGCCTGATTTAACATGATATGAATGGTGGGAATGTTGTCAGGTCATATCTGGGAATGTTATAATTGTATAAAAAAAAAAAGTTTTATTTTCACATCAGGTTAAAAAAAAAAAAAAACATTTAAAAAATGATTTTTTTTAAAAATTATTGGTGTATGTATTCAAACAAATGGTAACAGTTGAGTCTTATATTTATCAATATGTTGCACAGGTTTTTATACACAGGTTGTTAAGAATCCCTGTGAGTGACAGTTTTTAAATTTGTAATATATACTGGTAATTCTTGTTTCTATAATCAAGCCTCAGTATTGTAGGGCATATTAGTTTTGTTATTTACTAACCAAATTTAGTCTTTGTTTTTTTAAGGTAGTTTGACGTGAGAGATTGAATTTCAGATCTTTATATTTTTGGGAATATTCCTCCCTGTGTATGTTGTACTATTATATCATTTTTGAATGTTTGCACTCCATGTTTGACATGTAATATTGCCTTGAATGTCCTATATTTTACCAGCTTAAGGTCATGTACGTGACAGACTGTAGGCTTTTACAGCTAACTGTTGTCATTGAACACACACACTTGAAGATGGAAGTCTAAGATGGTATCTGCAGAAGAATCTTGGTTTTCTGATTAAAATAACAACAACAAAAAATAGTTATGGTAATATTTTTTATACATTTCGCTACTTCTTTAAATCTATAGAGAAAATTAATACTAATAATCATTTAAAAAATAATTAAAGCATGTGTGTACAATATTATTATAAATACCATTTTTAAAATGTTACTCCTGGAATCTTGAATTTGAAAATAAATTGTGAGGATATGATTAGCAGTTACCTTTTTAGAAAGAAAAACACTGCTCAAAAAAAGTATATATTTAAGCTACTTCACTGCAGTTGACTTTGATGGTTGCCTCAATGTATAGTTAATAGGTTTCCAGATGTGCTGTCCAAGCTCTTTTGAAGAAGCACAAAGAAACGGGCAACGTTGAGGACCGTGAGCGCAGTGGTCGGCCAAGGAAACTTACTGCAGCAGATGAAAGACACATCATGCTTACTTCCCTTCGCAATCGGAAGATGTCCAGCAGTGCCATCAGCTCAGAACTGGCAGAAAACAGTGGGACCCTGGTACACCCATCTACTGTCCGGAGAAGTCTGGTCAGAAGTGGCCTTCATGGAAGACTTGCGGCCAAAAGCCATACCTCCGGCGTGGAAACAAGGCCAAGCGACTCAACTATGCACGAAAACACAGGAACTGGGGTGCAGAAAAATGGCAGCAGGTGCTCTGGACTGATGAGTCAAAATTTGAAATATTTGGGTGTAGCAGAAGGCAGTTTGTTCAGCGAAGGGCTGGAGAGCGTACACGAATGAGTGTCTGCAGGCAACAGTGAAGCATGGTGGAGGTTCCTTGCAAGTTTGGGGCTGCATTTCTGCAAATGGAGTTGGGGATTTGGTCAGAATTAATGGTCTCCTCAATGCTGAGAAGTACAGGCAGATACTTATCCATCATGCAATACCATCAGGGAGGCATCTGATTGGCCCCAAATTTATTCTGCAGCATGACAACGACCCCAAACATACAGCGAAAGTCATTAAGAACTATCTTCAGCATAAAGAAGAACAAGGAGTCCTGGAAGTGATGGTATGGCCCCACAGAGCCCTGATCTCAACATCATCGAGGTCTGTCTGGGATTACATGAAGAGAGAGAAGCAACTGAGGCTGCCTAAATCCACAGAAGAACTGTGGTTAGTTCTCCAAGATGTTTGGGCCAACCTACCTGCCGAGTTCCTTCAAAAACTGTGTGCAAGTGTACCTAGAAGAATTGATGCTTGATGCCGTTTTGAAGGCAAAGGGTGGTCACACCAAATATGGATTTGATTTAGATTTTTCTTCTGTTCACTCACTTTGCATTTAGTTCATTGATAAATATAATCTATTAACATGTCTATTTTTGAAAGCATTCTTACTTTACAGCATTTTTTCACACCTGCCTAAAACTTTTGCACAGTACTGTATGTAAGCCTTTCTTTACTTTGGGTGATTGATTTGTTGTAGGAAAGCTTATATCAACTGATGGATATATATTACAGGATTCTGCGTTGAAGCAGGTTGGATAGCCTGAGCATGTTATTGACAGAAAGCTGGTTTGAAGGACACATGACCTTTCAAGAGTCCTCCGTGGCAGTTCTGGGTCATTCTATGTAAGTAACTATTGTAGTTGTCCTAATCAGTACTAAAGCACTCATCCATTTTCGATTGCCAGCAAATGCTGGCGCTGATTGAGGAAAAGGACCTAAAGCAAAAATGTTTACAGGTAATGAAAAGGGATTTTCTATTTTTCTGTCAATAAAAACCCTAAAGGTGTCCTGCTAAATATTTGAGAAACAGCAACCAGCAGCTGCATACTAAAAATCCCATCCTTGAAGAACACAAGATGGAATTCTTTAACAAAGAAATGTTGGTTAAACTTTGTACTCTGGTAAAATAAATTGTATTTATATTATGTATTATATAACGTAAATGTTAGTTTAAAAAAAATAAATATATATATAGTTATTAAACTATGCCTGTACAGTATGTTTAGTGTTAAACATTAAATCAATACTTCTTAATCAAGGCTTGGTTTTTTACAGCGATGGTGTCCATCCATCCTCTGTCACACTATACTGAGAGAACACGATAATTACCTTGATTCATCAAACTTTTATCACACACTCCTAGCCATTTTGGATTGCATTTCGATATAATCTGTTAAACTTTCGAATTTATATAAATATTTATAACCTGTACAAGCACTCATTCACTTTCTTACCTTTAGCAATCCTAAAGCAATACATCATCACTTTACACCTTATCCACCTATTACACAAACTGTAGAGAGTGGTCAGAAGTTATTCAAGGTATGTAGGGGTCTACTGTAAACCTTATTTCTTTATTTTACAGGCAATGTACATAACATACCAGTACTCAAAGTAAAAAGCCAGAGGAAGCTAGTTAAGGGCTATTTCATTGTTGTTTCCAACATGTAAAACAAAAACAACATTTTCTTTAAATTTAGTAGTCACCAATTGTTTTTCTTTTTTTTTTTTTATCATTTTCTCCCAATTTAGAATAGCCAATTATTTTTAGGCTCAGCTCACCACTACTGCCCCCACACTGACTCAGGAGCGGCGAAGACGAATACACGCTGTCCTCCAAAGCGTGTGCCATCAGCCAACCGCTTCATGCAGCCACCTCAGAGCTACAGCATCTGAGGACAAGGCAGCTCTGGGCAGCTTACAGGCAAGCTCGCAGGCGCCCGGCCAGACTGTAGGGGTCGCTGGTGTGCGGTGAGCCGAGGACACCCTGGCCGACCTAAGCCTCCCGGTCGGAGGCTTAGGTGCTCGGCCAGTTGTGTGCTGGCCCCTGGGAGCTCCCACCCACGGTTGGCAGTGGAATAGCCTGGACTTGAACTGGCGATGTCCAGGCTGTAGGGTGCATCCTGCACTCCATGCAGAGCGCCTTTACCAGATGCGCCACTCGGGAGCCCCAACATGATTTTAATGTTGATAAAATAATAACAGGTGAATGTGAAAAATAGCCTAACAATTGTTTTGATCATATTTGAAACCATGTAAAAATGTTATTAATGGTTCTGAAGTAAAAGTGAAACTCATCATTCACTTTGGCATTTTGAATGTCTGATTTTGTTTCAAATCAGATGTTCAAATGTCTGATTTATTTCAAATTGTATTTTACTCTTCATGGTAGGAGAAGAGTAAATAATACTGTTATTAACATGCAGGTGTTTTCAAAGCTGAATCAATTTGCTGCAGTTCCCATTGTCCTGCAGATTGTAGTTCTAAGGCTCGTCCGATAGAAATACAAATCCTCACTAGCATTTTCAGACATTTTGTAAAATATGCATGTGGTACATAGTACAAGAGAGAAAGTACAGACTGGTTGTCATCATCTAATTAGTATGCACTTTTTATATAAAACGTTTAAATTGTTGATATCAAAATATGTATTTCTTTGTTCTGCATACTGTTGGTGTGCATACATTTAAATAACACCTTTCATTTGACTATAAAGCAATGTTTTTAGCCAAATCGATTGTTGCTCAACTTAATTTATATTAAAATATTTACACTCAGGAGCTTGACAGAGGATGTCAGCAGGCTACTAGACTGGAGAACAAAGGCCAGCAATGCAAGGAGTCATCTCTGTCTGTGTGAAAAACCTACATTTTTACACGGGCTTACAGTCTTGTTTCTGAGCAGTGGTTTAATATAACATTGCACAGAATTCTCAAGATATCTAGATATGTTTTCCATTACTTTGAGAACATAATAATGATGTTAGTGAATAGTATTAATATGTAAGTAACATTGTCTATGTATTACTTATGCAGTCCAAGTGTTTACCTCTGATAATTTGTATGCAAACATTCAGTCCACAGACAAAAGCTCATTAGCTCCATAATGGATATCTGAATTTTAATAATGATTAGGCCTAGTCACCAATAGCTTTGATGTCAATGCTATTAGCCCTACAATTTGGTGATAAAGTACCACAATAGTGGTGTAATTACACAGCAATTAGTAATTTGTAATGTAAAGTAACATGCCAGATTTTAATTCAAACTCTGTTTTCTTAATTGGTTGGAATTCAAAAGTTTGTAATTGCTGGGACATACATATGTATTTGCAACTATAAACAGGAATAATAGTTCATTTTGAATTTCATTGTGGAAGGAACATACATGAAAAGGTGTTTGCAAACAGCTTTCTGGGCCTGTTAGGGAAGCTTATTCAAGAGCCCAACCGAATCCCAGGGGCTTGTTAAAAAGCCTTTTGATGTGTGTTGCTGCAGTGGTTTCAGAACTGGCATCTGCCATGAAAAAAGCCTTATCGGTAATAATATTAAGGGACTATAACACTATATGAAAAAATGAAAGGATTTATTTTGAGGCCTTTAATATATCAACCACATTTTTTATATAGTCGCCATCTTTGCTTTTTTAATGGATATTTAATGTAAACATTTTTGTTTTTATATAAACCCCACATACTATGAAAGAATACATGATATTATAAACCACAATTTTGAGAGTAAAATTTTCCTTTAAATTTGTTTTTAGTTAATATTTGTGTCTGGATTGCTTCAAGTTACTTGAAATGAAATCAACAAGTGCCAGGATTCTGTAAGTTTCAGAGGGCATCGAGGAGTAGGATCACAAACTTATTTGTCTGAATCTCTTGAAATCATACGCATGTTTACAATTGTGCATGTTTTGTTATAATTGTAATATAATTCACGAAACCATTGCATTTTAACAGGGAATTCATAAAAATATTTTTCTTATTTATTTATAATTTTTTCACCTCCTCATAGGTTGTGGGAATTTAGAAATGTGTTATACATATAAGAAAATTCAAATCAGAATGCTTGTAAGATGTCAGTGACACTGGAAGGTTTAGGGAAGTAAAAAAGCTTAGAATTTGACAGTTTACATAAGATAATGCAGAATTTTAAACAGTTACATCTGCTGAATTCAGCTTCTCTGCATACTAGCATCCTGTATATTTGTTTTGGTCCTGACCAAATTCCTATACAAATCAATAGTGAAATCTGTCTAATAAGGAAAATGGTCCCTCCTGCTTAAAATCAATATAAATTCACCTGTGAAGTCCGACATTGAGTCGTGAGATTTTTATTCAGAATTGAATTATTGTCAATACACACACGCAGAGAGCAAAATCTACTGGTTTGTACTGAGCATCTACTTAGCATTGTGTTTGTTGTAGAACACACAACCACAGCTCAGTAAAACAACAATGAATGTACAGTATTATAAAATGTTATTCTGTTATTGTTTCGCAGTCTACATTTTAAGTTAAAATATGCAAGATATATTCTGTACATTTTGGAACAGTGTCTACAATAGTCTACTATTTACATGGCTAATGTGATGTAAAATTTAAACCAAGCAGTCCCTGAATTACAGGATGGCCCTTTAATGAGCGTAATCAAGTGTTTTGAAGCATCCAAATATTTGTGTTGTTATTTTCCGTGTTACATTTTTCAGTATGTCTGTAACAAAAGTCTACTGAATGTTTCAGAAAACGTGTATTCCCTTCAATCGCTAAATCAGGTGTCAATAAAGTAGGTTTCCACTACAGTATGTTCAATAACGTGCACAATTTGACCGAATCCAGATTCTTAATAGATATAGCCTATTAGCTCAATAAATAACACGTCAAAAATAATTCTTGTAGGTCAACATGACCTGGAGAGATTATTATAACCTCCTTAGACAGATGGGAATTACATCACAATTCAACAAGCAGTCTAAATTATGTAAAATGACTTCTTCTAAGAAATGTGCATGCAGATTTTATTCAAACTCATGAAACCTTTCTAGCAGTTCCCTTATTGTAGACAGTGCTTGCCCTCCAGTATATGCCCCTTACCGAGGGACACTTTCAAATTCTTAGCATATAATGCTCTATTGGATTGTTCCTCACAAGTCTATAAAAGGAGAATTAGAGACTCATTACATTTAATCTCCTATAATCCTTGATTACAGGCCCCACAGCATTTCCATAATGCCTATTTTAACTTAAGAACCATATAAACTAATTCCATACTACACATTCTGCTGCATTAAATTTCAAGCTGAATTATTTACCATTGAGATCAAGGTTATTCAGTCTCTAATCACACAATTTTACTCATAATCCTAAATATGTTGATCTTTTTTTTTTTATTACAGAGGAAAATACCGTATTTCTTCAAATTTAAGAAGCCCTCGAATTTAAGACAGACCAAATTTCCACCATCAATTTGAGGGGGAAAAAACCATCAAATAAAGATGCATTTACAGAAATACAACCTCTTGGCTATAAGAGCCATTTATACAAAGGAATAGTCAATTTTGTGCAATGAAATGCTACAAACTTGTCTATTAGGCAGGAGTCCTCTTTATTACTTGTCATCACACAGACAACGACTCCTCCTTCTTTGAAAATGGCTGCCTATATGTCATGGATAAGGCTATGATTTTGTCACGTAGGTCACAGAAATCGTAAATTTGAATAAAATCAGTGAAATCTTGGAAATGGATGTAAAAACACATACGATTAGGTGCTTCCTTTATTTCCCTTAAAAAATGCAGTATGTCATGCACTGAAAAAAAAACAAATCTGGCAGTATCTGTAAATTGTTTGGTTGTGTATTCACCCAGTATTTACGTGTAGCCATGAAAATATGAGATAGCTGAGCGAGCAAGCATGTATATTGAGCTGTTTTCTGTAAAGACAGAAGAACAAATGCATCGGAGAACAGAAGTTTACTGACTTACAGAGGCTTTCTTTACAAAATGCTGTTTCAGAATTGTGGAAAACTAAAGCCTGGTTCATACTTCTGCACAGACAGCAATAAAAGCCCTGCAGCTTCACTGTTTGCTGTACGAAGGACGCATCGTGTCTCAGCCCTTTTGATTGCTCAAAGTGGTCACAGCTGTTGTTCATACTTTAAATACAGACTGCATTTGTGAAATTGGATACATTTAAATTTAAGTAGATGTGCCAAGTTTGTACTTCTCATACAAGAGGTTTTAAAAAATCAAAAGCGACGTTGTTGGTACATCCGTCCTCTCAACCAACACAGAAACCGAAAGGGAGAATTTCAAACATTAATTAGAGAGATGCGGGTATGTGACAGTGAGAGATAATTTTAGTATTTAAGAATGACAGGTGAAAGGTTTGACGATCTGTTAAGGCTGTACGCCTTTCCAAAAAAGACGCACGTTGCAAGATTCTAGATTCTAGACTTGTCGCACAGGTTCAGAGACACTCGACTCCAACCAGAAATTATGTTGGAATCTGAAGTACGTACTGTAAGCTTGTACTCTAAAGTAAATTGGTTTTGGTGTACTATTTAAAAGCTCTTGTGTATGTTGATGTATCTAAAACTATGTTATTTGGTGACCTTTCCGTGAATTCGTAGTTGTTTGCCGCACCTCGTCGTGAAATGTACTAAAAATTACAGTGCCAAAATTGTAGCCTTAATCATGGATGATTTGAAATCGGGCAGTAACATGTTTGTTCGTCTTTTCTCGGACAGTCAGTCACATTCCTGTTTGTGTACTCTGGCAGTCACGTCTCTTGTTAACGATTTTAATACACGCATCACTGTACTCGAATTTAAGACACAGGCCATTTTTAAGAAGAAAAAATGTGTTTAAAAAGAGTGCCTTAAATTCGAAGGAATACGGTATCTGTTTCAGTATCGTCACACAAAAGGGCCTTGTATGAAGAGTATAAGGCTACAAGCCTGCAGATGTGCACCAAAAGCTTTATTGCAGACCTGGCTATATACCAGGTTATTTTGGCAGCATTTCTATTGTGAGCAGGTCAGCTTTCTTTTAAATGCATAAAGAAGAACAAATTGCTGTATTGTACGGTGTCCATATTAGGACATTGTCATTTCTCACGTCGCAGCGTCAGTTATCAGGAATTTCTTTGTCCTGGATCATTCAGTTTGGCGATCAATCGCCATTTCTCAATCATTTCGAGTCACGGAAAACCTCTGTCACTCAAATTTCGAGTCATGGAAAATCTCTGTCAATGAAATTCTCTGTCGACTATCAGACAGCATTTTTTCTGGGACTTAACATAACAGCCAATCATGTTTCTAAGTTTGCATATCCTATGATTTCATTGGCTACTGCAAATGTCAATCAACTGAAAACAAATACTTTTCTACACGTGGAGGGGATTAGTTATTAGCTGTGGGTTGTATTTTATGTATTTATTTGTTTGCTACGAGCCTAATATATTTGAACATATACAAATACCCTAGCTTAAACCTCTTTCATGAATTTAAAATATGAAGACATAAAAAAATAATAACATGAAGTAAATGTTAGTATTGCTACGTGAACGAATAAAATGCAAAATAACGCACTTTATTCCTTAAGTGTCATTAGGAAATTATTAGAAATGATTAGAAATGTATTTACGCGTGGATACACCCATAAAGAAATTGCAAGACTCACTGAAGCCTTTACGAAAAAAAGCATATGATAAGTATAGTGTATTACCCCCCCACCCCCACACACACACTCTCACATTTTAATACTATATATGACTGTAAAATGTATTGCAATTTCATTATGCCGAGCCACTGAGAAGGATTACAAATATTATGAAAAGGTAAAGGGACAGTAAAAATGTCAAAAAAGAAGTGATTTGAAACTACTTAATCTTAAAATATTTATGACAAAATGTACTTGAACATCTATGTTTTAATAACTTCCATGTTTTAATGAAATAGCCATAGTGCCTATAACCATGTATGTATTAGTATTTACAGCCAATTGTGCGCGCATCCTGGGAACTCCCGTCCATGGCTGGCAGTGGAATAGCCTGGACCCGAACCGGTGACCTCCAGGCTATATGGGGCATCCTGCACTCCACGCGGTGCCTTTACTGGATGGGCCACTCGGCTACACAATTGAATGCTAGTCAAGATTTAATTATCTGTCTCTGATGAATATTGAGTCTGGCGTGCTTCAGGAAATTCAGAAAGCAATGTATTTAAAATCAGCAGAATACATTTTTCTATTTGCACTATGTCATGTTTTGGTTTGCGATAACATATTGAAGACAATAATTACTATTTATTTCCCACTGTAATATGGTCTGGGCCCTCAATTTACCCTGTGCCCAGGGGCCTCCAGTCATTAAAACAGCTCTGGCTACATTGCTGATATAGAAATAATGATGCAGCTGCCATGTCCGATAATATTGCAAGATACAACACTTACCTTGAGAAACTTTAGAAACCTTCTGTCTTTTGATAGATCTCCTGACCATGTGCTTTAATTTAAATTACATTCCCCCTGGTAAGCTTATATTTTGTTAGGTTAATGCACAATCATTTCAAATATCTTTCAATCTGAAATACATTTTGTAGCTTTTAGCATATTCTACACAGATGCTTTGTTGTAACTGTTGTTTATTATAGGACTAACTGCTCTCCCATGTTTGTGCCCTTCCATCTAGTTTCCACTATTATGAATTTATGTTTTTAACAAATGAGTGTGATGGCTATGAAAGGATTCAAGCAGCTCTTGATTCTTTGGCCAATGATAACAATCAGTCAAGAGATACCATTCATGATGCTCAAAAAATGGACAAGCTGGAGACAGTATGTTTGACCATTCTTTGGAGTGACATTCTCATCCATTTCAGTGAAACAAGCAGGACTGTACAAGAAGAAGATGTGAACCTGGCTGTTGTCAACATATTAGATGAATATGAATGCAAGGCAAAGGCAAAGGCAAAAGCTCCAGAGGATGATTACAGTGATGGTAATAGACGTGTGATACAACAAAGCCATCTCCTAAGTCGCTTTGAATGAGCTGCTTGTGACATTGTTCAAAGTCGAAACATGCTTACCAATCATTGACTCATTTGCCTCGTTTAGCAAGACGAGGCAAAGCATACAAATACATCAATGGTTGATTTGGTTTCTTTATGGTATATGAATACCAAGGAAATCGCAGAGCAGTGTGAGAAGCTTACCTCTCTTTACTACAATGACCTGGACAAAGCAGACCTAATGTCTGAATGTCACCATTTCAAGCAAGTTTCAGTAGAAGCAGGAAAATCAATATCCATGTCCAGACTTTATTCAAAGATAAAGACTGACAAGCTGGATTCCACATTCCCTAACACTGAAATTGCTTTGCGAATATTCTTGTCTACGATGGTAACTAACAAACTGCAGTAGTGAACTGTCATTTTCGAAATCGAAGCTGATAAAAAAACAAGCTACACAATTGAATGCTAGTCAAGATTTAATTATCTGTCTCTGATGAATATTGAGTCTGGCGTGCTTCAGGAAATTCAGAAAGCAATGTATTTAAAATCAGCAGAATACATTTTTCTATTTGCACTATGTCATGTTTTGGTTTGCGATAACATATTGAAGACAATAATTACTATTTATTTCCCACTGTAATATGGTCTGGGCCCTCAATTTACCCTGTGCCCAGGGGCCTCCAGTCATTAAAACAGCTCTGGCTACATTGCTGATATAGAAATAATGATGCAGCTGCCATGTCCGATAATATTGCAAGATACAACACTTACCTTGAGAAACTTTAGAAACCTTCTGTCTTTTGATAGATCTCCTGACCATGTGCTTTAATTTAAATTACATTCTGCAATAAATAATTAAGAATTCTTGCACTGTCCTGCAATACTGAGTAATCTTTCTGTAATGGTCACATGGTATTCACTGAAACTTACAGTAGTTTGATATTTATTGAGTTTTTTTTTAAATTATAAAACCCACTCGTGAAAAGCAAACACATTAAATCAGATCTTTTTTTAATGAAGTTTCACAAAGCATAATGCTACAAAACTTAGGTAACATAATAACAGACTAATGTTGACTGATACGCAGTTGCCTTCCATACAAGTAAGCAGGTATAGAGCAATGGAACAGGAGAGATTCATTGAATGACAATTTTCTATGCACCGAGTGAATAAGAGTGAATCAAACAATGCTTTTTTTTAATGAGACATGCTTCATATTCTACAAATCACTGCTTTAGATCAAATGCTATCTGTCAGCTTTCTATTTTCCAACCAGAAAACCTCTATAAAGCTGAAGATCCCTGTGTAAAACATCTTGCATAATATTTGTTCCCAAGCCCATAACTGGAACCAAAATAATACAGAGGTCAAAGTTAAAAAAAGCAGATAACAGCGATGGTCGCTTCCACTTGTGGTCTTTGGATAGCCATCATCCGCAGGATACAAAGAAACATGTAGATCCCCATCTTCTTCCATAGTGTTTCAGATCAGAACATCTTTCTTGTGTGGCTGTGATCTGTTTCCCGAGATCTCACACTTTCTCAATAGTTGGATTAACTTTCACTCCCAAGCTTTAATTTCCCAAACAATGAAATTCCCTTCCCCATGCTGTACATTGATTTTTTTTTCAATGCATATATTTCAGTGCAATTTTCAGATACAAAATGTGCATACTTACCCCCAATCTGTTAAGGCTGGTTCACAATGGGCAAACGATTAACACGACCGCTACGAACGCAGCATCTAGCATTCAAATCGTAGATGCAACGGACCAGTTGCCAGATCTCAACTTCTGAGCAGCAATTTGGTGACGTCACTCGCATTTAAATAATCATTCATGCCGTTCCTTAAAATATTTTCTGTTTGTTTGATTCAAATAGCGTACCAGTATACTCTTTTAATTGTAGAGATGCAGCAACAAATGTTTATTGAGCAAGTACGTGGCTACCCTTGGCTTTATGAGATGGGAAGGTCGGATTATATAGACCAGTTAAAAAAAGAAAATTCCTGGCAGGTTATCGCGAAAGCTCTGCAATCGGATGGTGAGCATTGATATAAACCTGTTTCTTTCTTTCTGTTAACTTGGGAACTGAGTCAAGCAACGATACAACCGACCATGAATAATAAATCACAAATCAGAAATTAACTAATAGGTAACTAACATGGGAGGAATTTGAATGTGTCATCAGCCATTTTAGTTTTCTACGGATTTAATGATCGAAATTCTGAAAATGAAAGATCTGTAATATATATATATATGTTTTAAATTGCCACCTACTATTTTAGTCACAGATGCATGACGAGGTGGAGAAGCCTACAGGATGAATATGCGAGGGAAGAAAAGGTAATGCTTGAGAAGAAAAGTGGGTCTAAAGCGAGCAGGAAATTGCCTTTTTTTGATGTCCTTGGCTTCCAATCGCCTCACATTAGAAACAAAAGAAGGTAGGGTTCTTAAAAGGGTTATCAAAAAATATGTCTGTAAAACTACTGTAACAATCGCTTAAAATGTTAAATGTTAAAAAAAAGCAATTGCAGATCTCAATGTATTTTTTGGATTTCTCCATAAATAACAATATCCTACTTAAAAATCTGAAGAAAATATAAACTGCTAAATTTAAACTGTTATTGAAAGTTACACATTTTAATTAAAAAAAATCTGACCTGTTAAGGCATTTGCAAATACTATAGAAAGTGATTATAAGCTTCTGAATGAATTTTTCACTTACCTCTGTCTAATTATATGACAGAACCTTTGGAAATATCCCCAACTTTGCCCCCGAGTGCCCTGAAGCAAACGACCCCATCACCATACTGAACAGAATGCGCGAAGACAGTAGTGACCCTGGGACAAGGCCCCAAAACAGATATGTGTTGTTTTTTTTTTACATATACAGATTGGCGCCTAAACTGGAAAAAAAGTGTGTCTATTTATTTAGCAGACGCCTTTATCCAAGGCGACTTACAGAGACTAGGGTGTGTGAACTATGCATCAGCTGCAGAGTCACTTACAATTACGTCTCACCTGAAAGACGGAGCACAAGGAGGTTAAGTGACTTGCTCAGGGTCACACAATGAGTCAGTGGCTGAGGTGGGATTTGAACTGGGGACCTCCTGGTTACAAGCCCTTTTCTTTAACCACTGGACCACACAGCCTCCTAAGTGTCTAAGAAAGAAGTATCTTAAAAAAACATTCAATATATATAGGGTACTACTATACAGCAAAGTTTCTCAGGTTTTGTGCAATGGTGTTATCTAAACTTATAAGGTAGCATTTGACCAGCCACATTGATTTTGGGGCGCCGGCGCCC
Organism: Acipenser oxyrinchus oxyrinchus; assembly: GCA_030684275.1. Taxonomy (NCBI): domain Eukaryota; kingdom Metazoa; phylum Chordata; class Actinopteri; order Acipenseriformes; family Acipenseridae; genus Acipenser; species Acipenser oxyrinchus. Next base: position 20,868,016 of record CM060256.1, on the reverse strand, counting down.
CCATGGTTACGTGCATTTTACTCAGCCACTGTAAAAGTCATCTACCTGGTTTAAAAGTAGAGACTCGGGGCTTTCCAATGACGTATTCAGTGTGTCTATGTGGTACTCCTAGCCGGAACTACGATTGCCTGAAGTTAATCCCCTCATCATGTGACAATTCCGTTGGCTTCCTTCAACAAAGAGGCACAAGGCTCATTGATAAGGCAGTGCCCCACATAAGGCTGAACAAACGGCTCACAACTCAGTGCATTAACCACCACATTTTTCGTGCCAGGAACATATTTCAGATCAAAGTTGAATGCAGCCAGTTTGGCCAACCACCTCTGCTCACATGCGTCTAATACTACAATTTGACAAGCTTATTGTACTGCCAATGTTGTGTTTCTCAAGTTTCATTTTTCTTCTTGGGCCAATTTTCTTGTTGTAGGGAGTGCTAGTTAATCTCAAAATTTCATTCCCTTGGCCTGATGTCACATCCAAATTATTTACACATTTTGTTGTGCTATTTTAAAACTTGTAATATGGTGTTTCAAATGTATTATTGCAACAGACTTTCAGGTGAGAGTGTTGATGAGACTGGATCAAATATTGGAGAACCAGAGTGAGCAGATGTTGCTGCTGCTGAGGATGTCCTTCCAGAGCCTGTCAACTCAGAACAGCAGCTGCTTGCTTTGTGTGATAGGATCTTCAAAGAGCAGGCCTTCAACGAGCAGTTGGTATGCATCACATATATTTTGGAGTACAAGTATGATGAAGTTTACTAGTTTACTAGTTCAACTCTGAATATGAGGACAATTATTAATGATTTGGAATTCCATAAAACAAGAAGTGTAAAGAGTGTAAAATAAATGTCATTAGCAAAAGCTCAGTATCCTGTTTTTATTGATATCTGAATGTTGCCTGGAGGTTGCAAGAATGTTATACCAACATTATGATGAAATGTTGTGGCAACATAAAGAAAACCATCCATTTGAACGTTGCTTCAACGTTTTACCAAAACGTTACCACAACCAAAGTATAATGTTGTGGTAACATTAAATTGTTAGCTGGGAAGTTGTCGGAGCTATACAGTTTAGCTAGTACGTGAAGCTCCAGTAAAATATTTGTTTTACTCAAAACATACAGATGGCATTATGATGTCACTGGTTGTTTAGACACAGGGGTCCTGAATGTTTATGTCTGCAAAGACAACATTTAATTTACACTAACTTTGTAATATCAATTCTGTTATATTCACACTGAACACAGAAAAAACACTAAGAAAGGAACTCAATTATGAGTGGGAATTGCATGTACATGTCTCTACAGGGGAAAACATCACATTTGTACTGGGTGGAATTAACATAGTCTTTTGTTGAACTTGAAACATGAAAGGACAAAAGAGTCAATACTGACTGATTAATGGAGAGACATGCAAGTCAACAAAGACAATCTTTTTAAACCCTTTTTATACTACCTCAAGCAAAGGGTTTCTTTCCGCAACTAGGGGTGTGGCGAGGGACTGTTTTCAAAACTGTGACATTCGTTTTTTTGGTTTTCAGTTCTGTTTACCTGAAAGTAAACACACTCTGACTCTGCATTGTTGTAATAATAATAATGAAAACAATGAAATAAACCATGGCAGAAGACGTAAACATCTGGCCAGATATGTTGTAACAAATCCAAACAATAAATGTAGGTTAAGGCTTCAAGTGTTTTGTCCAATGTTACTTCTTGGCTAGAGTATATTTTTGTGATTCAAGAACAAACTTAGCTGTAAAGCTACATCAGACACTTTTAGTAGTCTGTTGATGCCACATGCTTGATTAAATGATGCTGTGAAAGCCTTTCAAAGGATGCTATGTGGCTCACAATTATACAGCAGCTGTGACAATTTTGCTCTATAAGTTGTTGTTTTTTCCCAGATTCTTTTTGCAGCCTCCAGCATTGAAAGTAGTACAATTTACAGAAAAGATAACATACTTGAATAGCACTGAAAATGTCACTCTCTTTTGTGTTCAACTAATGAATACCTCTTAACATATATAAGCCCTTGAGTTTTTTTCTCCTCAAATACAAAAGACATCAGGTTGACTGATCAAAAAGCTCAAGGCAGATGAAGCTGCATTGATCCCCTGCACGGGTGGGATCTGACAGATGCACAAACGTATACAATCAATCGAAACATTGCTGAGCTGATAAAAAGGACAAGCTCATACCTGTGGCATTGCTTTTGATCTCTCTTAGTTTCCCAACTGATGAGGTTAAACTTTCTTTGGGGATTTGAATTTCTGTGTAGCTGAAGCTGTCTTAATGTGCTGTGAAAATGACAGGAGACTCTATGAAGCATGGTTAAGCATCCATTCATGGTTTAGAAGTTGCTGACAAAGTAGCCAGAAAAATGAACAAGCTACCCTCGGGGGATGTTTAAGTTATTAACTATTATATAGTGCGATTGAGTAAATCATTGTATTTGTGAGAGAGTATTAAACTCGAAAGACCCTGTTTGCAAAATATCAGATATAATAGAAGCATAATGCTGTCATTTCAGCGTGAAACTCCATGTATATTTAAGAAAATAAACCATAAAATCAACAACTTCAATTGAAGTGCAGTGCAGCCGGTCATACCAGTAAAATCGACTCCAGTAATAAGAGCTTTTTTTCGAGTTGGTGGCACCCCTATTACAAAAAAAGATTTGTCAAGTGTATATGGAACTATGATGGGAGAGAAAGACTTTTAGTTTGGGTGTCGCTCTTCATTCAGTCGCTTTGTATGATTTTTAAGTACCATTTGTAATGTTGTCTTCACATTTTTACTTTTTATGAAACTCCTCTGGGAAAATCTAAAATTCCATATTGGGGTCATGTGACTTTTTGGGTTTCCGGATAAAAAAGACCTTTGAGATACTGGCTACATTCAGAACATATGTTAATATTATTTTTCCATAGCTCAGATTTGATTATAGTTTAGTGATTTTTGACCATTCTTCAACACAAAATTGTTCCAGTTCATTCAAATTCCCAGGACTTCTCTTGTGCACAGCCTTCTTCAGCTCATAACAAAGATTCTGAATTGGATTTAGATTGGGACTAGGACATTCCAGAAACTTGATTTTATGTTTGTTATATTTCAATGCCTGTTATTGTGATTATTATTGTTAATGTTATTCTATAGCCATATGTTCGGTAATCTTCCAAGAGAAGGGGTAATGCTGATGTTCAGTCTTTACTTGTAATGGTTAAGGACTAGAGAATAATAATGACAATGGTAATAATAACGAGTAAACAACAGAATAGTATAACGATCGTGTTTGTAAACAAAGACGGTATTCATGCAGGTTAAACAAATATATATAAATAAGAAAAAAACATGTGTAATGTATTTAACGTTATTTAATGCTGTGTCTTTCCTTAGGAGGGAGCAGTAGTACTATTAGGTGGTCAGTCATAAGTTTGTCTTGTGAATGTCAGTCATTGTACGTACAACCTGTTAGTCATTTGCAATGAGTGAAGTATCTATTACGAAAATAAATATTTATACCTGTCAACACTAGCAAGACACTGTTTCCTGTGTTATAAATACCTCTGTATTCTTGCAAGAATAATGTGATTGTGGGTGGGGGTAAGCTCAGGCCGTCACCCCGTTACACACCATAACAGTAAGTCAAAATTCTCAATATTGTAATGACCGAGGTCATCGTATCTGAACTTGGGTTTCTTTAATTTTAATTCTTATAAAGAATAGGCAGACCACTGATGTAGGTGTAACGGTCTGTGGAGCTTTTTAATGCCCTCCTTGACACACTAACGGTCCCTGTTTGGGCCAGAACCACACCATCAAAATGAGAAAACCCATATATATATATATATATATTAGTGCTGGGACAAATATCCAAATATTCAAACACTTTTTTTTTACATGTATTCAGATACAAAAATCAGATGTTTGTATTCGCTACAAATGACAAAAATACCTTGCCCTAGAATCTGCGCTACAGTTTAAAAAAATGGCAAATGAAAAAGAGCTCCGTGTGACATGTGAGATTAATATATATTAAAAAACACAGAATCAACACAGCAGCTCTTGAGTAGGGCGATGAGATTTTCAAAATGCAAAATCAGGACACCTTGTTAAATAATTGATAACACTAATTAAACCATTTAAATATAGGCTATTTTAATAATACATTAAATCATTAAAAATACATTTACTTTTGGGCATTTTTCTTTCTTTCTTTTTTTAATGCATCAGCCTCTATTTATTGACGATGTTGATGGTGGATTTGGATGATTGCAACCACTTGCTGCTATGTCTGGGCTAAATCCCGCCAGAAGTGAACAGCTACAAAAAAAATCAACCTCTTCAGGAGTAGTGAAAGACAGATGCTCCCCTTTGTGATTAATCTTCAAAACAGCTGGATACACCAAGAAATTGTCCACTCCCTGGAAGTGAAGCTCTGCTCTCACTTCACCAAAGGCCCTCCTCTTCACGGCGGTGACAGCAGAGTATTCCACATAAAAAGAGAGCTTTTGCCTTTGTACGATGACCGGCGAGGATTTTCGAGCAGCATGGAGGAGTCGTTGTCAATCAGTATAATGAAGACATTGAAATATCATGGTGCAGGTTTATTGGGATCCCGAGGGCCACCTGCGTATATGTGATGCACTCTATTTAACTCCAGGAAAGGGTGGTCATCATAGGACTTCAGGGTCAGATACCAATGTGGAATTTTCTGCTTAAGAAAGTAGATGGGGTCATCACATTCAGCCCCTTCAGGAAGCCCCACCAGTCTGACGTTACAGCGATGATTTCGACGATGTTCTCAAGGACCGCCATCTTATCCTGCATAGCATCAATACGAGCGTTGCACTGATTGATTTCGTCTTTCTGTTGTCGAAGATCAGCTCTGGTGATTTCCTGCCTGGCAGTTAGTTGTTTCATAGAGGAAGGAATCAAAAACCTCCTGTTTAACAGCGTTGAGGATAGTAGCTGTTTCGGTTACGTTTCAAATCACAGGCCGCAAAGCTGCGTCAATTGCTTCCTGAACTGATCTACGGAAAGCGCGTGCAACCTCTGCCAAGCGGCGCAGTGACTTCTTCATATGCTTTCCCTCTGGCATGGATCGAGGGGAGGCAATGGGTCCCTTGCGTGAAGCAGCCTTCCAAAAAATCGTAAGTAAACAATTTTTATATATAAATTTTTATCAAAAAATAATATAAAGAGCGTAAGTTGTTCAATTATAAATGAAATAGCAAAGTGGCGACAGTAGCTCTATCAGCAAGCAGCCATCCCAGCGGTAAGGTCAAGTGATCTCCTTATTATTTCAGTTATTGATACAAATTAAGTAAGCCTAAAACAGTTGGATAAATTTTAGCTGGCTCCAGTATGCATAAAACTTCTCACTTATCATTTTATTGGTAAACAATAAGGCATTCAGCTAATGCTAATACTCTAAACCCTAGTTACTGTGTGTAGACCTAATTAAAACATGAGCTGTATTTACAGATACAAATGATGCAAATGTATCGAAACAAAATAAAATGATAGTCGTGGTCCTGAACAAGATTGAACCTGGAATAACAGTGAACCGGTCGAAGCTGCAAAACAAGCGAAAGGGTGGCAATGGACACAGGCAGCCTCATCTGAGAACAACTCAATAGTAATTTCAAGACTGTGCTTGCTACCTGGTTCTGAAATTTGCAAAGTAAACACCTGGATTCAAATGGGGCATTCTAGCCTACCACCTGGAGTCTTAGTTCAAATATCTGGAAAGCTGCTTTGGAGTAAATCATATGCTTCTGTGAGCAACAGTTTTTTTTTTTTTATTAAGCAAGGTAGTTTCTTTACTATGCATGTATTAGACACATGAAATTAGTTTTGTTTGTGTGATTACTTTGTTGCTGCTTTCTGTCTGCACATTGGTCGAATTCAAGTATAAGGGCATTATTCACAGCGTCATACAGTATGTAAAGTAAAGGGCTAGAATAAACGAGCATACTAAATGAAAATTTGGCATATTATTTTTGCATATGAATTGTATAACAAACAAAAACAAAACTGTCTGCCATTGAACAATGAACAGTATTTTCATTTCATTTATCATTTTTGTAATGTTTTATAAAAACAGGACTTTAAATCAACTTAATTCGTTTCAAAGACAAGTTAAAAAAAAAACGATAAAATACTGTTTCATATATGTGGACCTTTTAAGGGTAATTCTCAAGAAATTTGTAAATAATAATCTTAAATGCCTATTCCATTTTTAAAAACTTTTTTGGGGCTCGTTGAAGGTGGAATTTGCTGTACACAACATATGATTCGAAATAAATCATAGGCATCTGTGTTAAAGGACTTCAAAATACTTCAATGGCAACTGAATTTTACTATGCCATTTCAGGTCAATTATGTCAATTAACCTGGATTTGGCTATTTAATCAATGTAGTAGGAAAGTTCGAAAGCATCTAATATTTAGTATATTAAATGCTAAACAAGACATTTCTCAGTCAGTTTGTCCAAAAGACTAATCAGTCACGTGAAAAAGTATAAGTTTAGGAATAACTGCACTTCATTCAGTAATGATAGCCTCACAGTCAGGGTCCCACATATAAATAGTTATATGTATCTGAGTGCCGGCAGTGACTGGTTCAGTTCTTGTCACAGCGATGTTCACAGCTTTGCCGCGGAGGACCCCTGAGGTGTGTAGCTGTATTTCCTCTTCCATGGATCAATGCCAGTCAGTTCCTGCAGTACTAGACATGGCTGACACTGAAAGCTACACTCATCTGGTCCAGCAGTTAAATTGCCTGTGGTACAATGTGAACTGGTCTTTCCTCATAGGATGAAATGCAATGTCTTTAAAAGCTGAAACTGACACTTAAACACAGATCTATATATGTCACCTAAGACCACATTCTGCACAAGGAATAGGTTACTGCTAAATGTGCGGTGGCTTCAAAAGAATGCTGATCTTCATTAAGATAGACCTGTAGTTTCCGTCTTATTAAAGACTCATTATAGACCTTATTGGGAATAGATTGTACCTAATGGCTCTTGCGGGGGCATCTTCAGTATTCAGAAGAAATGAGGTTAGAAGTTAATTGTCATGGTTGTGGTGGAATAGAAAGGTATGATTATCTTGTAATTTCCTTATTCGTTTGACAGTAACTTTGCTGTTGCAATGTGCTGTTTTCTTAAATCTAAAACATGATTATTTCCTGATGTTTTATGGCTAGTTTCACAGACCTTGATTTGTTCTAATCTTGGATTACCTTATCTAAAATAACATTAGGTAGTCCAATTAGTGCTATCAGGGGCTGTGAAACCAGACGTGTATTCTTTGTTTATAATAGTTTATAGCTTTTTAATATATAGGAGATGTGGAAATAACAAACAAGCCTTTGGGTGAGTTTGTTATTCTTCCGCCACACACCACCCATGACATTAATACTGTATGTCATGGTTTTTCATGACATATTGGGTTAATTGCAGCGTACCAGTGATTTAGTTCACATCAAGTGGACTAAAATGCGGACTAGAAAAACCAGCAAATTTGCACTAACTTAATCCTGATTGCAGTGTACCAAACAGATGATCCCAGTAACTGGTTTAACTGATCAGAACAAGTGGAACGTTAAACTGGTAATGGGGACTGACCTACAGCTATGGCCAAAGGTTTTGCATCACCCTATAGAATTAACACATTGCTTCATAGTCGAATGAAACGTGCTAAATAATGTTACGTTAATATATTAAATGACATACCGCTTTGTAGTTTTCCTTATACTTAACAATGAAACACTTTGATTACATGATGTTAAATAAAAGATCTACATTATGTTCATATCGTTTTTTTAATTATTATTATTATGTGTCAATCCTAAAATTCTAGGTGATGCAAAACTTTTGGCCACATCTATAGGAACCCTTCTTTTTTTTCTTTTTTTTTTTTAGTTAGTCGTTGTCAATTATTTTTTATTATTTTTTCCACAATTTGGAATGGCCAATTATTTTTAGGTTCAGCTCACCGCTACCACCCCTGCGCTGACTCGGGAGGGCAAAGACGAACACACACTAAATTAGATATGACATTTTAAACCACATAACATCGTGCTACTTGAGCGAATCAACCTATACAAAATAATCTGAAGAACAAGAACAGGAAACACAAGAAGAAAATTGTATGTGACTTTTTATCCATCTAGCGTGTTGTGCACACACACACACATGCGCGCAAGCACACTCACACACACACACAATTATCTGGCCCGTGAGCAGAAAACTAGTTATTTGTTGAAGGCCATCATGGATCTTGTTGCAGTTTCAACACTCATGGTTTGTCTTTGTGGTGTAAAAACCTGTCCATATGCAGAAACTGCTCGTTCTGCAACCAGAGTTTGGTGGAATTGACAAAAAACAGCGTGCAATTTTTGCCATGTTTCGGAATCTGATTTCATACCTCACCCAGAAATCAACAATATTGACATTTTTCACGGTAGGCAGTCAAATACACGATTTCTGTGAAATTTGTGAAATCGTGAGTGGCCAATGTTAGACATTGTCATGTTGAAACACACCTCAACAATGAGGGGAAAACTATTGCAGGGTCACCCTGATCATCTAAATGCTCAGATGTGCATCGACATTGAATATGCACTCCAAATTAATCCCAGATCATGCCAACAAAAGCACATCCAAATAATTACATGACATAAGGAATGGCTTCCTGTGCTGGCCTCCATGTTCATATCCAGAGTTCACTGATGTAATTCACATGAAAGTGAACTTCTATGCGCTTTACATCTGTATAAAGATTTCCCATGACAGCTCAGCTAGATGTGTCAATTAGGTTTTAATGAATACTGATTATAATAAGATTACACTAAGTTATTGCCCTGTATTTCTCCAACCGAATGCTGCATTTATACTATTGACTATAATATTGCTTTGTGAAGATTTAGGACAGTTTAACTTCTATTGGTGGCTACTCTTCTGTTAATGTAATATTAAATGCAAGGATCTATTCTGGGTTCAGTTTTATTGAGCATTTATGTGCTTCCTTTGGGTGATGTGCTCCTTTGTCATAATATGACTCCAAGTTGTTATACTTGCAACTCAGTTTTGCAATATAACCTAAGCTTACAGTTCATTACATGGGCGTCTTTTGGTTCTGTCTTTCATTACAATGCCAAATAAAATAAAAGCAGCAATTAATTATTTATATAACATAGCTGTCTTAGTTTTTTCTGATATTAAAACACTGATTTATGCACACATATTGTAGTATAATGACTATTGCATTGTCCTCTTTTCTGGTCTTCCATATACAGACAGATTAAAGCATTTACAAAGTGTCGTGTCTTGCATTGACTACATTGGCTCCACATAACACTCCATACAGATTTTAAAAATTCTCACTTAGTCCTCCAGCTAAGGCTTACTAATTGCTACCCTTTCTAGGTTGATATCACAGGCTTCCCAGGAACACAAGGGACTTGGAGTCCCTTCTTGTGTTCAGGAAATGTCAAATTATTTATATACAAGGCTAGTTATTTTTAGCTTTTTTATTATTTATTTATTTATTTATTTAAATTCTATGGCCCCCTGTGACAGAAATATAATGAGTTCTGGTGATAAATCTTCCTCCCGACCTGTGAGGGCGCTAAAGAACGGGAGGAGAAGTATCTGGAAGGGCTGGCCTGACAGTTCGTTTCCGGGGCCGGGAAGTGGGTCAGCCTGGAAGGAAGCGAGACTCTGTTGTAAGACCGTTTTGACTTGAAAGGTAAACGAGGGGCAGCTGCAAGTAATAAGGCAGCTGCAACCGTTTACCTAGATATCATACGGGATTACATATAGGGGCCAGGGTAACGCTGATCTTTTCCTTCGTTTGGGGTTAAAGCGTGAGGAGAGAAGGACTGAGAGAGAAGCTCTCAGAATATAGGAATACCAGTGTTACGTGTTGTTTCTGTCTGTTTGTAATTGTCTGTCTTTGTTGCACCACTAGACAGTTAAGGCACACCTCGGAGCTGTCGCCAGGAAAGCACTATCCGGAGCACCACTGCACAGAGCACCTGCACGTTTGGATTCACCCAGGACTGGTGACCGTGCTTTTGTTTTGTTCAGAAACTGTATAAAAATTATTCACGCTCCCCGCGCTTTACACATTGTTGTGTACTGCCGGGGATATATTATTTGACGGTCGCCAGACCTGGAAACAGCACAATAAACACTTGTTCACTGAATTACCGTTGTCTGTTTGTCACTCCTGCCTCGCATCACCGCTACACCTGTTCCCCTTCACTAGCCACTTTGCCACACCCCCATATTCAGAAAATCCCTGTTATGCGCTTAACTGCAGACTAAGTGAGTCATTTTTACAATTCTGAGATTCTGGCAGTATTATCTGTATCTGTGTCTGTGTGCTTGTGTATCTATTTTTTTCTTCTGAATATAGCTGTCTAGAGTGCATAAACCAAGAACAAAAATATGATAGTGTCAGGACAGCGTCACTGGCAATGATGTTTAGACCTGGAAGGGAGACAGTTGCAGGTTTCAAGCGCTAATGCGCACATTTAATCAAATAAACAAAATACACTAACAAACGGCACAAGGGCCAAAACAAAAGGTCTACAAATCACCCACAGAGATGTAAATAACACAGGAACTATTATAACCCTGTGATCACCCTATTTATACACCTGTGGCCTTAATCATTTTTTTTTCATTTTTGTTTTTTAAATTTGGAATTGCCATTTTCTCCCCAATTTGAAATGTCCAATTTTAAGCCTGGCTCACCGCTGCAACCCCCACGCTGACTCGGGAGACACAAAGACGAACACACGCGTCCTCCGAAATGTGTGTGGTCAGCCGTCCGCTTCTTTTCATTCTGCAGGCCCCGCCATGCAGCCACCTCAGAGCTACAGAATCGGAGGACCACACAGCTCTGGACCGCTTGCAGGCAGGCCCGGAGGCGCCTGGCCAGTCTACAGGGGTTGCTGGTACGCGGTGAGCTGAGGACACCCTGGCCGACTTAAGTAAAATTGGAGAAAATTGACTTAGAAGTTTGAATGTAGGCTACAAACTGTATTGCCGTTGTGCTTTGTCAGGTTTCAGGTTTGGATCCAAAACACTTTAAAAATAAATAAATAAATAAATGTATTCACCAGCACAATTTAGGAGTGGAAGTGAAAAGCAACATTTAAAGTGGCATAATTAAAAATGTAAATACAATACACATTTGTATAGTTACATTATATTGATATTCTTAACTATAAAAATGAAACAACTAGAAGTTAACTGTTTATTTAACGATCTTAACCTTTTTTATTTAATGATCTTTGTACCAAGCTGCTGCTACAGACTTGCTTTTGAAAGGGCAGAGAGAGGTGGGAGGGGGGGACTCAGCATCCTATCAATGACAAGCTGTAGAAGCGCATCGATCTCCAACGTTCCAGACAGATGACTTCCACCAGCTCATAAGATAAATCAAAGTGGAAATGGACATGGGAATATAAGGACGATGGTGAATCTGCCACCAAGTGAATCCTTGAGGATCTGAGAACAGAATTAAGGAGTCTGGATATCTTCTCCCTCTGATAGTTTGCTGCCACTGGTGTTGACGGGAGAGTCATAAGGGCACAGGTACATATCCATAGGGAGCCATGTACATGCCCTCACACCACCACTGCAACCACACACATGGTAATAATTTGTGGCACACAAAACATACACATATTTAAAAACAGATGGTGTCCTACAAGTGCTGACCTAAGTGTTATTTCAAGTGTTATTTCTAATAGATTGATGGGTTATTACTTTCAAGTTCTTTATTAACACTCATTTTTTTGTCCCCTTAAGAATATTAGGATGAGTAAAATGTTTTGCCCTATTTAGGTAATGGTTCATCATGCATTCAGATACAGCTTTTGAAAGGTTATCATGCAATTATAATTGACTTTACCACAATGTGAATGTCTTTGCTGAAAAATAGTTTGTCATCAAAATATTCTTGCAGGTCTTCTGGCAAGCCTAGGTAGGAGGAGAATGATTAATGATCACCCGGAGCCATAAGATACACTAACTAGGGAACATGACTTTAACCAGCAGGCAAAGGACCATCTGGCTGACCTTGCACAAGGGAATTTTAAAATTCTACAATTCTTCAATTATGTTCTGTGCAACCAATTTTGTATTAATGAGTAAGACCGGGGAGACATATTGCACTCTTCTGCACAATTAAGCGTATGTTTAGTTTAAAAAGGACTGCAGTGTGGACACATCCAAAAGTACAGTTTTGACCTATCGGGAGAAAGAACTAGAAGTGACTTTGAAGCAAGTTATCCCTACTCGTCATATCATTTTATTAATTTTTCAAAAAACCCAAAACCCAAAATATTATTAATAACAGTATTGTAAATATTTACTTGGAGAACATGCAATCCACCAATAATAAGTAATCAAAACAATACATGTTGACAATAAATATTACACATAAATAACATACTAGATTAAATATTCAAAATATAAATTAGTAAATATAAAACTAGGCTTCTAATCAATAAATTATTTATATTGAAAGAATAACCCCGAATATTACTTTTAAGCAATCCATTGGTTCTACTGTATACCTAGATTATTAAGATAATCAATTGTTTTTTGCCAAAATTGGATGTGGCGGGGTACACCCTGCCCCTGTACGTATTTTGTTTATTTAGTGTTATGTATGTATTTTGGCAGTGTTGTTTTAGGTCGGCAGGGAAGGTAATTGCTTCCCTGCCAAATCACTTCACGTGCAGAATGTGCCTGGGCTCGATTTAATTACTAACAAGCAATCGAGCCCCGGCACAGCTGCATAAAAGAGCAGATCAGCCGATCATCATGCTTGGGTGGAACGAGAGACTGAGACAGTAAGAACTGAAAAATATAACAATTGCTACTTGTGCTGGCTTTAAACAAGCACAATACTTGTTTGTTTGTGTGTCCCTGTTTAAGTATTTGTTTTGGCATTGTGGCGTTTGTTTTTGGAAAGTGTTTTGTTTAAATGTTTTATTTGATTATTAAAAAGGCGCACCAGTGCTTCACTCGCAGTATTGTTGTCTGTCTCTTCCTGGTCTGACATCACCACAAGCCAACCCTGCCACATTTTGCTTTCTGCGTATTAGTAATGGGTTATTTCACAGTAGTGTAGTACTACAGTTTACTGTTGATATAGTTTGGCCTTAATGTGATTTAACCAAATGCATGAATTATCCCATTTTGAATTAACCAGGGGGCACTGTATATTAAAAAGTAAATTGCACTTATTTTTCTTGGAGTAGCTGCACCAGAGAGGTTCAAATTATGCAAAAAGAAAAGGTTTCCACATGAATAATAATAATAATAATAATAATAATAATAATAATAATAATAATAATAATAATAATAATAATATTTTGCAGCTTTACTTTTTGTGTTAATAAAATGTTATATGGAGGAAGATATTTCAAACATAACTTCAATTGCTATGTCGTTTTTTTGCTTTTATATGTACAGATATCCAAGTTTCCTTAGTGTACAACAGTATCCAATTATAATGTGTTTGTTTGTTTGTTTTCATTACTGCTGGATAAATTGCTGGTTAAATATATGTCAAATATGTAAAGGCACAATTATACTATATACAGTACAGTTGAAAAATAACAGCAAATGTTCAATCATTTTCTGTAACATCCTTCAAAACACTTGTTTCTGGTAGGAAGCACTGCAGAATCACACAAGGCATGCTGCATTTCAAACATCATTAAGCTTGTGTTTTTGTTTTTTAAACTGGGATGTTAATGATTTGGAAACATTGTAACGTTCAGTTTCCTGGATCGTCATAATATAAATAAACTTATCACAGAGCTATACAGATGTTATCAGATAATTATAAACTGACTTCATTCAGAAATTGCCTTTTAAAGGTGATGTTTTTGCTTCCTGTTTGGTTCCTTAGACTTAATTTACTTACATTAATCTTAAAAGACATGTAGAAATTACACTTCTAATCATGTCTACACCTGCCAACCCTAATGCATTGCCAGGTGTGAGATTTATTACCATAACACATGAGAGCTGTCACACTCAATCACACTTACAGATATTCTATTTGCATCTTGGATGTGTCACAGATGTTAAGATTTAAATAAAATTAAATGTAAAGAGAAAGCATTCCATGGTATCAGAAACAGGTCATTGATTCAAAGGGATTTTTATTTTATTAACCTTATAGCCTTACACATCTTCAAACTGTTTTTTTCTTGACAATGGGGGAGTTTCCATGTGTGTTCTAATTTTACTCAAGACATTGTGCTTGAGCCAAATGAAAAATGGACCTATAAATTTCAGGTTTTCATTGGCTGTTTATTTTACTCGAAGACCCTCTTTTAACCAGATGTCCTGCAAATGAAGCTGAAAGGAGGTTGATATGCAAATTAGCCACGTTTAGAGTTCTCGTGCTGTTCTCGCAGACAGTTTGAGAAAATGTGGTTTCCATGCACAGAGAACAGGTACACGAGAGAATCTCACCTGGAAATCCATGGTTGTCAGGTGACATCTTGTTTGAGTGAAACTGTTTAAAAGCACAATGTTAAGTTCATGTAATAAAGCTGTGATTTAGAAATGCCTCATGTCTGGTTGTTTAATAATGTGTTTTACTGCTCTTGCCCAAATTGTTTTTCAAATGCACATTGGTGGGAAGGCATATCATTAGTAGTGAATAATATGTCAACTAATTTATCACACGACTTATTAAAGAAAAAAAAAGAATAAACCCAGAGGTAATATAATGAAACTGACCAACCCAGCTATTGCAGATCACCATGGCTGAAAACCGGCGGAGACGTAGGATTATAGAGATCTGTGCCAGCGTATGCTCCCAAGGCTGTCTGGATTGGGAGCAGTGGACGTTTTCACGTGAAATGCGGGTTTCCATGTGAAAATGGGCGTGTATTTCCCTTGTTTTACGTCATGCTCACGAGTAAATGAGATTTACCCTATCCTTCTCTTTGGCCACAAACCTGATCCTCTCGAGCTGTTCTCCTGAAAGTGCACGCGCATCGCCACTTCACATGTAAATAACCACACATGGAAACCCCCATTGTGTGCACACTATGAAAAATGCCCTTTCCATAAGTAACAAATTTTAAAAAGTTATTGTATTGCTTAGCAACAGAACTCAAGTTAACCTGATGTCCCTGATGCTTTCTGGGAGAGAGGGAGTGTTTTAAAAATATACATTTGAACTTAAATGGTCCTTTACAATTCTTTTAAAGGAGTAGTCTCGTTCAAATTCTGTTTATCTTACCTGTATTCTTCTTCTTCCATGGTTAATTATGCACTTTCTTCTATCTCTTGGCACGCTCCTCGTGTTTCAATTTGTGTAAACGACCCCTAAAGTGTCCCTGCTCACTCCCATGTGTAAGAACCCAGTGCTTCTCTTTCCCAGATTCCTGCTGGGAAATGACATTGCAATTGAGAGTACACTTCTAAAGACATGCATAGTACATTAACTTTTTTTTGCTTGCTAAAAATACGTTCAGTACTGTATGTTGATCCTTGCACACAGGGGGACTCATTCCCATGATCTCATTAAATCACTGTATTTATTTTCTTTCCATTCATATCACTGCCTCTTGTGTATTAAAGTATACATTTCGCCTCCATATATTCACAAGGGGATATTGTGTTGCCCACCCCAGAATGCAGAGCCCTTAATTAGAGCACACAGCTACTGTAGGTTCATATTCATTCGTCCCTAAAGGAACGTCTTGATGGTGCAAGGCAACAAGTATACCAAATACAGTATACAATACAGTGAAAACCAAACATACATACATACACACATGATTATAAACAATTTTATTCATAAACTGAAGCTCAAGCTACATATAAAAAATAAATAAAAAATGTATTTATACATTTTGTATATTTTGAATTGTAATTTAAATGAATGAGACTACGACTTTAACATAGAACATTTCTTGTTGTGCTTGTCTCAGCAGTCACTGTTGCTGTAATCCATGTGCAGGTTAAAATTAAAAAAAAGGGTTCCTCATTCTGCATTGATTAATAAATACAGCTATGGTAAAATGGTATGA
Organism: Acipenser oxyrinchus oxyrinchus; assembly: GCA_030684275.1. Classification (NCBI taxonomy): domain Eukaryota; kingdom Metazoa; phylum Chordata; class Actinopteri; order Acipenseriformes; family Acipenseridae; genus Acipenser; species Acipenser oxyrinchus. Next base: position 20,851,921 of record CM060256.1, on the reverse strand, counting down.
GACATAATTATATAATTTTTATATACAGTATATATAATTTATATATGTAGATATTTTATTTAACATTGTGTAAGGAAAGAAACTACAAAATGATATCGCAAAAGTCTACCGAGAAACATAATAGTTGTACAGTATTTCATATTCGATTTCGAAATGTTACATTTTTCATTTTCTGTCAGTTTTTCATTAAGTATATGGAAAACTACAAAGCGGTATGTAATTCAATATGTTGACAAATTATTCAGCAGGTTTCATTCCACTTTATGAAGCAAAATGTGTTAATTCTATAGGGTGATGCAAAACTTTTTTGCCATAGCTGTAGTTATTATTTGAGGTACCACTGCATTTGCACCTTACATGCATCTGAAGATAGGATGATTTCATGTTTTAGTGAGGTAGAGGTCTGAGTTGGATAATGTGACTGATAAATGCTCTACATCAGTCATTCTTCAGGCTTTATTCTTTTTTGTCTGTTCCTAAGTTGTAGATCATTTCCTTTGTCATTTTGAAGGCACTTTGGAAAACACATGTTTGTGTCGTAATATGATGTGTTAGTAATTAATAATATTTATATAAATAATGTTTATGAATAATTGCGTAACGTCCACCTTTTCAAATTATTTTAATATCGCTAGCAGCTCTATTTATTAAATGATGTCCCTTTGACAGACAGTTTCCATTACTTTATCTGTGAAAGAATTCAGATGGGTTAAAAGTTTGGAGAAATGTGTTGTTCACAGGTCATCAATCTTACTTTGTTGTTAACAGTTACATGAAATTGAGACAGCTGACATTTCCCTGACACATTGTACCATGTTCTGATAATCCCTCATCTTTTCATACTTGACAGAAAGAAAATTAATCGCAGTGAAAGTGATGAGACATTGATAATCCTGGCAGTATGGTTGCATCCTATGCATTAACATTTCTCTTTACACCAGAAATGTGTACTTGTACTCCCATTATGTAGTGAAATAGAGATTGTAATGTTAATCGGTGTATGCTATAGGTGGAAGGGGGCATAAGATGGCAATTCAAATATTTGTTTCCAATAGATGGCAGTACTGTTCTTTAACATTTATCTACATTTTATAGTAGATATGCGAACTGAAATCAGATTTATTACCACCTTCTGTGGAGTGTTAAATATGGTTTGGGGTCCAATGCAAAATCCTGTTATTTCATGATTCTATGGCTTGTGGTGTTAGATCGCCAAACAACATTTTAAAGATACAGGAACATTTTTGTAACATAGCTTCAGAAAGACCAGACAAACAGTATTCTGTCTAAGCTATTCAGAAGATGTAGTTTAATATAGTTGATATAGCAATAATTACATTTTTTATCAACAATATGTCTTACAATGAGTGTAGATTGTAGTATTTAAGCTTTTCTTTACACCATAACTGGTTTGGCGCTGGAAACAAGATTTCAAAATATGTGAATAATTGACAGTATAACAGAATGTTCAGAAATTAATAGAGCGTTTCTAAGGTGACATTTACATTGCCCTAAACATTTGTCTAAAACTAATGGGGAAATGTTAAAGGTGCCATTCAAGCTTGATGGATACTATCCCTTGATGCTATCATGGGAACTTTAATGCTCCATACCTGAATTTAATAAAATGCCCCCCAAAAAACTATAAAGTCCCCACGATAAACAGGATACTGAAAAACTCAGGTTTAAAGGTATTCCAGATTAAAAATCATACACTGAAAAAAAACAACAACTATCATTTGCCAGGGATTGTAATAAACTGACAATTCAGGAAATGACTATCCTATTTGGCTTTTGTGATACAGTGCAGGTGAAATAACCAATACATCTTGCTCTACTTGTAAAAAAGTGGAAGACCTCTTAGATCATTGTTTGCACAGATTTCATTTGACACCCAGCTGGATTGAACCAACTTCAAAGTGAGCCTATCGTAGGTATGTCTATGGGTAGAATGTAATGCCGCAAAATTAGCATAATTGCTTCATTGAGGGACATCCACACAATGACGCTGCTGCTGTCATTTCCTTTTTTACAGAACATGTAGCCTATAACTGACAGTAATAAGTTTGCAGATTTCATTTTCACACATTGAAGAGTTCATTCCAAGAAGTCACCTAATACTCTTAGATAAAAAATACATGGGAATTGATTTAAGGTTCAAGATTTTGATTAGGTGATAACTTTAAGCAAAGTAAAACAAAAAAGAATAAAAATCTGAAATGGACAGGTCTAAAGAGACTTGATATTGGCTTCCTAAGAGGGGTTTAGAAAGATGCAAAATGGAACGTGGTGTTAATATAAGGATGGCCACTATGAGGGCTCAGATTATTAATTGAAAGTCATCTATTAAAATCACTTTATCTTCCGTAGTGACCATGGTTACATGCCTTAAAAATTCTATTAAAACATAGAGCTCCCTGTTGGTAATTAGAGGTAATTTATAATTGGTGTAGAACATAGCTGGGAACTGTTCCCTTGAGAAAGTACGATTAATGAAGTGGGGGCTTAAGGATTTAAGCAGGGATTCTTAGGAAATTTAATTGGAGGGTAACATAAATCTTAACTTTCTTCTCTCTAAAATTCCTACTGAAATTGTAATTGGTCATAACTTACTTTGTTATACTTGAGGCAAATAAGTTACACTAAAAAGTAACTTAATCTCACCACTTAAAATACTATTTAAAATGTTTAAACCAATACTTCATAAAAAGTAGCACATAACTATAAAGTTCGATATTACAAACTGAATTATTGATAATAGGTGTCTAAAGGGAAGAGAAGATCCATAAGAACAGTGGAAAAGTGCAAACTATTTTTGAAGACTGCAGACTGTAAGAGACAGTTGGATGAACAGTCAAAGTAATCCATTGTGACACCCTTCCAAGAGCAGGTCAAGTAACCTAAGAAAATTGAAATGCTGCCAGGAACCCAAACAGAAGGGCAATACATGAAAAACACACACGTCATAGAAAAGGTAAAAGATTAAACTGCTTGGTACATCTTCCTGGGAGTGCAGAATGAAAATGCTTGTTATATTGAACATAACTTTATACCACAAAATGGTTTCCATTTATTTTTTTTATCAATGATTTAGTTGCCTTCAGGTACAGTAGCAGGTGTAAGTCTAAAAGCAGTTTTTACAATGTTTGCTTGCTTATACCTATTATAAAATAAATGATTAAAGTGACAAATATATTAATTTCTTTGTTATAATATATGGTTAAAGTGACATAATGAAATTAATTGGTTTGTTATACATTTTTTAAAAAGCACCAGTGGCAGTTATCAATGAACAAACTAGTCTATATTATATTTAAGTTCACATATTATGCACTTTGTACCTTGAAAGCAGTGGAAGTATAAAAAGTGTTGCAAAATAATAATAAAAAAACTGTATTATTTACTGTTTCTTTTTCTATCTATGTATGCTCCACTTACATGTATTCCTGTTATCTTCCTGCAATACTGATCTTTATCAATTTCCCAAAATTACATGCAAGATAGTTTCTACTATAGTTTCACATGCAAGAAAAATGACAATTTAAATTTTAAAAAAACAAGGTATCATTAACAACAAGTCTAAAAAACAGCATTGCAAAGATAGAAACCAAAAGAAAAATCAATTTCTATTTTTCTCCATTGCTACAATATGTGCTAGACACAGCTTACACTACATCTGGACTGTAATTGAATTTCATCCTCTGGGACGATGTTATGCTGCCAGTCCATACTGATGTAAGATTTACAGTTTCTCCTAAAATTGCTGTCATGTATCACTCTTTGAATTTGATGAACTACAGCCCTCTCAATTTAACCTGTCCTCCATTTTTTAAAGCTTTGGGATTCAATTTAATCTTAAAGGCATGGAGGCTGGCACAGGTGTTAGACAAACAGAGTTATACAATGTTTTATTGTTTTTCTTTATGTCAGTGCCATCAATTACTATGCTTTGATCATCTAAATCTGTCTCTGTCATAAACCATGCATTCTAGTAGGAATGTATTAAGTAAGTCAAAACACTTTCAGGTAGGTTAATGAGAGTAGTCTTGCAGTGGTAAGGATAATCCTATAATGGACATTCAATATCTAATCAGGAGGCTGTGTGGTCCAGTGGTTAAAGTAAAGGGCTTGTAACTAGAAGGTCCCCGGTTCAAATCCCCCCTCAGCCACTGACTCATTGTGTGACCCTGAGCAAGTCACTTAACTTCCTTGTGCTCCGTCTTTCGGGTGAGATGTAATTGTAAGTGACTCTGCAGCTAATGCATAGTTCACACACCCTAGACTCTGTAAGTCACCTTGGATAAAGGTGTCTAATAAATAAATAATCAGAACACATTTTAAAAAAAATAGGGTAAAGAAACAATAGCTCAAAGCCAACCTGACACTGATTGTCCCCATTAAATTCCAGCCAGTAGTTGATCTACTGCCTTCAATCTTGTGTTATTACAGTGCAATTAAGTGTTTATTGACAATAACTGCTTTGTGGCAAGTCAGAGACAGATGAAACCAGAATTGGCAGTGATAGTCATAGCTAACAGTAAATAAATCCCTAGTTTGTTTAAGCTTAGCTTTAAGCATACTGTCGTCTCCTTACTCCCTGATGCTACAATACGATAGAATCAATCAATAAATTATATTCTGAAACGCTTTATTTTGCATGAAACATTATTACAATTATCCATTATTTAAGGTTCTGTTTCATGTTAGTAAGCATCAAATAGTTTAACAATAGGAAAATATAACCCTATGAAAATGATAAGATATCAGTATTATTCCAAAACTTCATATGAAATATTTTACCAAGCTGTATTATTTCTTAAATATTTCACTGCGAGAGAGTAAAACATTCTAACTAACAAAATGATGTTGGTAGTTTAGATATGAGCAATTCAAGTTCTAAAATTAAAACATCAGCTATCATTTTTTTCTTGATTTTGGGAGATTGTCTTGTTACAATGTTCTTGTGCTGGGCCGGCATTTTGTTGTAGTAGTAAGCTAACAATATAAAGTATTTATTAACATACTTAACATACATGGACTATGAGCACAAAATGTCAATGGCAGTCTAATGGTGGATTCACACAAGCACCCCTATAACATGTACAGCTATGGCCATAATTAAAGTAGATATTTTATTTATCATGTAATCAAAGAAACTACAAAATGATACCGCAAAGCCATAATAGCAGTACAGTATTTCATGTTAGATTTTGAAATGACAGTTTTATGTTAAGTATATGGAAAACTACAAAGTGGTATGCAATTCAATATGTTAACCTAACATTATTTAGCAGGTTTCATTCGACTTTATGAATCAGAATGAGTTAATTCTATATAGTGATGCAAAACTATTGACTGTTTATTAACATGCAATTGGACTTCCCTAACTGAGTAACGCAAAATCAATTAAATACTTAAAAACTTAGCTTGGAAGCATTCAGGCTGGATGGCGCTAGAGAACACACATGTAGTAGACAGAGTTGGGGTAATTTGTTGCTTAAGTAACTGATACTGTAATATTACTTTTGTCAATAGCAAGCGAATATAACTCGTTCATTTTTTAATGGGAGTAATAATATTACATTTACTTTCTGCAAAAAATAAACAAGCTTGTCTCATTACCTTTTTTTCTGTTGTGGTGGTCTTTTTTTTAAAGCTAAAGTACATTTCAATTCAGTTGTAACCGTAAATTTGAACTGTTTATTATGTATTTTCAGTCAGCATGGCACGCCACCAAACTGGAAACACTAACAACTTGGCTAACAGCAGTCCCTACAAATTGCTATTTTCCTTTAACACATGGAAACCCTGAACACAACAGCTCTCATTAGTGCGTCGCAAGACATTCAGGATTAATTGGCTTGATTACAGAGCTTAATAAAGTCATAAGAGAGATCCCTACAGGTACATAAACAGATTATTTTTCAGTAACGTAAGCTCCCTTTGATGCGATACAACAAAGACTATTTAGATTTGTAAACAAAACATTTCAAATCATTTGACAATGTACACTTTGAAGAACTCAAATTGCATGCATACGGAAAATACTACAGTTTAATTGATGCATAGTATGTACCTACAAAATATATTTGTATCTATTACTTTAACGAGTTAACGAGTAATATAACACTCTACTTTTTTATTAATAAGTTAGGACATTATATTATTTTTTTCTGAAAAAACGAGTAACGAGTAATAAGTTGCTTTTTTCAGAAACATGCCCAACACTGGTAGTAGATGTGTTTTAGTGGAGCTCATACTCTTTTACTTAAATAACCTTTTTTTCGAATACAGAAATGTTGTCGGCAGGCCTAGAGGAAGTGATTTCTTCCTAACAACTGTCGCCACCTTTGCCAGAGAGAGCAGCTGGTGGCGAGCAACACACTCTGACTCATCCCACGTCATCTGACCTGATGGCGGCAATTGAACAGTTAAATATGAATGTGAATTACTAGTTTAATAATGTTTCGGCGACACTGACAGCTCTACAAGAAACATGATCAACTGTAGGCACCCTCGTCTCCACCATAGAGCAGGTCTCGGCAGATCACAAGCAACGCATTACAGTCATGGAACAACTTTGCCAAGCCCTCATGGTAGGAAATAAGGCACTTCGATCAAAGGTTTTGGATCTCGAAGGTCGCTTGAGACACCAGAATATTAAGATTATTGGCGTACCTGACAGAACAGAGAATGGCCGACGTACAGATATAGGTCGGCCATTCTGTGTAGTCCGGTGGTTAAATAAAATGGCTTGTAACCAGGCGGTCCCTGGTTCAAATCCCGGCTCACTCACTGACTCACTGTGTGACCTTGAGCAAGTCACTTGACCTCCTTGACCTCCTTTTGCTCTGTCTTTCGGGAGTTGTAAGTGACTCTGCAGCTGATGCATAGTTCACACGCCCTAGTCTATGTAAATTGCCTTGGATAAAGGCACCTGCTAAATAAACAAATAATAAAATAATATTGAAGCTTTAACTGTTAATGGAACCGTCCATCAAATGTTTCTTTATGCAGACAATGTTCTTCTGTATATCTCATTCCAAATAATCTATCCCTCCTTTATTAAATCTAATACACATTTCCATGTTAAAAATGCTTTTTTTTAATTTTTGTAGATTTTTCATTCTTTGTCATCAAATAAGCAATTTGGACAGATTTCAAAACAATTTTTGCTACATGTTTTTTAAACACACTTTTTTATTGTGATTATGATAAACAGAAATACAGTATTTCAATAGAACTTATGTTGAATAATAAAACAACATGTTTACAATTGTAGCATTATAATAGATGACAACATATCATTTTTTCCCCCCAATGCATTATAAATAACAATTTTTTACAATGGCAGCATTATAATAACATTATAATACTTGTGCAGGCATATCACTTTTTAGAAATTATTTTTTGTGTGATAGATTTCAAAGCAGACACACTTCAAACCCTCATCAATGCTAATGTCTTTATCTAGCACATATACATCAGAAAACTTGCATCGCAAATTTTCAATCACATCTTATACAGTATCTTCCCCAGTTTCAGGCATGGGTGTATAGCGTTGTTGTATGAATAATTATCTGTGAAGTGTAGGTACAATAAATAAATAGTTGTTTTGACCAGTACCAAACCTGACAAGGCTTCCTTACAACCTGTTAAACCAACAAATAAAGAAATCTCCTTGTTTTATTCTCTGTAGATACACGTGCATCCATTTTTCACTATCAGCTGTGTATATACAGATGACCCGTTCTGCTCACAGGAGTGACACATTTGGACTTGCATGCGCGCCACGTGGAAATCGCGGGATAAGCAGCTGGGTGGTTAAACGAGGCAGTGCCCATATATTTATTGTCATGGCATCCTTTTTACAAGGACACAGACAACCAGACTACTGCCACATTTACCTGTTTATATACACCTGTGTCCTTAATGATTGACAGGTGCACCTCATTAAGAAACTCTTGTTTCTTTCTGGTTAGCCATGTTTACCAAACCTTGACTGGGGTTTTACCTCAGCTTTTATGTAACTTTTTTCTCAGAAAACCCAATTAAATCTAATTATTTGGTTTGTTTTACAACCCTTATCTTTTAAGTGAATAATATATTTAAAAAGGGCTGGTAACTCCTTTAAAATTAATTGGATATGATCTCATGTCCTACCCCTTTCTCATTTCTAAAACATGTGAGGTGAACTTTTGAGCTGATGTTTTTTTTCAGTACCATGGAGTTCCTTAACACAGCATACAAGTGAATACAATACAAGTATATATATATATATATATATATATATATATATATATAGTGAGGGGTGGAAACCATGGTGGGTGAGGAAAGGAAAAAGGAGTGTGATAAAATGTCCTCAGATAATGATCCCTTACGCAGAATAATAGAGTAAAGAAGAGAAAAAACTACAACTTCCATAAGCCACTCAGAACCAGGAAGGCAGAGGAGCCACTTAACCTGCCAACAGGTATAAAAAGGGAGCAGTACAGAAAGACATGTTGGGTGTAGAGGCTTGGAGGAAGTTTGTGTTGTACTTACCTAAAGATACTTCCCAAAGGAACTTGTTTATCTTCAACCTCCAAGTGAAGGGACAGAGAAGATTGTGTTTGTAAGTAAATCTATTTTTTTTTTAAGTCTGCTTGGTATTCCTAGTGTGTGGAGTTAAACGCTAAGAGACAGAAGAAACATCAGTGGATCCAACTGGAACAGAGTGAAGCGATTCCTATCTTTGGATCACTAAACAATTGGAATTAAAACGGTCAATTTCAAATTCACTGTGTTGGAGCGATTCTGGAATGCAGAGAACAACACAGAGCTAGTGTGAGTACAACAATCTTTTATCATTTGAGTTATTTAAAAATATACTGTGTAAGCAAAATGTGCAGGTGTAGTTGCCGTGTCTTCCCCTTCGTAGAACAAAGACTGTTTAATTTTATGGACTGTGTTACTCAGACTTGGCAGCATTGGACTTCTGCTGTATATGTAAATAATTGGGCCTAGTGTTTGTTTTAAGCTGCTTGGAGCAGTGCAATGACTGTGTTTTGTTTGTTTGCAAAATGCCTTATTAGTTGTATTTAATTTTAAGATATGTTGTATTCTGCTTACATTCAGAGAAGTATTTTACTTTTATATTGTGTTGAAAGGCTGACTGCAAGAGCCTACATAACTCCCTGCAAGGACTGTGATATTTTACCTGCAATAAGATGGACACTGTAGAAAGAAATACTTGCACTAACTTGTAAGAACAAAAACACTGTTTTTAAGCAAAAATGTGTTCTGCCAACAATTGCATTTGTAGTGTGGTCATGACTGTACAAGGGATATCAACGAGAGGATGTCTATCTGGGGACAAAAAAACAGATAGTGAGGAAACCTATTAAAGTGAAATATCGCCTGAGACCATAACCTGTTATACTTACCCAGTCTTGTGAAGCGTTTCCTCTGCAGGACTCCTGAAGGAACAGAGTCCACCCTGTGAACTTGCCATGACAGCACCAGACGATCTACCTGTGGAAGGAAAAACAAAGCAACAGAGTTATAAGGGGAATACAATGGATAGACTTGGAGTGTACAGCCCGATCAACCCTGAGGCCTTGTGAACCATACCATGCACCCAGGTACTGGACTTTAGACAGCTGTAGTCATTTTACTACAGAATACTACACCCTGCAGTATATAAAATAAATATTGTTTTTACCTGTTTGAAAGCAAGCTTCAGCAGAATTAGCTAGGGACAAAAGAAAGTGAAGTTAGAGCCCAGAGGGCAGGTTTTCTTTTGTTTATTATTTTGTTTATTTTTCTTTCAAATAAACATACCTTTTGATTCACTAATCCTGCTGTTCCATCTCCTCTCTGCAAAGGCAAATCTTGGCTACCACAACAATTACAGAACTCATAGTTCTCTCTCTTTATATATATATATATATATATATATATATATATATATATATATATATATATATATATATATATATATATATATATATAAAATTAAAAAAATATATATATATTAAAACACCTACTCGGTTTGATTTTTCAACCTGGGTTTTAAAATCTCTTTCCCTCAACATCAAAACATTCTTTTTTCAATAAGCTGGCTTTGTTTCATGTCTTTATGTTTTAACAAAATAATACTGGATAAAGTCTGTTGGAAGGTTCATGGCAAACTTAAGTCTATAATTACAGATCCATTTAAATCCAGGCTACAGAAAGGTGACATGGAGCAGTCTTATATTAGCTTTTTCAATTCTTAATCTAGGTTTGACCTCTCTCTGTTTCTAAAAATCCTCTGTGCAAGCAGGTTTCTGACACCCTGTTTACCTGCCAAGGCTAGTTTTAATTAGAATGACTCTGTCCGCGCTTTTCCAAATTCACCGCATGAAGTCATGCTTTGGTCGGATTCAAGAGATGGCTCGTACCGGTATCTCAATTTCAAGCAACTATCAAGCTCTCATTAATTTCTATAATATAATGAAGTAATGAACATTAACTTTGTTTTTCTTGTACTTCTCGTTAATTTAAAGGTTTATACACAGCAAAAACCTTGAACTGAGGACAGCGCTTGACCAGCAAATCCTGCTTCTGGATGCCAAAATCAATTTTTCCTTCTCTGTTTGTGTCTAGTTGCCTCGCTCATGCAATAATTTTAGTAAAACAGTTTATACATAGTGTCTGAATGGGGAAATGCAACTGACCAGCAAACCAGCTTTAAATGCCCCAATATTGCTTAACTCAGGCAAGCAGAGTTGAGGAGCATCCTCCAGTAAATCTACTTACAAAAAACTTGTATCTTTATGCTTGTGCCCTAGTTTATAAACTAGGTTACAGCTTTGTATTGCATTGTTTCACTTTTAAATGTAAGTTTCCCTGTAATAAATACTTGTTTTCTATCACAGTAGCAACGTGTTTTGACTTCAGTGTCTTCATCAGGCTACAGACTTCTACTTTTACCGTTCTAATTGTTTACTCCTTTGTGGTAAGCACCTCATCACGGTAAACTTTTGGTGCACAAATGACTTTTTGATTTTATAGATAGATAGATATATATATATATATATATATATATATATATATATATATATAATCAGTTGCAGACAAAAGTATTTGGACAGCTTTTAAAAAAAAAAAAAATTAAATTGTGGATTGTCAATTAGCAATGAATGGGTTTCATACGAAATATGTTGATTGCCCAAATACTTGTCAAAGTATAAAATTCGTTTTTGCATGTTATTTTTCATTTTATACAAAAACACAGTTTCACACAAAACACTCAAAGGCTTTCACTACCTTTTCTGTTACGGCTGTACGCACACAGACAGGCTTCTACACATACCTCAGCAGCCCTGCACAAACTGGCTGCACACTTTTTAGACCCTGCACCTGGCACTCATTTCCAATACTTACCATGTGCGGGTGATAATTAACAAAAACCCCAATAAATACCCATTTGCACGTGTTTCTGGCACAGAGGATTTTAACTCCCTCCCTGCCTGCTTACAATATAGTATATAACCATGCATTATCACTACGGTACAGGGTATGTTGTATTTAGAGCTATATAAAGAAGGAGGGGAGGGGTTCATGGCAGATTTACATTTTAGTTGTCATGACTTCTGGCTTGTGCATATGAAAACTGATTATAATACTTAACACACTTATATAACCTTAAACACCGGTGGCCCATAGGAACAATTTAGGATGTATCAACCATTTAAACCACATTTTTACTCTCAGTAAATACATCTATCACAACCAGAAGTGATGATGTTATCTTGCTTGAAGCAATCTATGATAGGCATATGTCACAAATAGGTGTCAAATGCTTTTAGATTGAAAAAAAAAGTATCAGACACCACATAGTTGGAGGTGTTTTAACCGCTCAATTTTCTATGATCGCAGCACATTTCACTCTTGGCTGACTGCGATTATGACAGTCAGATAATGTGATTTCTGTGAATTCTTATATTATATATATATATATATATATATATATATATATATATACAGTACTGTGCAAAAGTTTTAGGCAGGTGTGAAAAATGCTGTAAAGTAAGAATGCTTTCAAAATAGACATGTTAATAGATTATATTTATCAATTAACTAAATGCAAAAGTGAGTGAACAGAAGAAAAATCTAAATCAAATCCATATTTGGTGTGACCACCCTTTGCCTTCAAAACAGCATCAAGCATCAGTTCTTCTAGGTACACTTGCACCCAGTTTTTGAAGGAACTCGGCAGGTAGGTTGGCCCAAACATCTTGGAGAACTAACCACAGTTCTTCTGTGGATTTAGGCAGCCTCAGTTGCTTCTCTCTCTTCATGTAATCGCAGACAGACTCGATGATGTTGAGATCAGGGCTCTGTGGGGGCCATACCATCACTTCCAGGACTCCTTGTTCTTCTTTACGCTGAAGATAGTTCTTAATGACTTTCGCTGTATGTTTGGGGTCGTTGTCATGCTGCAGAATAAATTTGGGGCCAATCAGATGCCTCCCTGATGGTATTGCATGATGGATAAGTATCTGCCTGTACTTCTCAGCATTGAGGAGACCATTAATTCTGACCAAATCCCCAACTCCATTTGCAGAAATGCAGCCCCAAACTTGCAAGGAACCTCCACCATGCTTCACTGTTGCCTGCAGACACTCATTCGCGGTATCGCTCTCCAGCCCTTCGGCTGAACAAACTGCCTTCTGCTACAGCCAAATATTTCAAATTTTGACTCATCAGTCCAGAGCACCTGCTGCCATTTTTCTGCACCCCAGTTCCTGTGTTTTCGCATAGTTGAGTCACTTGGCCTTGTTTCCACGCCGGAGGTATGGCTTTTTGGCCGCAAGTCTTCCATGAATGCCACTTCTGACCAGACTTCTCCGGACAGTAGATGGATGTACCAGGGTCCCACTGTTTTCTGCCAGTTCTGAGCGATGGCACTGCTGGACATCTTCCGATTGCAAGGGAAGTAAGCATGATGTGTCTTTCATCTGCTGCAGTAAGTTTCCTTGGCCGACCACTGCATCTACGGTCCTCAACGTTGCCCGTTTCTTTGTGCTTCTTCAAAGAGCTTGGACAGCACATCTGGAAACCCCTGTCTGCCTTGAAATTTCTGCCTGGGAGAGACCTTGCTGATGCAGTATAACTACCTTGTGTCTTGTTGCTGTGCTCAGTCTTGCCATGGTGTATGACTTTTGACAGTAACTGTCTTCAGCAACCTCACCTTGTTAGCTGAGTTTGGCTGTTCCTCACCCAGTTTTATTCCTCCTACACAGCTGTTTCTGTTTCAGTTAATGATTGTGTTTCAACCTACATATTGAATTGATGTTCATTAGCACCTGTTTGGTATAATTGTTTAATCATACACCTGACTATATGCCTACAAAATCCCTGACTTTGTGCAAATGTACCTAGAAGAATTGATGCTGTTTTGAAGGCAAAGGGTGGTCACACCAAATATGGATTTGATTTAGATTTTTCTTCTGTTCACTCACTTTGCATTTAGTTAATTGATAAATATAATCTATTAACATGTCTATTTTTGAAAGCATTCTTACTTTACAGCATTTTTTCACACCTGCCTAAAACTTTTGCACAGTACTGTATATATATATGAAGATAGTTCTTAATGACTTTCGCTGTATGTTTGGGGTCGTTGTCATGCTGCAGAATAAATTTGGGGCCAATCAGATGCCTCCCTGATGGCATTGCATGATGGATAAGTATCTGCCTGTACTTCTCAGCATTGAGGAGACCATTAATTCTGACCAAATCCCCAACTCCATTTGCAGAAATGCAGCCCCAAACTTGCAAGGAACCTCCACCATGTTTCACTGTTGCCTGCAGACACTCATTCATGTACGCTCTCCAGCCCTTCGGCGAACAAACTGCCTTCTGCTACAGCCAAATATTTCAAATTTTGACTCAGCAGTCCAGAGCACCTGTTGCCATTTTTCTGCACCCCAGTTCCTGTGTTTTCGTGCATAGTTGAGTCGCTGGCCTTGTTTCCACGTCGGAGGTATGACTTTCTGGCCAAGTCTTCCATGAAGGCCACTTCTGACCAGACTTCTCCGGACAGTAGATGGGTGTACCAGGGTCCCACTGTTTTCTGCCAGTTCTGAGCTGATGGCACTGCTGGACATCTTCCGATCATGCGGGAAGTAAGCATGATGTGTCTTTCATCTGCTGCAGTAAGTTTCCTTGGCCGACCACTGCATCTACGGTCCTCAACGTTGCCCGTTTCTTTGTGCTTCTTCAAAAGAGCTTGGACAGCACATCTGGAAACCCCTGTCTGCCTTGAAATTTCTGCCTGGGAGAGACCTTGCTGATGCAGTATAACTACCTTGTGTCTTGTTGCTGTGCTCAGTCTTGCCATGGTGTATGACTTTTGACAGTAAACTGTCTTCAGCAACCTCACCTTGTTAGCTGAGTTTGGCTGTTCCTCACCCAGTTTTATTCCTCCTACACAGCTGTTTCTGTTTCAGTTAATGATTGTGTTTCAACCTACATATTGAATTGATGATCATTAGCACCGGTTTGGTATAATTGTTTAATCATACACCTGACTATATGCCTACAAAATCCTGACTTTGTGCAAGTGTACCTAGAAGAATTGGTGCTGTTTTGAAGGCAAAGGGTGGTCACACCAAATATGGATTTGATTTAGATTTTTCTTCTGTTCACTCACTTTGCATTTAGTTAATTGATAAATATAATCTATTAACATGTATATTTTTGAAAGCATTCTAACTTTACAGCATTTTTCACACCTGCCTAAAACTTGTGCACAGTACTGTATATATATATATATATATATATATATATATATATATATATATATATATATATATATATATATATATATATATATATGGGAAGTGTATTTGAAACAAACAGTGGAGGTACTTATAGGCTTTTGATGGCATGGCAACTACATTACTTTTTTTCAATGTAAATCTATTAATGTGCTGGTGATAGTTAAAGATGTAACATTGTAAGGAAACTAAATGATTTATTTACACATTTCTCTGTGTGAAGGAGCAGTACAACAAGGATTTAAGCCAAACTTAACAAGTTTCCTTTTATTGATCTCAGTAATCAAAAGTTTTACTTTTACAGCTTTGTCATTATCTTTAGACATAATAATGAGGCCACTACATATTAACAGATATTAAGCAATGATACCAGTTACCAATACAGTTTTAATATCCCTTTGCATGCAAAGCTTAGTTGCTGGTTTATCTCTGTGTGTCAGCAACATTTTGACCAGACAGCTCCTGCTTGCATCAGGTCAGGTGAGGTCAGTTTTATTGACACTTTCTCAGGCAATAAAACATTCTTTCCCTGATAGGAGCCAGACAACAGCATGCTTTACACAGCTGTGCTCAGAATTACAGTTTTGTGGTTATAATCTTTTCATTAACTCTTTACAACATCCTTTCTATTTAAACCTTGAGGCATCATGGTATTGAGTCTATTTATCCATTTATTTTCCTTTATTCTTCTGAGTTCCATATTATGTTTATTTTTGTAAAGGATGAACTATTGGTTCATTTACTTTTTATTTCTTATGCTTAATAGGTGGTTCTGTATTCCTTTATATAATGCTGTACCTGTCTCTCCAACATATTTTATTTTGTTATATTTTTTTTTGCAAAATATACCCTAATCGAGGTTGCTAGTTTTCATAACGGATTTCTTAAGGCTGAATATTTATTTCCTCTATTTGCAATTTCACTTTTATCTTTACAAATATATTTGCATTATTTACATGTGCTCTTACATATTTTAATGTCCTTTCATGTGTCTATGATCCGTTTATGTATATTGTGGACCAAAATGTAAGCTAAATTCACATTCCTTCTAAAAAAATTACTATCGGCGCTTTTGGAATTATGCTTTTCAGTTTTTTTTCTGAATTATGATGTCTACGTAAATGCTTCCAAACTATTTTTTACATTTCTGGGTAATCATTTACAATATGCAATTGTTAATTATTAAACTTCTTTTCTTTACTCAAGATGTTGCTATTGAGTTTGTCAACATTATTGAGAGTGAACTATTTATAATTCTCTCTCAATAATCTTTCTTAATATCCTCTCTGTTTTTATAATCATTTTCATCAGAACAGATTCTTTATCATTATACCTAGTCCCTTAAGAATGACTCTTTTTGTATGGATGGTATATATAAAAATAAATAATTGTTCACTCTAAATTAAAAAAAATAAATAAGGGTGACATTGCGATAAATATGTTGGTGGACTATGTTGTATCATAGACCTCACTATTGTTGATCCCTGAAGAGCTTACACAAATCTTTGGCTACTGTTTAGTATAGATCTGGATTTTTTTTCCTGCACTTCAATTTGAGATTCCAGTTTCATTCCACGAGTATATTCTATTTTTATTTAATGCATTGTGTCATAAAATGTCATATGCATAACCTATTAATATATGATTATTATCTGGATGTGTTTTTAAACTCTCAATTGAAATACATTTCTAGGATTGGTATATCAGTGTATTTTCCCAAAACAGATTTTAATTTATAAATGAATGATATATTCAGAGTTTTAGGGTCCTACTCTGATGTGGTATGATGTGGGTTAATCATATTTCTTTTCATACACTTCTTAGTTATGATTTGTTATGTATTAGAAAGTGATACATGCTTGTGACCGAAATCAGATGATTATTCATATCCAGTGACTAAAATAACAAGAGGATCCTCATCTATGGACAGCGTTATGTTTGATAGACTGTAATTTATATATTAACGGGAAGAACAACCAAAAGGCAACTGATTCTCATACTAGTTTCTTTCCTTGCTGCAGTGTGAAAAGTCAATTTCAGGTGTTACATACAATCTGTACCATTTTGCACTTGCTTTGCACCAATCACCAGGCTGTGGTATTAATATGCACTATATATCTCAAGGGGGGTTGGGGGCGTTGTTTTGATTTCGCTCAGAAATGCCATTGAATGTTTCTGACAAGATATTTAGAAAGATGTTTTGAGATTGTATATTCTTAAAAACAAAGTAAGTAACCGATATGCTTCAGGGAATTCTAATTCTGTTTCTCTCGCCAACTTTTTACTTTCCTTCCATTATAAACCCATAGTTTGCTAATCCCACAGAAGCTTTCTTTTCAGCTTCTCTTCATCCTGTTCATCAACCCCAAGAGTAAGAACATTGGCTAGCTTCCAAATTGGTCAACATTCTAAGGATTTCAACATTTCTCTGACAAAACTCCAAATAAGAAAATACAATGATTCTTGGTAGTAAATCTCCCTCCCAACCTGTGAAGGCGCTAAGCAGTGAGAACAGAGTACCTTGGACAGGCTGGCCCGACAGTTCTTTCCCAGGGTTCAAGGGAAGTCGGCCAGCTAGAAAGGGGGCGGAACTCCGGTGCATTAACTCATCAACCCGGAAGGGAAACGATGTGAGAGTTGCGGAGTGGAGGGGCGGCTGCACTTGTTTACCAAGGGGTCATGTGTGACGGCATAAAAGAGGACGAAGAGACGCAATCTGTTCCTTTGCTTTGGTTTACGAGTTGAACTTGCAAGGACCCATGAGAGAACAAGTGATGAAAAGTATTGTTTGTGTTTGTTTGTTTTGTCTATAATTGTTTGTGTTTGCTATTATTAGACGGCTAACACATTCCGAAGCTGTCACCAAGGGCCAGCACTTCACCATTGTCACTGTTATAAACCTGTATCACCCACCACAAGCATTACTGCACGCACATGCAGTGTTGTGAACCCAATCATCAAATCTGATGCCCTTAAAACACTACCATGAGGACCCCACACTGCATGCATACCTACCACATATATTACACTTAATATATACAATAAATGCAGGTGAAATTTCCCAGGAGCGAGGTAAGTTGCAAGGTGGAGGTGGAGGAGGGAAGGAAGGGAGATTCGCAATACAAGCTCCCATGAATGCATGGCTATCAAGGATAATTGATTGATTAATAGTTTAATTAACTTTGTCTGGTGAGCACTTTTCCCATGAATACACTACTCAATGTAAAACTAATTTGACTAAAGGCGTTATAAACAAATGTGACCCTGAACTCTGAAGCAGGTAGACAAATTGTACAGAGACACAAAATTAGGCTTAAACTCGCTGTAAAATTAGCACTCCCTGGGCAAGGGAACTCCTCAAATCACTAAAAAGCAGGGAGAAAAGTCTAATACATGTCACTATAATCTATTTGTTAAGATTCAATACATATATCAATACTTTCACATTGTATTGTATGGCATGTGTTCCAAATACCATTTCCTAAATAAGTGCATTCAGTGTTGGGATGCTCACCTTCCCAAAGTAATTCACTAGATAGATGAAGCATTACAAACATGCTCTGTAAACATGTTTAATATTCTCTATGCATTCAACCAAGAGAATATTCATACTGTCTGTAAAACCCTGAGGCTACATAAACATTGTTCAGGGTTATTGCCTCTAATGAGCTCCCTGGATATTTTTTGTAAAGGCTGCATAGAAACTGGCCATGCCTAAAAAAACATTTTGAGCAACAGCATGTTATCATATTTGGTGCTGTCATATCAATATAGCAAGGTAAGATATTAGTAATCAAGGCACTTCATATGCAAATGCTGCTAAACGTCTTGTATGTCAACATTTAAATACAAAGAATATATAATATGCATGCAATCCAAAGCTCATTTTTTTAACCTGCAGAAAATAAGATTACTCAGATTGAGACAGAATTATTTATTTTATAAATGACTTTCTGAGGGAGGGTGAATTAAAATTGCTTTCTAGTCATCCTATTTGGAAGCTTATGTAGAAGGACAGATGATCACAATCTAATAGTGATCAATACACCAAATAAATAACATCAAGCCATTTTAAAATCCTGAAAAATACACCGTGTACAAATGAATTTAACTTCAGTCATAATTAAATAACTATGTGGATATAATGTTGGTAAAGAAATGATGGCAGTCTGTGTAATGTTCAAATTAAGAAATATGTGGGTTATGAGATTGTAACTTTTTTTTTTTTTTTTTGTAATGTATTTCTTAGTTATATATATATATATATATATATATATATATATATATATATATATATATATATATATATATATATATATATATATATACTATATATATATATATATATATATATATATATATATATATATATATATATATATATATATATACATACAAAGATCTGTCTTTGCCTTCGGTATATAGTTGCTTTGAGTATGTCTCGTTTTTTGGTAGTCTGAAGAAAGAGAGGCATGATTTTTGCAAGTAATCACATCAATGCAGGAACTAACTCTGTTGATGCAGAATGCATTTTCTAATGGTATAGCTTGATCTTGGATTCTCAAAGTCACACCTTGACTGAAATATTACTAGAACATCTGATTAGGCTATTTTACAATTTAAATGTGGGATCTCATGATGGTGATTGACTGTTTTTTCTTGTTGCCATTCTGGCTGTGGTTTGAGAACTAAAATACCTGCTTCTGAAATTAAGCATTGTAAAATAGGTTTATTTTTGCAAACTAAGTAACCTGTCAGGATTGGCCTAATTAAATTTGCAAGATATGCAAATCTTATTATAGATTAACTGACAAGTATTCAATGTTCAAAGTACTGAATGAATACTTTATACAGGGTTTCACTAGTGAGAAAGCCAGTCACATGCCGCAGTTTCTTGTCTACACACTCTCCTAGACGCATTTACTAGTAGTTTAAATAAAAATAAAGAACAAACGGGACGGGGTATAAAGACATTACCAGGAAATTAAAGACCAACCAGCCTTTCATGTAAAACCATGGTATCAATCCTAAAAGGTAAACTAGCGGATTCTTTATGTACTGTAGTACCATCATTGCAGGACATTGCCAGCATGGATTCAATCAGGGTAATTTTGGTCCCTGCATTACAAAAAGGATATCTGCAGTTAAGAGTCCAAGACAAATGCAAGGTCTAAAATATATGAGTTGTGAAGACAGGTTGTAGGAACAGGTTGTAGGAACTTTACAAAATGTTTTTGTAAATTAATTCTAAATTATTTTTGATTGTTTAAACTTGTTTAATGCTATAGCAGCATCAACAAGAAGTCAATGATAGATCTTCCATCTATCAGAAATGAAGTGATGTGCTGACAACACCTATATTTCTTGCTGTCTTCCTGGCAGAAAAAAATTAAATAACTTTTAAGTCTTATTACTCTGCTGAGGAGACTGATACAATTATATATATTGAATGATCACTTATTATAAAGGATAATTCTTTAAAAGGAACACAAAATGTTGTGCATGCAGATAAAATATTAATTTGTAAATGTGTTAAAAGAATATATCAACTTTGAGTGCTAGGCTTTGTAACAGAACTGTCTTGATCACTGCTAGCCTAAGAAATAAACAAGATAATGGTATATTGTGTAGGGTTCATTTTAAAGGAAAGAAATATGTACAAATCTAAAGCAAGGAAGAAAAGGATGTAGGTGTTTTTGACATTTTGTTTGCTGTTTGTGCACATGGATTTAGACAATTGGATTTAGAAAGTACCGTAAATGTTATTTTCAAAAACTTTGAATATGCAGTCCACACCCTGACTTGTTTTAATATAAATGATTATATTATTTTGTAAACACGGCTGTGTGTATATATATATATATATATATATATATATATATATATATATATATATATATATGTAAGGCAGCAGGTTGTGTGAGACAGCAGGGAGGGGGTTAAAACCTCCCTGAAGAGAGAAATGGCACCTTTTGTTTAATTGTTTTGTGCTTCTGTTAATTAGTTTTGTTAATTGTTTTATTGTTTAATTTAATTGTTTTATTTTTAATTATCCCCTGCACCTAGTAGCTATTGTTAAATTGGGACCAGGTGCAGGGTATTTAAGAGGAGCAGTCAGTCTGCTCAGGGCTGCTGAGTAGAAAGAAGCAGAAGAGAGGTGCTCTGCTTCCGAGCAGTCAGAGAAAAAAAGTAAGTGCTGCGTAAACCTGTGTGGTTTTTGTTTGGTGCCAGGTAAACGGCTTAGCCGTCCTGCAAGTTAGTCAGGGAATAACCTGTGTAGTAAGTACTCCAAAACGGAGTTAGGTTTTTGCTTTGTATTGGTTTGTTTTTGTGTTTATTAAAAAGTAGCGCAACCGCGCTTGAAAATCCATTTTTGTTGTTGTGGGTCGTAATTTTAAAGGGGCACGAACCCGTGAGTGGCAGTGTTTCTTTCACATATGGTGTCAGAAAGTGTGGGCGCCCCTAAGACCCTGAAAATGGATTTATGGTGTTTGATCGAGCAGATCAACAGAAATGCCGCTGCTCAGAGGGAGCAGCTGGAGATATGGGAGAGAGAGATGGGGTTGGCACCGCAGAAGAGGCAGGAGCGGGAGCCAACCGAATTGGAGCTGTTGCTCCAGGAGTGGGAGCAGGCAAGGGTAGCTCCACAGTCTCCCGAGCCAGAGGAGGAAGAGCTGCCGCTTCCGGAGACCAGAGGGGAGAAGCCGCCACTTCCGGAGCCCAGAGGGAGGAGCCGCCGCTTCCCGGAGCCCAGATGGGGAGGAGCCGCCGCTTCCGGAGCCCAGAGGGGAGGAGCCGCCGCTTCCGGAGCCCAGAGGGCAGGAGCCGCCGCTTCCGGAGCCCAGAGGGCAGGAGCCGCCGCTTCCGGAGCCCAGAGGGCAGGAGCCGCCGCTTCCGGAGCCCAGAGGGCAGGAGCCGCCGCTTCGGAGCCCAGAGGGCAGGAGCCGCCGCTTCGGAGCCCAGAGGGAGGAGCCGCCTTCCGGAGCCCAGAGGGAGGAGCCGCCACGGAGCCCAGAGGGGAGGAGGCAAAGAGCCCGCCTCCGCCACAGCCCCGACCACCACCCCTGCGGTCCAGTCTGGCACAGCTGCGTGCGGTCCCTCGCCCCTCGCTCCTGGACACCCTGTCGGTTGGCCTGGACCTCCCTTCACTAGACCTAGAGCCCAGGAGTCGGCAGAAGCGGTCACAGTTCTCCACCTGGTCCCCTGCTCCGCTCCTCCCGGACACTAAGTCGTTGCTGCACTGCTCCCAGACGTCGCTTACGCTCCCCCTGGTCACTGATTCGCTCCCCCTTGGTGACCGGACGTTGCTACACTGGGTCCCAGCTGCAGACCTCTGCCCGCTGCTGCAGCCTCCAGTGCCCCGGTTGTCGTTCCGGTCACCCCTGACAAACCGTTGGGGTCCCTCGTCGCCGGTGCGCGGTCCCTACCTGGCTGGGCGGGGACGTGGACCGATCCACCCTCAAGTCCGCCCGTGGAAGAGGGCGAAAAAGGACATTTATGGACTCGAGGGTGGGTGGTTGTGTTTTAGGGGAGGAGGTGGCCGTCGAATGGCCTGTGTCTTGAAAAGACAAGGGGGGGGATGTGTAAGGCAGCAGGTTGTGTGAGACAGCAGGGAGGGGGTTAAAACCTCCCTGAAGAGAAAAGGCACCGTTTGTTACTTTATTGTTTAATTGAGTTGTGAATTGTTTTATTATTAATTATCCCCTGCACCTGGGAGCCATTGTTAAATTAGTACGAGGTGCAGGGTATTTAAGAGGAGCAGTCAGTCTGCTCAAGGCTGCTGAGTAGAAGGAAGCAGAAGAGAGGTGCTCTGCTTCCGAGCAGTCTGAAAAAAAAAAGTAAGTGCTGTGTAAACCTGTGTGGTTTTTGTTTGGTGCCAGGTAAACGGCTTAGCCATCCTGCAAGTTAGACAGGGAATAACCTGTTTAGTTAGTGCTCCAAAACGGAGCTAGGTGTTTGTTTTGTTTGTTTTTGTGTTTATTAAAAAGTAGCGCAACCACGCTTAAAACTCCATTTCTCTGTCCTGGGTCGTATTTTTAAAGGGGCACGAACCCGTGAGTGGCGTGGTAGTTCACAATATATATATATATATATATATATATATATATATATATATATATATATATATATATATATATATATATACAGTACTGTGCAAAAGTTTTAGGCAGGTGTGAAAAAATGCTGTAAAGTAAGAATGCTTTCAAAAATAGACATGTTAATAGATTATATTTATCAATTAACTAAATGCAAAGTGAGTGAACAGAAGAAAAATCTAAATCAAATCCATATTTGGTGTGACCACCCTTTGCCTTCAAAACAGCATCAATTCTTCTAGGTACACTTGCACAAAGTCAGGGATTTTGTAGGCATATAGTCAGGTGTATGATTAAACAATTATACCAAACAGGTGCTAATGATCATCAATTCAATATGTAGGTTGAAACACAATCATTAACTGAAACAGAAACAGCTGTGTAGGAGGAATAAAACTGGATGAGGAACAGCCAAACTCAGCTAACAAGGTGAGGTTGCTGAAGACAGTTTACTGTCAAAAGTCATACACCATGGCAAGACTGAGCACAGCAACAAGACACAAGGTAGTTATACTGCATCAGCAAGGTCTCTCCCAGGCAGAAATTTCAAGGCAGACAGGGGTTTCCAGATGTGCTGTCCAAGCTCTTTTGAAGAAGCACAAAGAAACGGGCAACGTTGAGGACCGTGAAGCGCAGTGGTCGGCCAAGGAAACTTACTGCAGCAGATGAAAGACACATCATGCTTACTTCCCTTCGCAATCGGAAGATGTCCAGCAGTGCCATCAGCTCAGAATTGGCAGAAAACAGTGGGACCCTAGTACACCCATCTACTGTCCGGAGAAGTCTGGTTAGAAGTGGCCCTCATGGAAGACTTGCGGCCAAAAAGCCATACCTCCGACGTGGAAACAAGGCCAAGCGACTCAACTATGCACGAAAACACAGGAACTGGGGTGCAGAAAAATGGCAGCAGGTGCTCTGGACTGATGAGTCAAAATTTGAAATATTTGGCTGTAGCAGAAGGCAGTTTGTTCGCGAAGGGCTGGAGAGCGGTACACAAATGAGTGTCTGCAGGCAACAGTGAAGCATGGTGGAGGTTCCTTGCAAGTTTGGGGCTGCATTTCTGCAAATGGAGTTGGGGATTTGGTCAGAATTAATGGTCTCCTCAATGCTGAGAAGTACAGGCAGATACTTATCCATCATGCAATGCCATCAGGGAGGCATCTGATTGGCCCCAAATTTATTCTGCAGCATGACAACGACCCCAAACATACAGCGAAAGTCATTAAGAACTATCTTCAGCGTAAAGAAGAACAAGGAGTCCTGGAAGTATGGTATGGCCCCCACAGAGCCCTGATCTCGAGTCTGTCTGGGATTACATGAAGAGAGAGAAGCAACTGAGGCTGCCTAAATCCACAGAAGAACTGTGGTTAGTTCTCCAAGATGTTTGGGCCAACCTACCTGCCGAGTTCCTTCAAAAACTGTGTGCAAGTGTACCTAGAAGAATTGATGCTTGATGCTGTTTTGAAGGCAAAGGGTGGTCACACCAAATATGGATTTGATTTAGATTTTTCTTCTGTTCACTCACTTTGCATTTAGTTAATTGATAAATATAATCTATTAACATGTCTATTTTTGAAAGCATTCTTACTTTACAGCATTTTTTCACACCTGCCTAAAACTTTTGCACAGTACTGTATATATATATATATTACTGGCTGTCATTTTGGAATCTATCTGCATTCATTCAAATCCAGTGTAAGAATGATCAGGTGAATGGCGATGCTCAAAATGTTGTCATGTTCCTAAACAGATGCAGAGCTTCGATTTAACGAAATTAATTCAACTGTGCTCTGATTATTTTATAGGATGTTGGAGATAAACCACATGACCCCTTTCGCTCCTCATTCGTGGAACAACTACAGGAGCCCACTCCATGAACAATCATGGCGTATCCTCTGTGTATTAAAATGAATGTAAAAAAATAAATAAAACAGGAATGTTTAAATGGTTACATGCGCTACCTGTTTTAGAACCAATGGTGGGTATGTGAATATACTTCTACAGCAATAGCTGCATAGAGCAGGTATTCAGAGAAAACAAAATAATAGTAAACATCTAAAGAGGAGAATGAAATCCTGAAATTGCTTATTGAAGAAGACAAATCAAGATCAACACCTATAAATCTATTCCAAAGAATCAGAGAACCTTTTTCACAGAGGGATTGAATAGATAAACTGTGCTCTTGGCAGCGGCTCCATGGAGTTGAAGCGATTTCTGTCACAACACTATTTATATCTCCCAAACTTTGCCAAAAGGGCAAATCAAAGTGGGAGATGAAGGTATTTAAATAAAGCTTCATTCTTTTTAAAACAAGATGTAGGTTTTTCACCTTGAACCCGAAGAAGAGAATTTCAAATGTCTCATAGACATCTTGCTTGAATGTTGAGGACCTTAACCCTCTGTCGTGTATTGTGACTCAAGTACAGTAGGATGACAGATGTGAAGATCATGTTTTGCACACATAAATAATAAATACTATTACTGTCGTATTAACACTGACCCCAGTTATTGTACAATTGTGTAAATTATGCAACAATGACTCGTCAAAAATATTCTGAAAAGAAATTCCTGATTTATGCCAATTTATTCTGACCACAATTTCAGATTTAAGATATTTACCAATGAATAGATCACACCAACAATCAGTAATGAGTAAAATTACTGAATATTAAAAAAACTTCTGAATTTCCATCCATCAATCAGGAAGCTCCATGACAGGGCATCACAAACTACATGTAACGAAAGAAAAGCTAATCATTAATTAAAAGTAAATAAATCTGTAATTTGAGAATTTAAATGTTAAACCTTTTCAAAATTTGGTTGCCCTTGTCTGTAAGGCAACCTACTGTACGACGCAGGCTTTTACCTTCAAGGCAGTAATGACCTCTAATCATGGTTCTATTACACAAATATATCTTGTAGTATCCCCAGTCAATTGATGCCATCTTGTGTAATAACATGTCATCTTGAGTTATAGATTTTCAAACCTGTGCTAATAATTAATAATCACATCCCAACCCTAATATCGTTATTAACTTAGGCCCATTCAACAATTAAACACAAATCTTATATACGTGATTATAATCACATTTTACTGTTTATATGTTTTACACTGCAATAATTGTTTTGCAAACACAGTCTACAATGATAATGTGTTCCAAAAGATTTATGTTTAATTATTTTACAGCGTGTGAGCGGTAGGGGTGGATGGGACAGGAATGAGACAGAATCCAAAGTTCAAGTTCAAATGGCAAATGGTTTATCTGAGAATATTTACAATATTTACAATAGGTACAAAACAAGGCTTTTAGAGAGATAAGGGGGCGACCGCCGTTAGTAGGTTGCCGTGGAAACCGAAACCAGATGGGTTATGAGCTGACTCCGTAGAAAAGGTCAGCGCTCGTTTTTCTTCTGGTCCTCGGTCACAAGGCATTTTGTTTCAGGAGTCGTGTTTACAGGGAGAGTAGATAGCAATCACGTAGTCTTCGGCTGTGCTTTCATCCTCTTTCTCTCTCTCTCTCTCTCTCTCTCTCTCTCTCTCTCTCTCTCTCTCATTCCTCATGTAAAACTAACTTCTCTAAGCTAGAACAGTCCTCCCCATCAATCCAGCAGCAGTCAGTCGGAATTGGTCTATTGCTTAACAAGGGTGTTGACGGAGTGGAACCAGGAGCACCTGTGTAGCTGCCTTTAGCTGCCCCCATGAGGGCAGAGAAGTTAGCCTCAATAGCACCTCTGTCTGTCAGGAGGCCACACTTCACTCTTTCTAATAACACTCACACTGCCACACAGTGTTAGTCCTTCTACAGTATTATCTGTGTAAGAGTAGCTAAACCACTCTTCCTGAATGTCCTCATGAAAATGTACACTATTCCAGATCTAAATTAATTAAAATACAAAGAAACTGGTTTCAATGTCCACTCTGCATACATAGATTTGTTGCCATACCACTTCAGACACAGATTGTCTTCAAATAAAAACAAAAAATGACAGTTGAAACAACATTTAAGTTATTATTATTGCAAATTAATGAGCTGTTCAATAGGACAGAACAGTGCTTCTCCCAAGGCAGATAGTTGGTCAAATTGCTTAAAAATAGGTATTATTGTACTCTTGTTAACTCAAAACAAATTTTGCAACTTTTTCAAGGGCATAACATAACCCAATTCTAATGGTACCCCAGAGAAGTTTTGATTAATGACATACAAAAATATTAAGATAATAGTCAGGCTTTGAATATGAACTAAATTGATGTGTCTGTGGTCTTTGAAAACAAATTATGCCCCAAGCCTTCCTTTGAGGTACTCTAACCTCCTCCTTTAATGTTTTGTCAAAAAGCTAAAACATGGAGCAATTTACATTTCATTTTCAGTTGTTTGTAATTTGTTACAGAAAACCGTGTCCTTATATAGCAGATTCCCCTGGCCAAGAGTGGAATCTGTTATAGTTTTGTTAAAAAAAAAAATATTCATAAGATTTTTTAATGCTTAACATGTGCCCTTCTGTGTCTGCAGCGAAAACTGCCTTAGGTAATGGAAACCGATGAAACAAGGTGCACATAAAGCTAAACTATGGAATAATAGCACAATGTATACAAATATGGACTGGAGTTCCCAAGGGGACCATCATAAAATCCAACAGGGGATTATATTGCCCAAAGTCAAATATTTACAACTTTGAATACCTAAACATTGTAAATAATACACTATTTATGGATTATCACTTTCATTTCAGCACGCCTGCAAGGCCAGCTTTCTTCTCTATCACTTATCGGTTGGTCTGTCTTGTCTCAGTTTTCATTCTTTCAGATAGATTTGTAACACTGGTGAGAAATGCCAACAATTGATCTTTCAGCACTCCATTGGGACCAGCCTCCAGCATCCATGTAATCACTCTGCTGTCCAGGTCCCTAACCCCTCTGCAATAGAATTAAAGGTAATACATTTCCCTTAAAATGCTGAAAATGGCAAATTGGTTTCCAAGTCTCAAGATCACAGTCTATCTGTCTATCTATCTATCTATATCTATATCTATATCTATATCTATATATATATATATATATAGATATATACAGTGCTGACGAGAGGGGGGGAGGGGGGGACAACTCTACTGGGGTCCTGAGCTCAGGGGGGGCTCTAAAAAATTTCAAGAATGAAGAAAAAAATTACATGATAATTTGGAGAGTAAAATAATAATTGCAAGCTTTCTACAGACTTGATTAAGAGCAAATCTGCCAATCGGAGCATAAAAAAAGCTGTAACCACCGATCAATCGCTCACAAACTTGATGATTGGCTATTGCTATGTGTCTGGAAAACAACCTTTTGAATTATTAACCTATCATGGGTGGCTTCGGAGATATAAGGGTGGGAATACTTGATACACATTCAAGTTTGACTGGCCTGTCTCCATGCCGATGACTTGTTGTCCTGGCCTCTGCAGTCAATGTATGAAAGCAGCAGAGCGAGCTCAGGCCCAACGCACCAAGCAATTCTGAAAGTAGCCTGCAGTTTCGTTTTTTAAATGTTGTGGAACATAATTAGGGATAAACAATCACACCTTAATCAAAGTGATATACATCAAATCTGTAAATCATAACACTTAATTAAGTAATAAGTATAAACGACAGGCTGTCAAACAGGTCAACATTTCAGATTTGACTCATTTATAAAAAAACGCTAAGAATAAACAAAAACATACGACTTCAGTTAAATATGCATAATTTTTTTTTTGTTTAATCTTATTACACTTATTATTACACAAATGAATGGAAAAAAGTAACAATTGTGTTATACTGTGTCTTTGTAACCTCCAAATAAATATTAGTAAAAAAAATATAGCATTTATGATGTTGCAGTTGTTAACACAAATTAATTTACTTTAACATAAGCTTTTAATGATCATATTTTGATATGTTGTAAGCATGACTTCTAGCCAACATACTATAAGTCAGGCGCCATAGGCATAATTGGTAATATTGGTTGTCAACAGGGTGTGGCCGCTTGATTTAAAAGAGAACATCCAAATCGGCATAATATATAATATTGCCCATAGTGCCTGATTTAAGATTAATGGCCTGGTTTTCCACTCTGGGTAAATTGCCCATGTGAAAATTTACTATGGAAGAGGCCATTTGTCTGTGATTTGCCCTAAGGGGAAAGTATACTCCACTCTGTAAAATAACAGTGATGTTTTTAACATGACTTGTTTGTGTTAGCAACTCGAACAAATATTTTTGCAAACCACAGAAAATGTGGACAAAATTGCATGTAACAAATGTTGTGGTTGTTGACTTATTAGCACAATCATCACATCTTCTGGAATAGTGTATTGGTTTATTTCCTGTTTTGATTATTATGAATCAGTTGCAAAATATAACATTATGGTCAAGTTTCTTAGAAACCATGTTATTTTTTCAAAATTGATTTTTGTAACAAATGGATATTTATAGAACAAGTATCAAAAGTTATTTTTAGAAAAACAACAGATTCCATTAAGATTTATGAAATTCAGTCAAATGATGTGTTGCAATATATTAATAATAATGACCTACTGGGGAACTCTGTTTAACCGCATGCTTGGGGGGACATAGGTCCATGGATGTGTGAAATCCGCGGATAAATGAGGTGGCATTGCGTGTGACTAGAACGCATGAATAAAACACAGAGACTAGTAACTAGTAAACCAAATTAGCACTTACTGGAGATGTATGCAATACAATATATTACAAAGACAGAAGAATGTTTTAAAATCAGTTTGATTTGAAGACTCCTAGAAAAATCTTTTTTCAAAATGCGATACACCTCAAATCCCTAGCTTTTTCTGTTACCAAAAAATAAATAAATAAATAAATAAATAAATAAATAAATACTAATACTAGATAAATATACTACAAAGAAAAAAACTACAAAGCTACAAGATCATAAGACATGTTGTGATGGGAATAAGCTATTCAGCCCATCAGAGCTCATAATATTCTTGTAAACTCAGTCGTGTGGCTAGCAGCTAGCTAGAAATATCACAAGGTATTATAGCGAATTTATTTCACGCATTAATATTAAACAATGGTAGCTAAGTGTTGCTAGTTTTCTGGGCTTTCAAACAAAAAATACAATTCTATTAACTTTGTTTAACTTTAAAACTAAATAAACAAGCCTGCTGTGTAATTTAAACTAATGTTACAAAACCCTTCTGCTGTTCATACCAAGACATGAATCCTCGCATCTGTAGCGCTGCTGTCTTGGCGTTGACTCCGCAGGTTAGACTGACGCATGCGTCTTTATGTGTGTGCACCGCGGGCATTAAGTCTACATTGGCAATAATGTACTGTATTTCAAAGATAAAACTCAACAGGGAGCCGCGGATAATTGAAGTCACAGATGAACGGGGTGCAGATAAATGAGGTTCTACTGTTTTTACATCCATAAATGCAGGGAGTGTCAACTAATTATCCCTTTTCTGGTAAATTATCGTACTTAAATTCTGGAAGCAGCTGCGCTTTTCCATGTTCAAAGCTTGAAGTGAAAACTGTCAGGGATTGATATTACAGGGTACATGTTTTTGTTTTCAGAAACAAAAACACCTAGATAACAACTGTTTATCATTATGTGAAAACATGTTAAAATAATATAGGGGCTATGTATTTTTACAAAATATATAATATATGCATTGTGTTTGGATTTGCTTATTATTAAATTATATATATATATATTATATATATATATATATATATATATATATATATATATATATATATATATATATATATATATATATATTACAGTAATTATTAGGGTCACTGACACTATTAATCATTTCTACATACAGATCAGCCCCTGTATCCCCCCCAATGGGTTCAACAGGTTGCAACACACTGGTCTTTATGGTGAAGGGACTCACTTTCTCATCCTAGCTTCTTAAAAAAAAAAAAAATGGCATAAAAGGAAAATGCAGTCAATTGCTCTGAAATCCAAAATATATGCTTTTCTAGCCAAACTATTTGGGCTCTAAATACCGTGAGGCGTCTTACACACATTTATGCAGACAATCATTAATTAAAATATGCCCTTTCTTGTGTTATCTTTTCAATTTCTTTTTGTAAATGATCACATTGGATTTCTAAGAATAGTTGGATAATTCTGCTAATAAGCACTAGATGCATTTGGTCTTCTTGTTTGGTAACTTAATTTTGGATAAAATCCAAAAATGTTGTTAGTGATAAATGGAGTATTTATTTATTTATTTATTTATTTTTTTACCTTTCGAATAACTACCGCAACCTACTAAGAATACTAAATCAGGAGTAAATTAACCAGTTTGAAATAGTACAACTACTTTTGGCATAACAACCTTCAGAGATTTTTGCCCTAGAAGATTTGAATATTGTATCTATCATTAAATCAAAATTATATGTAGCCTGATATTTTTGTTTAATAGCCAGTGCAATTTTATTTTATACTATTTCTGAGTTAAATACACATATGGCTGGAAGGTAAGCATCTGCTGATGCATCTGGCCTGTGCATACAAAATACACTTTTGGTTTCAAAGCATGTATACTAATTCCAAAGCATGACGTTCCTGGTCTGGATCCAGTGCAATCTGTTTGTTGATATTAGAGAACACTTTCTAACCAAGATGCTGTGTGATTGGGTTTTTTTTCTTATGTCCATCTGCGCCTCTGAAATATCACTTGAATCTACTCAATAACACTGGTTTTATGCTGCAAACAGGTTTTTAATAGCACCTCACTAAATATCATAAACTAAAAGATACATATTTTATCTTTGTGAGGAATGTAAACAAGGCTGTCTTAAAGTAGAGTGCACAAAAGGGTTAATATAGTAAAGACATTGAATACTTTTATTGTTGTGTAAAAACGAGCATGACAGCAGTAACAAGTTCCCCTGGCTTAAAATCTGTAAAGTTGTAATGATTCACTAGATTCACTAAAATCACATTTGCATTGTGTTAACAGTTACTGTAGGTTATGTGGAAAGGGTATTACTAAATTGTTCATCAATGTTTGACAATAGTTCACTATCCACCAGGAATGAACTAAACTGGATTATTAGTATTATAAATCATGTACAGCACCTTGGGAAAACAAACAGTGTGAAAGTAATATTCATATATACAAATTGCTGTTAATGGATTGCTCACTTCAGCAGTCATAACAGAAAAAAATATATATAACAGAAAGTCATAACAGAAAAAAAGATATATATACTGTATGTATACCTTAATGGCCTCAATCCCAGAAGTTATATAAAATAAATAAATATGTATTTACAGAACTGAATACCATTTAGCCGCGGGTGATGTAAGAAATATAAATCTCTCAAATGTTCAGGCTTTTTCAATTGCAGTATCAGTATGTGCAGTTTCAGAAATGAGTTTAGAAATAATAGCCGGTGGGTAGCATGGCATGTTCACAAAATACTTCATTCTGCATCTTGGTTGTCATAGCTGACTGCATTTATCAATTGTGAGAGCAAACAGTGCATTTTCAGAAGACGTTTTGACCTTGAAATGTAAAAGTAAGTTCTTGTCCTGTCTGAAATACAATACATTGGTTTATTTCAAGCACTAAATGTTAATGCTTTTTCTTATATAAGATCGGTTTCAAATCAATAATCAAGGTTGTTTTTTTGTTTCAGATATGTGGAAGGCATTTTTTAACACACTATTTAATTAAATTAAAGCCACACTTTATTATACAGCATTTGTCTGGTCTAAGTATCAAATGCGTTGTATAGCTTGGAATTGTTTTGCTTTTGAAAATAAAGGTAGCCCAATGCAATTCTACTAGGGACATGTCATTACCAGCAAACATGGATGCACATTTTATGCGCTGAATATGTCTGTTGTTTAAAGTGAAATACTGTATTAGCAAATGGCAGGATCCAGGTAAAGTATACAAGTGTATCTTTTTGCAAGAACTTAAGTTAATCAGATTTAATAATATCATTAACACTTTAGCAAATGATTCATGTAAACAAACTAAAATAGAATATCAGTAATCCTTAAATATCTTTTTTTTAAGGCAAACTGTGTGTGTTTTAGGACTAATCCTATACATTAGATAATGAGTTTCAATCAGTCATCTGGATCTTGTTTGGACCCCTTGTCTGGGTTGGGTTACCACAAGTATTAAAGAAGGCAAGCCTGTCAATAATAATACCTTTCCACATACTAAGAACTTCAATCTCTATTTACAATTCATCCTGTGACTCTATCTCAGTGCCTATTGCTTTTCAATTTTATAAACAGCATGAGCCTAAGTCATTTCCATAGCAAAGGCATTCTAAAATTATTAAACTCCTTGATCGAATTCAGCACATAGGCAACACATAATTAGACTAAATTCACACACCACTTTAGATTTTTCAGATCATTTAAGCCAATGAGGTGAACTAAAAAGAACTATTATAGAAGAATGAATAAAGGGAAATGATTCTCTAGTAGATAGCCCATGGATTATCCACTTTAGAGTCACATACATCTCCAGTGTTACAGTATGTGATTGTCAACCCAGGTCTTTTGGCTGGGGGCCAGAATAATAATAAAAAAAGCTGAGCATAAAGAATATACTCTGTGGCTCATGAAAGTAAACTAAAGCATTAAAATGCAAATCAGGGTGAAAGTAAGCATCTTCATTTGCATATAGTTATATGTTCTTTTACACAATGTTGTAACAGTAACAGTAAGATCAGTAAAAAAAGCAGAATGTTTTAGAAATACTTATATGACCATACTGTACATTAAAGAGCAACTAAATAAGGGTATGAAATATCTGTTTGCTTATGTATTCTTATTGTTTAGATTTATTTTGTGTATCATTTTCTGTTTAAGTCATCACATCCTGGTGATCCAGAGGTTTAAAGCACCGCTGTGGCCTCAATTGATTTCTCCAAAATAGCCTGTGTCTAGATACACTAGAGTGTTCGTGTTAACCTGTCAATCTGGATGTATGAAATACCATATTCTATGTATTTTGTTATAAAATCAGTTTAAAATCAAGAAACTGCAGTGGGGCAGATTAATGGTTACACTCTGGAGAACCAGCTGTAGTTGAAATAACTTTAACATTTCATACCTATACCATGTTGCTGTTTATAATTGTGTTTTTGTAGGTTTTCTAACCCTTTACAAATTGACCTCAATTTTTTATAATATTCTATTAGAAATGTAGCAGAGGATAATTTACCAGTACTCCATGATTTGCCAAAACGATAGGTTACGGATGTAACCCTGGTGCCCTGAAAGAGAGGACGACCAACAACCAATACTTTTGGGATATGCCTGCCACAGGTCAGGTATTTAACATTTTATGTAAGAGCTGCCAATAGGCCCCTCCGGGGAGTGACGTCTTCGGTCCTGCCTACCGAGGGAATAAGTAGTCACTCTGCGGAGATCACGTTCTCTTTTGCATCGAACCCGCGAATGTGAGTGATGCGAAGCGGAGATATTTCCTGTGCACGGGACGAATAGGGAAGTGAAAATGCACGTCCTTTAAGTCCACAGTGGTAAACCAGTCACCTGGCCAGATGGACTGGAGGATGTGGTGATGTGTGACCATCTGGAACCTCCTCTCCCTCAAGAACCTGTTGAGGTGTCTCAGGTCTAGGATGGGGCGAAGGCCACCGTCCTTTTTTGGCACTAGAAGTATCTCGAGTAGGCTTGTTTGAGAAGTAATGTTTTTACTTCTTGCCTGAGACCTGGAGAGGGTCACTCACAGATGTAACCGTGATCCCTCGAAAGGGAGTAGGGCCCACGCGGAACTGCAGAGTGTAACCAGTGTGTATGGTGGCGAGCACCCAAGAGTCTGAGGTGCAATTGCCCCAGTATTGCAGCTGATGTTGTGAGAAGGGGTGGGTCTGAGTCCGCAAGCCTTCAGGGCCCCTGCTGGGGCTGCTGAGGCTAGGGTGGAGACTGCCTTGGAGGCTGCCGCGGAAGCCTGAAGGGGATGCCTCATGTCACCACGCCATGCAGCACAGTGGGGCTCGGAACCGTCTGGGTCACCGTCTGTGTCACGGGCGGACGCCAGCGTCTCATCCTCTCCCATACCAGAGCATGGGAAGGGAACATCGCAGCCACCTATCAAGGCATCTCCCGCATGATCTGAACGCATGAACGTTGCATGATCTCTTCCACTGCTGGCCCGAAAGTATGGCCTGTGGAGAAAGGCGCATCCAGTAAGGCCAACTTTTCCACATCCGGGACCCTGGCCTGTGACAGCCAAAGCTGTCTGCGTGCCACTACCAGGCCTGCCAGGCTTCTGCCCAGGGCTTGCCCTTGGAAGCCTGAAATTTGCAGCAGCGTACCTGAGACCAAGCGCAGCTCTGAAGCTACTGGTTCAGGGAAGGGCGCCGATTGCAAGATGCCATCCAGGTAGGCCGTCGGGAGACTCGCCGTGTTGGCCAGGCGCGTTATTTCGGCCGCATACACTTTTTTAAGGTGGGCCTCTGTTATCCTGCATTGGCTGTTAGGGCATGCAGGGTCCTTAGACAAACCCCTTACCGGAGGGGCTCGCAGCAGGGCCGCGAAAGAGGCCAGTGGGGCTGCATGTTTTCAGGTGCCAAGAAAACTGTACCTCCTCCAGAAAAACCGGGAATGGCTGGGGGGTCGAAGCCTGCGCCGGACTGAAAACTGAGCGGCACTGTTCAGGCGCTGCCTTCCAGGGAACCTGGAGGAAGTTGGAGGCTCACTCCATAAGTGCCTGAACTGAGCAGGAGGGAGGGGTAACACCAGTCTCTGAGATAACCTCAGAGCTGGGGCCCGTCTCATGGGTTATCTCTTGGACCTCTGCAAAGGAGTCCCTATCCCAGGAATCCCAGGATTGAAATCACCTCGTCTTGCTCTGAGATGTCCGGGGCGACCGCCGGTGAAGGCAGGGTCGGTTCCCGGACAGGTGCCGGAGGCGGAGCTGGGGCAGGAGCAGGGGGAAGAGCTTGCTGCCTGACCAGGTACTCCAGAACCGGAGCCATCTGGCTCTTCAGTTCTGAGATGTCCTTAGCCTGCTTTGAATGTCTCGCCCACTTACTGTTCCTTGAAGGAGACCATGAATGGCTGTGAGCTTGATGGCTGGAGCCTATGCACAGGGAATGCTCTGCGACGGGCTCAAAGGTAAGTGGAGGAGGGGGGAGGACGAGGCTCTCAACACTGCAGAGGGCTCAGCTGAACTGGCTGAAGAAGCCACAACCGTAAACTCTGCAAGCCTCCTGCGCAGGGTCCGAGGCTGGGACACGGCGCAGTTTGGGCAGAACGTCTCGTCTCATAAGGAGGAGGAGGCGTGCTGCATTCCCAGGCACCTGACACAAAGGAGGTGTTTGTCCTGTGGGTGAAGCATCCCTCTGCAAAACGTGCAAGGCTGGAACTTCGACATGCACGTTATGCACGGAGCATGCCTAAGCACCGATGCACTAAGGCCCTGAGGTACCGAGGACACCGAAGTACGGAGCGTCCAAGCACAGAGGGTGCCGAAGCACCGAAGCTCTAAAGCACCAAGGGCACCGAAGCACAGATGCAGGCAGCGTTTGAGTATCAAGGGCACCGAAGCACCGAGGCTCTGAGGCACCGAAGCACAGAGGGGACCGAGGGTACCAATGCAGGGAGCGTTTGAGCACCGAAGCACCAAGGCACCGAGGCTCTGGGGCACCGAACCATCGATGGAGGAGCATCTAAGCACTGAGGTTGTATGGCACCGATGCACCGAGGGCTCCGAAGGCACCGATGCAGGGAGCGTCTAAGCACCAAGGGCGCCGAAACACAGAGGCTCTGGGGCACCGAGGCACTGAAGCACCGAGGTGTGGAGAACTGCCTAAAGACAGTACCAGTATGGACCGTGGGCAGTCACACAACAGGAGCAGCACATAGCTTACAGCAGAGTTGAGCACAGCCTATAAACAGTATACACAGAAAAGAATGTATGCATGGAGTCTGTTCTACAGTGGGCTGCAAGACAGTGAAAAAACAGACACACACACTCACACACAACAGAAGCTGAAGGGTAGGGTATTTCTTTTTTTTTTTTTAGGCTGCGCACACCGAGTGGGCAGGCCAAGTCAGCCCAGTCATGTCGACTCAACAGCGGGTGCGGCAGAGCCAGGTGCCGGTGGAGGAATACGTGTCTCCTCTTTTCTCTCTTTTATTAAGCAAAAAGCATAGGAAAAACACAGAGACAGCAGATGCTGTAGGGTTAGAAAGAGGCAAGCAGACTGCCAGCAATAAATTGCAGGGAAACTAACTCGAAGTGAGAGCTATTTTACAAAGACTCAATCATGCAACTGAAGAGGTTAATTTATACCTACCTTACCTACCTCATTGTGAGAAGCAAATGAGACTGTGATCTCTGCGGAGTGACTACTTATTCTCCCGGTAGGCGGGGCCGAGGACGTCACTCCCCGGAGGGGCCTATCGGCAGCTCTGACATAAAATGCTCAGTAAATACCTGACCTGTGGCAGGCATATCCCAAAAGTATTGGTTGTTGGTTGTCTTCGAAAAAGGGAACTGGACCACACACAAAAATAACCAACTCATTGGTTTGTTTATTTTCTCCAAACAGTACAGTAGCATTGGTTCAATTGACATAAAAATGTATTACAATATCAGCATTGTACCTTTAATATATAATGCAGACACATTCAATGAAAAGTAAGCAGCCATTTTTATGTGCAACATTTTATTAACAACACATACCCAGGCATATACATTTTATATCATTTTACTATACTGTAAATAAACATTGAAATATAGCTACCATAAAACCATAAGCAGAGTATATGTAATCAGTCAGGAATAATAATCAGAAGGTAGTGTTAAAAATAAAAACATCTGGACATTTAAGTGGCATGCTTTTATGCCTACTCTCTGTATGTATTTATTACTCCTTGCAATCATTTTTAAATCAAGTAACTTTTTGTTTTTTACTGACGTCTGAAACCCGAAAGCCAGCAACCCACATTGCATAAATGCAGTACAAATTAACACCCAATGCCACAATTATGGTCTGTGAAGAAGCAAATATGGTGTAATTTAAAATGTGCTGTTTTGCATCCCAGAGCACTTAACACTTCAGTTGTTATTTAAAAAGATATTAAATAGCTAATGCAACCTTTTTAAAATAAGCATTGCCTTATTTATCGCCTACTGTGTTTTCTAACTGTTAGTTTCCACCACACACATGGTTTACTCTAATACTTTGTAAATTACCATCATAATTCAATAATAATAATAATAATAATAATAATAATAATAATAATAATAATAATAATAATAATAATAATTAGAATCATATAAGCTTCCTCAAAAATAATATTGTACCAAAAACTTGTATTCATACAAGAAAGAATAATAAATCTTCTGTAAGACAAGGCTAAATAATCCAATGATAATTCATACCCGTACTAAAAACACAACATACTAGAAAAAAAAAAATTATAAAGATATTTAGTACAAGCCATTACAAAGTTTAGACTAATTAAACTAATAGGTCTATAATTTCTTGGGTCTGGCACAACATTGGAAAGATTCCAGTCTTCACAGACCCCACCTGTTTCTATAGAACTATTCATGAAAGTAGCCAGCGGTCTACATATTAATGGCCTTTTTTCCTTAAGCACCCATGTATCAATCTCATCTGGGCCAAGTGATTTGTTATTGTTTAGCTCCTCTAGCATAGTTAATACCTCTGCTTCACTGATGCTGAAATCTTTATGTGTGTGCACAAAATGGCAGCATATTATTTATATCCTTGCTGGTGAAAACATTAAAAAATATATTTGTTTAATACATCAGATATTCTGTGGTCATACACTTCATTGTTATATTCATTCATATCTTAACATCCTCTCTCACCATTCTTTCACTTTTAGAATATGAGAAGATTTTTTAGGATTATGTTTTGCATCCCTGGCAATATTTGTTTCTAGCTCTCTTTTTACCTGTTTAAGTATACTCCTATATTCTTCCCAGTTTTTTGCACTTCCTTCTTTCCTGTAATTCGTATAAAGCCGTCTTTTTTTCTAAGATTATTTTGTATTGATCTGTTTAACCATCTTGGTGACCGCTTGTTAAATCGGGTCTTTTTCATTTTAGGTGTATACTTGTCCTGCATGTCTTGCATACTTTAAATCTGTTCTATTGATCTTCAACTGTCATATATATATATATATATATATATATATATATATATATATATATATATATATATATATATATATATATATATAGTTATTTTATTTAAATAAAAACTACCATAAAACCATACCATAAAAACTAATAACAATGTCATAAGCATGGGAAGGTTCTTTAACAATGGTTTGTGTCTTAACACACATTTAAGCTTCATCCTTAACATTATTAAAATTAACTAACTAAATGTTCTATTGTTACACAATATTAAAATAGCGTTAACTGCAGGCAACCCTTTGTGGATCAACAACTTCATCATAAGAATGATATTAATTGTCCATGATAGCAGCCTCTATCAGTTCAGCTATAAACTAATGAAATATGACTCTGATATCTGTCAAAGGTTGCAGTTTTTCACTTGTAAAGTTCATGCTGTTTGTGACATTTTTATATAAACATTGTCCCTACTGGGTTGTTGTACATAACAGCTTTACACTGTATATTTTGTACGCAAGTTAACCCCTTGATTGATCTGAAATTAATTCAGTATCTAAACTGTTTAGAAACACCTTCTTTATTGTACCTGGAGTTGCACACAACTGTAGCTGGAATCACTGAGTCTATGTCCCTACTCATTGCATATTACATGTGCAGGGACCCATACACTTATATAGGCACCTGTATATATGTAAACACATTGGTAAGCCAACAATGTCTTGTTTCTGATTAACCAAGTGCACAAAAGCTAAACCGGAATAATGTAGTAAGCCCAAGAGTCATACTCAACTTCTTTTTAAAAATATACATGATTGTGGGCCTCAGGTGCTTTAAGTGTAATTACATTATCATCCAGACCTGGCCATGATCCAGTTGTAAAAGCCAGTTACTTCACAGTTATTGTCAGTATAATGTAAAGTCTGATTTTGAGAGGTCTATGCAACTCTGCCATACCGTGTTAGTCCTGAAAAAAAAAAAACAGAAAGCTGTTTGCAATGAGTTTGTGGTGAGTTTTCTTCAATGCTTGCCACGGACATGTTCATTAGGGAAATCAACACAACACATTTAAACTGACATCGCCAATAAACTTCATAATTATTTTTGATTTCTGGCAAAGAATATATATATATATATATATATATATATATATATATATATATATATATATATATATATATATATATATATATGCAGCACAAACCTCTGCCACACATTACATGTTTGCACATATCTAGAGAACCCAGTGTCCACTTCTGGAGGCAGTCCGACTTCCTGTCTATCTAGAGAAATGCTTGCCCAATTGTGATGAAACCTGTTTCTTTAGAACAAATTATTGAGGGATCAACCATTATAAACAACATCTTTTAAAAAAAAAAAGGAATTTCAACAGGAATAAAAGTGGCACCCCTAGATATATAAATCTTTAAAATACATGGTGAAAAAATGTGAACTCACTTAAATTAAAACATTCTCATTGTGTGTGAAAAATAATTCAGAGGACTTAAATTGGGAAAAAAGGTGTGTATTAAAGAACAATGAGAATCATAAGAAAACCCAAAGTTGTTGTCAGTGAAATTGGGCTTTATCGAACCACAAACAACCAAATTACTGATGAGTACTTTGTAGTCAATATTTGAGTTTCATCCTGTTTCTCTTATCCTGAAAATAACCCCCTGGGCATAGGTGACTTATATGACAATTTGACATTTTAAGCCAAGGTTTTAAGGCTCAGTTAACTGAAGGAAAATT
The DNA here is from genome assembly GCA_030684275.1 of Acipenser oxyrinchus oxyrinchus. NCBI lineage: Eukaryota > Metazoa > Chordata > Actinopteri > Acipenseriformes > Acipenseridae > Acipenser > Acipenser oxyrinchus. The sequence continues at coordinate 20,811,139 of CM060256.1, read as the reverse complement.
ACATTTAATTACTGATGTGTGTCACGCAATTCAGCTAATTACAATCCCTACAATCCCATATCTAATTAACTTTTAGTTTCATGAAAGCTTAATGTGGTACCACAGCGAGGCAGTATTCACTACACTTCAGAAATATTGACAGAATTCAAAATTAATTCTAAAAGACCATTTTTTCCACTCTGCGTCTCAAGTGCCATCTGCTCTGCAACAATGCAGTTGTTTAACAGACTATCAATATTACTCTCATTAGATATACTTTTTCCAGTCATTGGTCTCCATAATGATTGCAAAAGCAAGCACTGGAATAATGTCACACTGCACCAGCTATCATAATCCATGTAAATGACGCTTACAAAATGGCTAACTAAATCTAATGAAGCATCTGGTTTTACTTATTGCATACATTTTATTACTTACTATACCTTAAATAATGTTTCTGTACCTGGCTACAATTACAGACATGTAGCATGATCATTTAGTTTTAAATTATATGTCTTGATTGAAACTTGCTTGATTTGAAAGGTTTAATGTCACTTTTAAATATATATTTTTGCTGCTGTTGTGCATGGGGGTCCCAAATTTACCTTTAAAAACTAATTATGCATTAAAGGATTGCTTCTATAAATATTGAATGCATTTTTAGGTAAGTTATATATTCTATTCAAATGCTTCAACTTTTTTGAAAAGTGCATTAACAATATCTATTATTATTATTATTATTATTATTATTATTATTATTATTATTATTATTACTACTAATAGTAGTCTTATTTGTAATCGTAGTAGTAGTTATCAGTTTAACTTCTTACAGAATGGATTGCTAATGCAGCTAATTACTGTGTACTATGTACTTAATAGCTACAGCTATTTACTTGTAACAGCACAAACAAATTGATTTGTATTGTATGTACCTGGCATGTGTTTATTATACCAGTTAAAATAACCAGTACCAGTCAGCAGCGGAGGAATAGTCGGTGCAGCTGCACAGGGGCCCACGCACTCAGAGGGCCCTAGAGGGGTCCGAAAGTTTGGAGAAAAAAAACTCAACAGTGATAATATACTTCACATTTATATTTGCAGGTGTTAACTTCATGTTCATATCGTTGCAGCTACCAGTGCTAGTAATTAAGTTTTTATTCTCTCTGATTTCATCAGGTGCTGCTATTCTCTTAATTATGTTTAAAAAAAGCCTGAATTAAAATGATCTTCCTAACTTTTTTTTCTTCTCTCATAACGGTCTTTGCATGGAGGCTGGTATGAGGCACTGTTTTCTGTTTTGTTAGTGTCTGTTTTTCGAACTCTGCGACCACTTGTACTTTAGCCTAGCTGTCTCTCAATATCGCGAAACAGTTTCCCACTGTTTTCATGGAAGGTTTTGGGGCACTGTTCAGCAGTCTTCTGCAGTTATATTCTGTGTGCAGCACAATTCATCCTGTAGTTTAGACAGAAGCTGTTAACGGGTGCTGCTGGGCATCACAATAAACAAAAGCAAATTAACATGCCTGTATTCTGATTGGATAAAGAAACATTTTCTGTGCAAGAACATTTCTGTGAATTTCTGCGGAAATCCTGGAGGAACTGGTTATTAAACTTGTTAAAAAGAATGTAGTATTGGAAGTAAAGATGCATGCAAAATGCAATTCAAGTAGGTGAGTAGGAAAGCTTCTTATTACATGTAGTTGTATACTGTTTCATACATGATAACATTCTGAGAATAAAATATTCATTTGACTTGGCACGTATTATGTTTTAATACTATTACGTAAAGGTTGGGGGCCCACAATAAGGTCCTGCACCAGGTCCCATCTTTCTCTTCATGTGCCACTGGTACCAGTGCCCAATAATGTACCAGAATAGTAGGCACATTTTCCTTTATGTTCTAAATTTTGCCCTATCCCTGAGAGTATAAATTATACACTAGCCAGTAACAAAAATAAAAGGCAACTGAGGTAAAAAAAAAAAAAAAAGTTTACAACTGAGTCAAACATTAGCACAAAAGCATCAGCCAGTCTGATTCATGCATGCACAAAATACAAAACAAGGAAATGCAATTAGGAATGTGTCAGTCAGCCATAATCCTGGTTCTGATCTTGAAAAATAATATCCCGATTTATTCTGATTAGGGATAAACAAGGAAAATGGCAATGCATAAATCTTACAGCATTTTCAATCTTGTACTCGAATCCACATGCCACCTGTGAGTAACAATGTAAGACTTTACATTAAGAAAACTACATTTTTGCATCAGCGCTTAATCCATTCCAAGAATATGCTTGACCTTTGAGTAAAAACCCAACCATCACAACAAATCTTACAGAGCTAAGAGTTTCTTTTCCCTTTTTAAAGATAAATGAAAGTGTGAGGATGTCTGTAAGTGCTTTCCACTTACAATCAGCCAGATCCAAATTAGTGTTGACTTGCTCCTTTCACAATGTCCTAGGCATTTTTTTCTTTTACATCCTTAATAAAAGAAAGACCACAGAAAGAGGATAAATACATATGGAACAGTGGCGTGCCGTCAGCATCTTCAAGGTATTCTCTGCTGATCAGACAGTGCCAAGTAAACTGTCAGACAAATGACATTATGTTGCCTCACTCACTTGCGTACAGTGTGCTTGCTTAAACTATGAAACATACTACTCTAATTATTATTTGTTCATTTGTCTGACGCCTTTATCCAGGACGACTTACAGGGTTTACTAGAGGTTTTTTAAGAGTATAGGGGTTTCCTGAAGGGGATGTGATCAGCCAATAAGAGATCTGCATTTCCCCCGCATAAGTCTAAAACAATGACCAGACGCTAGAAAAAAAAAACAGTTGAGGGTATTCTCCGTTTCAGTTGAAGGTCTTGAGTGAGTTTAACCAACAGCCGAGTCAAAGAATGTCCTTTTTTTTAGACAGGCGACCAATCACGAGTGAGCAGAGGCGGGCCATAAATCTCCCAGGGTATTCTCTGCCTCACTTGAAGGGCCTGCTTTAGCAACCAATGGGAAAGTCAAAGCTCTGACAGCTGACCAATCATTAGTGAGCAACCCCAAAACATGAATATTCCTTGGTTAACACTGCAGTTAGGAGGATAGCTGGATTTGCATGATATTGCTTATAAATATACATTGATAAATACAAATACCTTTACAACATCTAATTATTTAGAATTTTCTTTTACACTAAAATAAAATGTGACAACTCTGCTACCCCAGTCCATTTTGTTCCCTGCACGCCACTGATATTGAATGCATTTAATTAAACGTGAACAGGTATCAATAGTTTTTCAAAAGAAACTGCAACTGACACATTTATATTTGGCTGGTGCAGTAAACAAAATTCCTTAAAAAAATGACACACATTTTTAATAAAACATTAAAAAATGTTCAAAGTTCCCTCATGAGTAACTCAGAAGAATTGTGAAAAAAGTTTGGATTAGTTATAGATTATGATAATAACTATTAATTACAATGCACTATAGAATTTGTGTTTTACTATAACATGAATGTAATAATGTGTATATACATATTGTGGCAAACAAAGGGGCCGAGTAATAAATGGCAGGTATGTGAGAGCAGAACTGCTAACGGGGCTCTGTCCTCTCACTGGTTTGCAATCAGAAGGGGGACTACAATTTGCAAAATGGCCGCCCCAAAAGACTACAAGCCCCAACAGCCAGAGCAATATGCCGAGGCATGGCAGCCAACCCACAACAGTCATGGGGTTTGGCCGGCCAATATAAAAAGGGTCAACCCAGATCAGGAAAAGAAGAGGGAGAGGAGTAGAAGGTGGTGAGGCGTTGTGGAGTGTGCTATTTACTGTTTGCTGATTCTGAATTGATTTACTGTGTATGACCTGGACTGACTGAGAACCCTACTGGCTGTGAACCTGATTTGTACTGAGAATCATACTTGTGAACTGACCCTTGCTATCCCTGACCCTGCACTTTATTGAAAATAACTTTATTTGTGATTGTACCTTCCTGTGTGTGTCTCCCATACCGATTTGTGTACAAGTTTGCTTACCAAGCAAGAGCTTTGTCACAATATATACAGTGCTCCCTCGCTATAACATGGGTCTTGGGGGAAACACAATAAGCGTTATAACCAAAGAGCGTTATAAACGGGGAGGGGGGTGGGGTGTGCATCGGACACATAACAACACACATCTGACTAAGATATATAAAATAAAATAACTTCCTCTCTATAATGCATATTTAGTGGCCTTAAAAATGTAACTAATGCATAAAGCACCATGTAATCAACGCTATATTTTTTTCCAAAATTCCCACTCGTGGATCATTTTAATTAGTAGTTTTTAAACTATAAATAGCCTGGCTAAACGGCGGTCGGGAGTTCAGTTTGAAGCGACAGACAAGTAAACGAAGTGCAAGAAGGAGAGTGGGTCGGGCGAGGGGAAGCCGAGGTTTGGCTGCCGGAGCGGGGCTGAAGTGAAGCTGAAGTGTCTCGTCTCCCAGAGAAAGCTGCAGCTCCTCTCGCAGCAAAAAAGTAAATACATTAGGAAAGATAACCACGTAATAGGCCAAATATTTATTTAGTTATAAAACAAATGCTGAATTAGATGTCTGTGTTATAAAGTGCCAGTGCAGTTTTTCTTCAGTTCAGATACTGTATCAAAAGCGATATATATATTTCTTACATGATTCCTATGCCACTTATAACAATTCCATAAACTAAAGTGTTGCCAATACACTTTTTTTGCAGGATAGAAATTACAGAAGAGCAGTGATGGTAATTTGTGGTGGTATTTTGCTTAAAAAAATCTAAGATGATCTAACAGGTATAAAACTTTTTTGAAAACTGTTTTCTTTTTTTAAATGCTAAAGCAATTTAAAAAAGGACTCTCTCACAGAGAGAAACAGCAAAATCCAGTGAAATAACACCACACTAACCCAAGCTGCCAGAAGCTTCTAATGTCATAACCACAGATATTGTACTAGCTCAGTTTAAATATAGATAGCAATATTTATCACTTGTCACTGTAGAATTTTAAATGATTTTACTGTAAACCTATTTCTATTATTATCTAGTGAATGAGGTTCTACAGTTATCTATATTTAACAGCAAAAACTCAAATAATTTGTTTCAAGCTGATATGATGATTGACGGTTTGTTTTGTTCATCCAGCTTTTCTTTGGTGCAGTGCATCATCCACAATAAGAGTGTCCAACAATTATGCTCAAGTAAAAAAAAAAAAACAGATGATTCCCTTTTCTCTGTTTAACCCCCTTTTGAAAAATGTTGTACAGCATGTCTATGTCTGTCTGACACCTGTTTCAGTTTGCAATATGGTGTTTTAGAGACTGGAGGCTGCTAAAAGATGACAGAGATGCTACAATAAGTAATTGCTGAAGAGGAAATACCTGTGCTGAGCTGAGGGAAATTCAACTGCATAATCAGCCAAGGACTATGTGAGATAAGGCCTCAGGTGCTGTCTCTCCCGTGTTCAGGGAAAGATCTAATAAACACCCCTGCTGCTCCTGGAGTAAACATAATACTTGGTATCTAATTGACTGTGACAGCACTGGCACACAGTGTTTCTTACATGTACATGTGGAATTCCCTTAATGTTTTCAAAGCTTTCTTTTCTTTCTCTTTATACAGGACACAACTTTATGGGAAACAAATGGATTGCCATCCTTGTTCGAAATTGTTTAAATGTCATGTTTTAATTATATTTTACTGGACCAATCTAGGACCCTCATTTCATAAGGCAAGCCCTTTTTAAGACAGCTTTGAAATTACTCTTATACAGCACTCTGTATTACTCTTATAAAGTACTGGCACCCCTGCTTTAGTATTTCCCATGTCCTCAATTTGCTTTTATTACGGCTTTCAGGTTTTTATGATAATTCTTAACCAGTATGTTACATCTTGTTGGTGAAATCTGGGCCCATTCTGTCTTACATATTTACTTCAGCTCAGACATCTTGGATGCACAGTTTTCAGGATGCTGCAGCAACTCCCCCGGATGATTTAAGCAGGTTCTTTTTTTTGTATTTAATTAAATGTGCCTTGCTTTATATTTTGTTGATCTGATAGTTGTTATTTGCTTATTTATGCCACCTGCTCTTTTATGTATATCTACAATATTTGTGTTACACACACACACATATATGGGGTTCAGGGACGGGAGCTGGAGCTGCTGTCCTCCTATTTTTCTCCTGCCTATCAAAGCTATCTGCATATTTAAGCTACGTCACAATCTATGTTCCTTCTCATGTGTTTTCTTTTTTGCACGTATAGAGATAAAGAGAGAAAGAATATTAAAAATAATCATCGTGAACGAATCCTTGCCTGTCTGACTTCCCTGATTCCAATTTCGACTACTGAACCTGTTTGACTACTCAATCTGGCTTTTGACCTTTTTTGTACTTCCTGATTTGGCTTTGACCTAGTTTCAGCATGACTACCCAATTTGATTCACAAACCAAGGCCGGACCCGACACCGAACATGGATTTACCTACCTCGTCTTCTTCCGAACCTGAGCATTCAGGGAATATGTTGATACCTTCAGCACCATCTTGCTCCTTTGTCGTAGTCCCTGACCCAGAACTTTCCCAGCAGCAACACTCAAAAAGGAAACGCCGTCAGAACCCCAACCCCGAGCAACTTTTCTTCAAAGACTGTCCGATATCCAACCTTCGAACAGGGAAATCCGCTGCAGTTTTTTCTGTATCCGCCCCTCCTTCCTCCTCAAGCATTTCAGTCTCCCCTCCGCCATAGCAACTCAGCCAGCCCCTGCGTCAACTTCAATTCCAACCATCAACATACCAGAATTCAACCTCGCATCAGCTTCTCCTCAGTCTGCAGCAGCCATTCGCTGCCATGCTCTTGCCCCTCAATAATTGAAGGTAAGGATGTAAATCTCGTTGCCATTCTTATAGCATCATCAGAATTCATTGATCATAGAGTTGTTGATTGTGGAGACTTATCAGTCATATTAAAATCCTGTGACCCCTGCCTTCTCAAAAATCTTTCTGTTGATGAGTTTGTTCTCGCCTTCTCTATCTTCCGGGAAATCCTCTGCTCTGCCTATCTTCATCGCCATTCTGAATTGGATCAGTATCTATATTACTTTGCAGAGTTATCCATGAGATATGGGGAATCATGTTTTTTGTCATAAAGCATTTTCAGCTAAAGCAGCAATTCTCTCTACAGGTAACATTACTATTGATTGGTCTTCCCCAGACAATGATCTCTTCAACCGCATTTTCAGTGCGCTCACTCAACAGCTCTGTGCCCAAAAACAGCGGTTGCCCATTCATCCTCCAGACCTCCAGCTACCCCTCAGATTCAGGGACCACATAGCGGCCCCAATTCATTCTCTCTTCCCATCAGCAGATTCCATCAATTTTTCATGGGGATCAACCACAGTGCGTTCTCCCCAGCGCATCAGCATGACAACCGTCTGGATTGGGCTAAGTAGGGTACATCGCTGGGATCTTAAAGTGGGCACCTTCCTTCCTCTGTGTTTCATCGACTAGCCCACGACACCTCAAGAGGGCTCGACAGTGATTCTGGCGTCCCAGCATCATCCCCCTCCGTCCCCCACTCAACTCAGCCCAGCTTACTTACCCGTATATCAGCGTTGCTTTCTTTCTATTGTGCTTGAGATCCCCAGCCAGAATCTTTCCGTCTCAACCACAGCCAGTTGTTGCTGGTTACATAACACAATGAACCATCTTCTCTCACGGGAGTTGGGGCTAGATCTAGATGTTACACGTAGCTTACTGTTAAATGTACACATCCCAAAATATACTAATGGATCATTATGGTTCACTATAAAATATGCTGCATATAATAAGACCTAAATGCCCAGAAATATTTGTGCAATACAAAACTTAAAATCTAAAGCATACCAACAATAATACATGTACATCATTTTCATACATGGTTTGTTCAGATCTTGCAAATTAACAATTTTCTTTTTCTAACCGAAAGATAGGAAAGATTCCACCAAGTCCTAAATGTTAGGAAAGAAACTTAGGAAATGAACAAGTTAGGAACGTCCTGTAATATGCTATTTCCTATCTTAAATTAAGATAGGAAAATAAGTTAGGAGAGCATTTTCTGTAATATCAACTCTCCTAAACTTGTAGTTAGGACATTCTATCTCTGAAGATAAGATAAGAATGTCACTTGGGATGCTTTTGTAATATGGCCCCAGGTCTGTAATGCTGATGTTGGCTATCGGGTAGCCAATCAATGCGTTGTCCTCAGGGATCTAGATTTGCTACAGAATAGACTAGATTAATTGGTGATTGAAAATCTTTCCCGTCTCAGGGCTGCTTAAAGATAATTTGTTGGCATAACATTGTATGTGTTGTTTTAAATACTAAAGTGCACTGTAGTAACTGTAGCGGCATAAATAAAAAGTAAAGTATTCAAGGCTTCTTTCATAAAGTTATCACAGAAACCCTCCCTAAAATATAATACAATTTCACTATAAGTCTTTAATCCAGCGGCCTCTATGTCAAATATAATTGTTAATGTTTTGTATATGAAATTCCATATTAGAAGATTGCAATGTTTAGTAAAACAGAAAAATCATATTAAGGGAAGCTGACGCTGCAAAAAATATGGAGGACAAACTGAAAGGTTATTACAACATAAAGGCCCATATTTTGAAAGCTTTTTAGTCCTGATCTTTTTTAATTGTGAAGTGTTCCCTCAATATCTTACCTGCTCATCTCCAGTCTTTAATTAACTCTTTTTTTTTTTGTTTAAAGGAGAAACAACTGTTTATTTTTATAAAACTAGATCCAAACAACTAGGTCATTTTCAAAGTAATATTAGCTCTCCAGTTGTTTGTTTCTGTGTTTTATAAAATTAATTTGGATTTTTCTCCTTTCAAAAATAGTTAATTAAAAACTGTTAAAATGCTTTGAAAATATTACAAAAAACTTATAGTAAATTGCCTTTTCGTTTGGCTTTTAACTTATGTATTTTAATTTTAAGAAACTTTGGCTTGCTTTTTTTTATCATACTCTGGTTTAGCACCTGGGGCAATTACTTTCATGTCTTATCAATCTATTGATGTGACACCTGTGAAAGAACAGCACACTGCTAATAACATACACAACAACAGAAGAATACTAATGCAAATGCAAATAACTTATTTAACAACCTCAGCAAAGATTGATCATTTTGTAGACCTTCATCTAGACTGATGGGGTGTCACCTTTATGCACCAGATTGCTGCTGTCTCTATAGACATGTCTACAGGTTTGTCTTGCACCTCTCTGGAGAATCCTCCAAGCCCAAGTGACAGAATCAGAGGTCGTTCTTTATTGAACCTTTCTCTATTAATTACCTCCAGGAAAGCACTGGCATTGGCAGCCATCAGGGGCCTAATGAGCTGTATTGTATCTAAAGGTGCTATGCAAATGAAGAAAGGGAAAAGCAAGATCTAATCTGGTATTTATTCTAATTAAAAGTGATTACTTTCCCCTGAGTTCCATTTAAAACCGATATCCTGTACCACAAGAGCACAACTATTATCACTTGTCTGGGAATCATCCAAAGTTTATCTTAAATGGTAATTTACCAGTTTAACCATTTCCAGGTGGTGGTACTGGTTAAACTTATCTCAACAATAATACTAATGTTTGTTATAACAAGCTGAAATTAAAACCTTATTAGCCCAAAGTGCATTCCTTTGATACTTAATGTAACATTGTGATAAAGTCGAGTGTCAGAAATCCCTTATTGTTTAGCCTTTCATCTTTGCCATGGATCTTTACTTTAACATTGACAGGTGAAGCCCATTTAACCGCTCCCCTTTCACATCCTGTGTATTCTAAAACCTACCCCAACTGGATATGGATGCTGAATTCATGACATAATGTATTCAGAGACTTTAGAGTACTAGGTACAGATATGATGGAACTAATGGAGTATTTTCTGCATTGCCAACCTCCTGCCATTTTAAGGGCTCAAATCAGACCACTGGCTGGATCTTATTCACTGGATACAGAAAATCTGATTGTTATCAGCCCTAGAATATTTAAAAAAAAGGATAATCGTCATATTGTATGGGCCAGGGGGGACTACATGCATGTGAAGTAGATAGTTATAAATCATTTGTATTTGATCATTACTATAGGTAAGTAATACTTTTAATAACAAGTCTTAATAATTGTTACAGTATATACAAATTATTTTAGATTTTTATACAGATAGTCTTGAAGCATATGTAGAAACTTCTGGGGGTAATAAGAGGAAATTACAGTATATTCTGGTACACTTTGCAATGAGATCTGGAGAAACTATACCAGTCTACAGTCTAACTTGTAATGATCATGAATCAGAACATATACATGATCAATTTACTTTCATCAGTTTTAATGTTTAATACATTATCACACTTTCTGATATAGATTAAATGTGATCTGTCTGGTTATATAGGTTCCTGTGAAAGTAACATTTTCAATTACGTTAGCTGACCACAGGCAATCTTAATAACTTCTTGCTTAATTTAAGTTTAAATTGACTGAATGGCATCATATTACAATAGACACCTTCAACCATGCATTTCCTGAGTTTAGTTTTATTCTAGACTGGCACCACTTAACACTGTCAGCCCCCTTGCCTTTTACTGAATAAAGGTCAAATAATCAGGCGTCCAGAAAGACAGCTCATTTATCATCCTTTGATAAATGTGTCAGTAGCTAATCTTCACCAGTGGATGATAGTGCCACACACTGAAAGGTTAATGGATTCAAAGCACTGGATTTATCTCAACAAGCATGTAATGATGCTTTAGAGCAGAAAATTCAATTTTTATTCAATTGTGTGGAAGGATATTTGTGGTTTCAGGTTCTAATTACTAGACCTTGCTTGCTAAATGGTATCCTACAGAGGTCAAGATTAGTCTTGACAAGAAACTACAATCAATGATACAATATGTTTTAGTTTAACTCAATGGGAAATTCTGCAATTTTTATGGCTATAAATTCTGCTGTAAGTCTACTGCCAATTCTCTTTTAGAATGTGTTGTCAACAGTACTACACAATCGCATTTAGAGATTGTGTGGCACGGTGGATATGTCAAGTGATGATAAGGCACACCTGTGACAGCTGCATGCATGGAATGAGTTCTCAGTGTCTTGGCCCAGCTCCTGGTGGATGTAAGTTCATATCTCAGAACAACACTACCTAGAATTATATTTGACAGTCTCATGTTAAAACAGAACAGAAGTCTCGATAGAGACTGGGGTTTCATTAGGTGGGCAATCTTGTGTGTCACTGTTTGATTTGACATAACATGTGCTCCAGTCTGTGCTCTTTATCCTACACGACTCACTACAGACCCCTGTGTAAAACAGTATCATTAAATAAAACCTTTACTATTATTATTATTATTATTATTATTATTATTATTATTATTATTATTATTATTATTATTATTTCTGTTCACATTTTTGTGGATTCAGCACATTGGTGAGTTTGTTTGGAGTAATATGTTAAGTTACTTATTTGAACCTTACATTTAATACAGAGAACTTACATTTGCATCAGTAAATAATAAATGTCAGTGCTTCCTTTTTTGTGATGTACTATATGATATTGTGATAGCAATGGCTAGATGCAGTGATTCTCCCTTCGGATCACCTCTCTTAATTAAGAAATAATGCCTGTGCTGTTGTCTCTGCAGTGGTTTTATTTAATATGCAGTTTTCAATGTGGCAGTCGGCATACACATGGGGGTGGTGGGGGGTGCTTTGAAATATCTCAACATGTGTATAATGAAATAAATCAAACCAAACCACAAGAAAAACTCTTAACTACAGTATTTTGAGGTTAAGACACAAAGTAATTCTTGACAATAAGTCATCTCTGGCTGCATACATTTGGATGCACTTGAAGGCCATCGCAGATTACCGGTAGTAACATAATGCAGGCATTCATCTGTGGAGCACATCTAACTAGATAAGAAAAAATGGGCACTCTTCCATCATATGCCTTATTGTCTATACACAAAAATGCATTTTCACTTATTTTAAAAATGGTCAATCCAACCCTGCAGTGCATGCAAACAATGAGCTTAATATGGAAAACACTGTCTTATTATTGAATATTAAATTGAATTAGTAATGTTAAAATACATCTGACAATAACATTTCACATTTATAAAAACATACAAGTTAGAAAAAAAGAATCATCCATAATAGTTTCTTTATAGTGAATTTAGAGGGCAGGCACTGATTTTTTCACGGTACTACTGACATTAGATTACTGAGTTGAAAACTATGTATTGGAGGCAGTGTTTTCTGTTATGAGATGTTATTCTCCAAGTTGTGTACAGCTATTGGCAAACATTTTGCATCACTTAGAATTTTAGGATTGAGACATGATTAAAAAAAACCTATAGAAACATATTTTAGATATTTTATTATCGTGTAATCAAAGAAACTACAAAATTATATCACAAAAGTCTACTGGAAGCCATAATAGTAGTACAGTATTTCATGTTAGATTTCAAAATGTCACTTTTTTAGTTTTTTGTTAAGTATATGGACAACTACAAAACCATATATAATTCAATATGTTCATTTAACATTATTCAGCAGGTTTCATTCAACTTTATGAAGCAAAATTAGTTAATTCTATAAGGTGATGCGAAACCTTTGTCCATAGCTTTATGTTGGTGATGGCGATCCTCTTTTTTGCTACATAAAACTCATTGTCATGGTAGATCAGCTATCATAAATACATATACATATGAATGTAATTTCTGGTAAACAAAAATGTAAAATAAATGAACTTATTTCTCCCAGAAACCAGTACTGATTTTTCAAATGTATACAAAAGTCAAATAGACACGTGTTTGCCTTTTATTAATGATTACTGATCAATTTGAATCCCTCTGTGAGTAAAAACAGGCAATTTATAGACACACATGTTGTTGTTTTTTTTGTTGTTGTTTTTTTTTTGTAATTACTCTTAAGTGCTCACATTTGATTACCCTGTCTAATTTATATTTGCAGATATAATTATCCTGTTTAGCATTTTTGGCTCATTAAACATAAAGAGACAACTTGGCCATTGTCAACACTGGTATTTGCACTTACTGGTTAGTGCATTGATTTACATACCCTGCCTAATTTGGATGAGCTGAATTTATTAACCTTTTTTTTTTTGCTTCTTATACGAAAAGCCTAAGATGCTTATAAGAAAACACAAAATGAACTCGAAAATGTTACTCAAAAAAAAAAAAATGTATAGGGGTGGGTGATCTTAAAATCTTAAAACAGCTCAACAGCACTCATGACCTATACTTCTTTTGATCAGATTTGCTTCTTGGACCATGGGACTGATAAGGTGACCAGTTCTGTGTTCTGAAAATGGTTCTGAGCTTTTGCCACAAAGTCTAAAGAACATCTGTAGCCCGTACTTTTCCCACTGCTACTGTCGATGTCAGTCATTTAGAATGGTATACGTATGTTCTGTTCTATATTACTAGTCAGATGGAAACGTGGCATCCTGTATGTTGAACATTTTTATGTTGAAACCTATATGTTTTTATATTCAATTCCTAAGGAAAAGTTTCTGCTAAACCATTTGAACATTACTTGTATTTTTCCCAGGAGCAGCAAACTGTACACCTACGTATAGCTATCCCTAATTGCTTTTGCGACATCAGTCACTGATGTCAAGGGGCTGCTGTGCTTTGGGGTTGACTGCTAAAAGATGTAAAAAGGTTTTCATCTTAAACGTGTTAGAGTGGTGCCAAGTAAAAGATATAAGGTCTCGAACCCAACCACAGCATTATAACAATTTAATTGTGGGGATCTATCCAGACCAAACAAGTCCCATTCCTAAGGGAGTTGAGATCCCTTGATCTTATCAACTTCCAGTAGAATTGTGTTGGTTCCATGACAGACATATGTTTTATACATTTATTATTCAACAGTGCACCCCAAGAATCAGACATTTGTGTTGATATTTAGTTGACATATATTAACCTATTTATAAACTATAACATATATAAGGCTTCTGTTTTTCGGGTTTTATTAATTGTATTTTTCGGTGCTTATTTTTAGCTATTTTCGAGTTTTATGTTGTGGCGGAGTGTCCCGCCCCTATTTATTATTATTTGTGTTTTGTTTCTTTTGTTATTTATAATTTAAAAACCCCATGAGGATGCATGACTGATCAGCTACTGATTATTTAACTAGCTGACAGTCATGCATCCTTACCAAACGTGTGCAGACTGTGGCCGAGGGGTAATAAGATAATTAACAGCTAGTTAACCCCTCGGCCAGAGTATAAGAACCTGCAGCTGTCCGTACTGGGTTGTTGAGGGTTGGAGTGTACAGAGTACGGGGAGCAGAGAGAGAGAGAGCGAGGAGAAATAACGACATAAAAACAATTGCTAAAACATGCTGGATTAGCCAGCACGACACTTACTTGTTTGTCTGTTTATTCGTTTGGCCCTCGTGCCCTTTGGTTTCTGTTTTGTTTGTTTAAATCTTTTGTTTTATTTATTAATAAATACGCTGAGTGCCGTTGCACTCAGCTTCACCCGCCCATCCATTGTTTTGGTTTCAGTTACTTCCTGGTCCGTGACGTCATCAACCTCACCACTGCGAGCCAGCCTGCCAGATATGTAAATAGTTTTTTTCGGGGCTTTCGTTTTTAATATACTGTATGAAATTAGTGTTTTTGGTTACTTTCCAAAATGCTTGAGCGTTTTTTTTCTGTCAAAATATGTACAGTAACTCGACAGTACTTGCACACTTAAGTTGTACCTTTCCTTTGCTGTCTTCTACAACGAAATCCCAACGAAATCCCTATGGTCACGGACACATTCTTCTGGGTCTCCAATAGAAATGTAGGAATGCGCTGTCACTCAGTAGTGGGGGGGGGGTGGTGGTGTCAATACCTGTGTGGCAAAGTGCCCCCGTGTATATTGTATGTTACGTGTTGTGTGTAAATGTTGGTGTATAGGCATTGGTACACGGGATATAAGCGGGTCTGTGTTTCACGTGTATTTAAAAATGTAGATTTGTATTTAGGCACGAGGATGCCACAAATCACTTCACGTGCATTTAAAGTATTAGTATGTGAACACGGGGAAAGTGCACTTTAATTTATTCACGTGCAGTTGTACCGAGATTCCAATTGAATGATTGACTAGCAATCGAGTCTCGGTACAACTGCATAAAAGCAACATGTTTTCACTCACTTTCGGGGTGGTGTGTTGGTGAGTGGAGAACGGGAGAGAGGAGATATAAATAATTGCTATCGCGTGCTGGTAGGACCAGCACGATACTTGTTTGTTTAGAAGCTCACCGTGTTTGTCTGTGTAGTCCGTTTTTTGTTTACCTGTTTATTTTGGCCGCAAGTGCCGTGTCCTGTTTTTGTGTTCTGTTTATTTATTAAATGCTGAGCGAAAGCATTCGCTCAGCTCCACCAAACTCCACCTCTCGTTTTGTTTATTTATTTCCTGGCTCTGGTCTGACGTCACCCACTCTGGCCGTCTTTGTGACACGTGGTGTCAGAACCGGGATCTACAGCGCCTCCAGGACTCAGGCCAGAGCAGGAACCGCAATTTGTTGTTTTAAAAAACAACAACAACAACAACAAAATAAAAAAAATGGAAGGCTGGAACTGGAGAGATGGCTGCCAGGATCTGGAGGTCCTCCTCGGTGGTCTAGAGGACCAAGGCTGGTGCCTTGCCTGTGGGGAGTTCGGGCACCCGGTGGTGCGCTGCCCCTACCAAGAGGGAGAGGAGGAACTGGCCCAGGAGAGGAAGGTGAGGAGGAGGCAGAGAAGGGAAGGGGAAGAGGAAGGCTGAGTGTCCGCAGCCCAAGTGGGAGGAGCCTGAGTGTCCACAGCCCAAGCGGGAGGAGCCCGAACGTCCTACGCCTGAGTGGGAGGAGCACGAACGTCCTACGCCTGAGTGGGAGGAGCCCGAACGTCCTACGCCTGAATGGGAGGAGCCTGAACGTCCTACGCCTGAGTGGGAGTCGGTGCGTCCACGGCCCAAGAAGGGGAAGGTAGAGCATCTACAGCCCCAGTCTCCACCAGCAGAGGGTGAATTCCTGCTGGTTCCACCTCCATTGCCATGGGAGGACTGCTTGCAGCTCCCACCTCCACCAGCAGAGGGTGAGTTCCTGCTGGTCCCGCCACCTCCATCGGCAGGAGCAGAGCAGCAGGAGCTGCCTCTGCCTCCGCCACCTCCACCGCCAGGAGCAGAGCAGCAGGAGCTGCCTCTGCCTCCTCCACCAGCAGAGGGTGAATGCCTGCTGGGTCCCTGTCCACCAGCAGAGGGTGAATGCCTGCTGGGTCCCTGTCCACCAGCAGAGGGTGAATGCCTGCTGGGTCCCTGTCCACCGGCAGAGGGTGAAGGCCTGCTGGGTCCCTGTCCACCAGCAGAGGGTGAAGGCCTGCTGGGTCCCTGTCCACCAGCAGAGGGAGAATGCCTGCTGGTCTCCCCTTCCGAGGCAGAGCCGCACCAGTCCCCTGCAAGAGAGGGAGGGCCGCACCAGTCCCCTGAAACAAGGGTAGACTACACGCCGCTCCCACCTCCGCCGCCAGGAGACTATACGCCGCTCCCACCTCCACTGGCAGGAGCACAGCAGCAGGAGCTGCCTCTGCCTCCGCCACCTTCACCGGCAGGAGACTACACGCCTCCGCCACCTCCACCGGCAGGAGCAGAGCAGCAGGAGCTGCCTCTGCCTCCGCCACCTTCACTGGCAGGAGCAGAGCAGCAGGAGCTGCCTCTGCCTCCGCCACCTCCATCGGCAGGAGCAGAGCAGCAGGAGCTGCCTCTGCCTCCGCCAACCCCACCAGCAGAGGATGAATGCCTGCTGGTAACACTTCACCAACCAGCAGAGGATGAATGCCTGCTGGTATCACTTCCCCACCGTCAGAGAGAGGAGCAGGAGCTGCCTCTCCCTTCACCAGAAAAACCAGGACTAGATGCTGGCGGTCCTCAGCAGCCCTTGCATAGGCTGCTGAGGAAAGCATGGGAAGGACCGCCCGGCTGCAGTGGCCGAGAAGAGGGCCAAAACCCGCACCCCAGCTTGGCCTGACTCCCTGCCTTGCTTCGCCCAAGGATGTCTGCCTCGCTTCGCCCAAGGATGCCTGCCTCGCTTCGCCCAAGGATGCCTGCCTCGCTTCGCCCAAGGATGCCAGTTGCTCCGCATCGCCTGGGGTTGCCAGCCGCTCCGCATCGCCTGGGGTTGCCAGCCGCTCCGCATCGCCTGGGGTTGCCAGCCGCTCCGCATCGCCTGGGGTTGCCAGCCGCTCCGCATCGCCTGGGGTTGCCAGCCGCTCCGCATCGCCTGGGGCTGCCTGTTGCTCCGCATCGCCTGGGGCTGCCTGTTGCTCCGCATCACCTGGGGCTGCCTTTTGCTCCACACAGGGTATAGGGTACGAGGGAGAAGTGGAGCTCCCGCTGCCGCCTCTATGGCCAGGGGCTCCCCTCCCGAGTTCGCCTCCCGAGGGTCCGCTGCTGCTGCCGTCGCCTCCCGAGGGTCCGCTGCTGCTGCCGTCGCCTCCCGAGGGTCCGCTGCTGCTGCCATCGCCTCCCGAGGGTCCGCTGCTGCTGCCGTCGCCTCCCGAGGGTCCGCTGCTGCTGCCGTCGCCTCCCAAGGGTCCGCTGCTGCTGCCGTCGCCTGGGGTCGCCAGGGATCCTGCTTCGCCTGGGGTCGCTACACTGTGGCCAGAACCCCATGAAGGGAGCTGCGGCCATGAAGAAAGGGGGAGGTCAGGAGACCAGCTCCCCAGCCGCATTCCGTGGCAGGAAACACGGTGGCCAGAGCCCCACGGAGGGAGCTGGCGGCCATGAAGGAGGGGGAGGTCAGGAGACCAGCTCCCCTCGCAGCAGTTTTGCTGCTGGAGATCGTGGTCTGAGCCCCACGGAGGGAAATGCCGCCATGAAGAAGGGGGAGGTCAGGAGACCAGCTTCCCCAGCCGCACTTTCGCGGCAGGATAGTGTGTGGCGGAGCCCGGAAGAGGGAGCTGATAGCCACGAAGAAGTGGGGAGTGGAGGACATTCCACCATGGCCACCCCCAGAAACACCTTGCTTCTCCCTCTTCCGGGACTTTAAGACTGAGGGGGGAGGTGGCCATTGAGGCCATGTGTGCTTTACACAAGGGGGGGTATATGTGGCAAAGTGCCCCCCCTGTGTATATTGTATGTTACGTGTTGTGTGTAAATGTTGGTGTATAGGCATTGGTACACGGGATATAAGCGGGTCTGTGTTTCACGTGTATTTAAAAATGTAGATTTGTATTTAGGCACGAGGATGGCACAAATCACTTCACGTGCATTTAAAGTATTAGTATGTGAACACGGGGAAAGTGCACTTTAATTTATTCACGTGCCGTTGTACCGAGATTCCAATTGAATGATTGACTAGCAATCGAGTCTCGGTACAACTGCTTAAAAGCAGCATGTTTTCACTCACTCGGGGTGGTGTGTTCAGTGAGTGGAGAACGGGAGAGAGAGGAGATATAAATAATTGCTATCGCGTGCTGGTAGGACCAGCACGATACTTGTTTGTTTAGAAGCTCACCGTGTTTGTCTGTGTAGTCCGTTTTTTGTTTACCTGTTTATTTTGGCCGCAAGTGCCGTGTCCTGTTTTTTGTGTTCTGTTTATTTATTAAATGCTGAGTGAAAGCATTCGCTCAGCTCCACCAAACTCCACCTCTCGTTTTGTTTATTTATTTCCTGGCTCTGGTCTGACATCACCCACTCTGGCCGTTTTTGTGACAACCTGTCATACAGTAAGAGAAATAAGTCCCCAAAGTAAGGTAAAAATGTCCTTCTCCTTTTTCTCCCAACATATTTTTTTGCAGACCCCAGGCACTTTTATCCACGCATATGTATTTTACAGGACATCCGAGTTTAATGACAATTAACTTGTTTTGTCAACATGCAAATATACTAGGGGACACAATTATTTTGACGTCTTTATTATTTATATTAAATGATTTATTTCTGTTTTAAAATAGAACATTTGCCTGAAAAATATATTTCTTTATATAAATATTTAAAAAAAGTCTGGCATGCGTGGGATTTGAAACTATAACCTTCAGTTTGCAAGTGTGTTGTGTTATACTGTAATCAGTGCTACACGATTAGTTGAGACAAGAATTATTTTGAAAGATGAAGACAGCCAGCTGAGAATTCTTGAGAGACTTATATTTTTGAGATTTTTCGAGTCATCATTCATCATCATCATCATCCTCATCCTCATTCTGAGATGCTGATCTTGAGCTCTGAAAATTTTTGGTTTCCTGTCAGTGTAATGCTCATTGTGGTCCCTATTGGCGTAAAGAAGTACAGTTTCCTCTCTCGATACTGGTTGATGAGAGTAACGCTACGTGGAGCACAGTGAGAAAGTCAGCAAACTTAAGCAGCCGGCAGAGGACAAACCGAGTGCAGGTCTGAGTACAGAAAACAGTTATGTTTTAGGAATAAATGCCGTGCTGTCTTCGGGTTAACCAGGCGAATTGGAATTGGTAAATCAGGTTAGTGAGGCTGGGGCGCTGCTTTCCCTGTAGCTGGCTGATTTTTAGTGTTAGTATTTTTAAACCTTTTATTTTCGGTTTGGGTTCTGTGTGTGCATTTCTTTTTCTTTTTCTTTTAGTGGGACACACTACAGTCAGGGATGCACTGCAGATTTGTCTTTTTTTTTGTGGACTCTATGTATAAAATCTGGACCTGTGTCTCAGATTTTTTTATAGTTTTTGTTTTAACTATTTATTTATTATTTTTGCTGCGTGATTTTATCATTATTTTTGTTTATTGGGACTTGTGCTTTTAGACATTTTTTAAAAATTTTTGCTGGACTATTTTTTGTGCTGTTTATTGTTTCATCACCTATCCACACCCGAGAGGACATCACCCGCAAGTCTTTTACTGGGACACCAGGCCACGGACAGTGGTGTAAGGTGGTCCCCCACGTGTAGAGGCAGGATTTTAGAACTATATCCATACCCTTTTACCCACTCCCTCATATCTCTCCCCCTCCCCGTCTTCTTCTCCCACTTCCTTTCCCTACTATCTTCACTCCAGGACGGCTTCCGGAGGTGACCAGGATCCTGAGTGGCGCTGAGCTGATTCAGGCTGAACGACATACTTTTCCCAGCAATGAGGCCATTCCGGCAGTTTTACATTTCTTCCCCCTGTGTGGCCCTTAATTTTTGTGACGTTCTGTTTTTTATTTTTATTTTTTTCGATTTTTTTTTTTTAAATCTTGCTTTTGGACACTAGTATTTTATCATTATTTTTTAAAATTTTAGATGCTTACCTTTGTCCTGCAAATATACTATAACCAATAAAAGCTTCCTCATAATACTTACCTGTTGGTGTGCCTCCTTACTGTGCATTTGGTGTGTAGACCCCCGGATCAAAACGAACCTGTGCAAAGAAAGAATAATTGTCAGTAATATTGTCAGTGGGAGTAACCTCCCAGTGAGTCCTGGTGCTCACTAGCCTCCACCAGGGTGGCGTTGCCTAGGATACGAGTACTTTACGGTGACATACTGTATATAATATAATATTATATACTGTGCAGTCCAGTTCTTGATGACATAATGTCCCTTTAAGTACATCATTTCTTAATAAAATGAAGAGACCTAACAATAAGCAATGGGACCACAATAACCACTAACTAATAAAAGAAAAAATGCAGAAAGGTGATTTATTTTTTTATAGTTTGTGCTATTTCAAACGTGCCTTTTCTGGCCACACATTGTATTTCATTTTTAATTTACCGACTTTTCTTGATGAAAACTAATCTGGTGGGTTACTAGACGTCCTCTGCTTTTGATCAACTCTGAGGACACTTGATTTTTAGTCCTGTGCGAATCATGCTTAAATGTGGATTAAAATAATTGCAGACATGACACTGTGAACCAGTACTCAGGACTCAGTTCTTCTGCCTGCAGCATATAGTCCAGAGATGGTTTAGGTTTGTTGCCTTGCTTCATGAGACTTCAAGTACTACTGTACTCTATTCCATTCTTTCTGACAAATAGTAACATCTTCTTTGATAGTTTTGTTGTCGTCCCAGTTCACCTTGTTATATGAATGTAGCAGGGCAGAGGAGAGCCCTGTACATAATTAGTGGGGCAGGGCAAAACCCTGCTGTTAAATGTATTATTGTGGGGTGTATTGTGATTTAAAATGTATTGTGTTGTGTTTATTTAGAACGGATGAATGTGTGTTATTGTTTGGCAGAGTGGATAGGGTTAAAGGCCCATCCCTCTAAACACATGTAGAATGTAACCATCTCCAGATTGATTAATTTATTGCTAATCAGGAGATGGTCACATGTATAAAAACCCGCAGCTTTGGCTGAACAGGATGGGTGTTCAGGAAGGAGGAACGGGAGCAAGAGAGAGGAGAAATTAAAAACAAAAGTGAAAAGAAAACTCTATTCTAGGATCAGTGAAGGCGACTGCCCAACCTGACCTAGGTTTTGTTTTTTGTTTTCTGTGTTCGAGATTTGGTTTTGTCTAAATATTTATTTTGCTCTGTGAGCGTTGTTTTGTATACACATTTTATTTTATTTTTGTGTTTATAAAAACACGCTCAAGCGTTTCACTCATAGTACCTGCCTCAGTGTCAGCTTCCTGGTCTGGGGATGTCACCACAAAGCTTCCCTGTCACAATTAAATATTCTTTTTCAGTCAGCTCAATGTTTTGTTGTGCAACAGCTTTTAAAATTCAAATGTTCTTTGCTGTCACCCTTTATGAATGTTGCAGCATTCCATTCATGATTATAGTACTAACCTGGACACTGGTGCTAATGACTGCTCTTCATTTTACAAGTGGTCAAGCCAGACTGTGAGTGCACTAATGACCTTGCCTGAAGAGCCTTCTTTTTAACAAGTAAATAGGGAAAACTGTTTTAATGTGGTTCACTCTCAAAGCCTTAATACCAGTATCACTAAACTTCAGCATAAATATTGTAACTATCCCAGGAGGTGTTCTGCCTGAAATATACCTCGAAAATAACAAGACTTTGACAGCAAATGAGAAGGACTTATACCTCCATTTGAGTGGCATCAAAGGTCCAGTGCCCTGTTGCATACCATGTGTGCTCAGCTTGTGACACCTAAGCAGCCCAAAAACAAAAAAACCCCACAGGGATTCAATTTAGCAGGGGTCCTATCTATATGACTAGCCAGCGTACACCACCAATCGAGCATGTACAGCTTCATCCAACAGCCGAAACTAGTGTCAATTACCCCATAAATGAGTCCACCCAAGCCCCTTAAAATGTCATATTTCAACATTGCATCAAAATGGAAAATGGCATTAAAACTATTTCCGAAAGTAAAACAGCTTGCTATAAAAAAAAATCCCTTGGTGTTATTTAGGTTTGATGATACTAAAACATTGTTCTGTGAATCCCTTTACAGGTAACCAAATAGTAATTATATAAAACAAAACAAAAACAAAATAATCAGATTATAGAATCAGAGAGATAAACTGTTTAGTTATTCCATGTGAACAGTGCAAGTTCTAAAACCACAGTTAGGGCCAAGGCCTTTGAATTTACAGCTAAATAAAGCTGGCTCTATCACAAGATCCTTCAGGCCAATTTTTCAAAGATTCAGTACTAAAAATGTTTTATCTCTAAACATAAATCTGTATAATTTAACATGAGAATACTCTAGGCATGAAACATATTATGTCCCCAGGGCTTGGACAAGATGGGTAAATTAAATATTTATACCTCAGCTTATTTAGCATTTTTGGGCTAGGAAATCTTTGTGGGCTTGCTTTATAAATCATCAAATGTACGTGGTATACATTACATTAATGTCTGAATTCTGAATGTATTGCAAATGTATGTGTCAATTTATGTGTCCTTTAACCTACTAATAAGGAGTGAAAGTTTCAAAGTTTTGTCGTCAAAGAGTGTAACAAAAAAATTCCTTGCATCAGTGACTGCAGTTGTTCATTGTGTCTTCCACTCATGGATGGTTTTAACTTTTTAGATGCACAGATAACAAACAGAAAAGCTCATTATAATAGAGGGCTGTGCTTATCTAGCATTTTTGTATCTTAATATTATTTGCCTTTTTGTAAGACAATCTGTGACCCGAGCCACGTGTAAATACAGGCCTTTGCAAACAACAACAAGAGAGTTGAGGGTTTCTTAAATAGAGAAAGGGGTTTGCTCTGTACTGAATGAGTGGACATTTTGAAAAGAGCTTTGAAACAGACTTTAAAGTTATAAATGTAAAAAGTTGTCAGGATGTTAACAATGAAAAGAAAAATTTCAAGTACGTTATTTAAACAGTTGTTGCAACACGTGGGCACGCATAACCCTATATTTTTCGGAACCCTGCTACTAAAGTACGTTTGTCAACAAATTATTGAAGCATGACATAAAAAAACAAAGAGTAGTTCACAATTATCTTGATTATATGAATATGTCATATTCCTCACATATGTAGATCTTTATAAGATCTACATATATCTACATACAAACTGTGGTAACCTAATACTGGAGAATGACCTATTCGAAGTAGTGTAAGTCATGTGACTGCTTCCCTGGTCCATTTAAGGGAAAGTGCTCCCTCATCCCCTTAAAGATGATATTACACATACCTTCATTATTCTTAGCACAAGTATTTAATTCTTCTCCACCTGGCTACATATGTTTCCTTTTTATAAAGTAATGTTCTTCTGGAAGCTACATTTGGGCTGGGTTTTATTCATCCTGTACGTTTTTTTATGAAACAGCATGCAATCAAGCTAATAACACTTGACATGACACGTCAGTACCAAATGTACAACAATCTGTTTGATAAGAAAATAGGTCCTCAACTTTTGAGCAGCTTGCTAGGAGCACAGCTTTATGTTTGAAGAAATAGAAGGTACTTTAAGAATAGCTCTGATGAATTACAAGTTGATATTGATATATTTTAGCTATGGCTGAGAAACTACAATAGAGGACATTGTCTAATATTACCAAGAAATAAAACATAAAAGGCCCTTTGTAGGGTGCTAATCTTGCAGACTGCCAGGAAAATAAGATAAGTCATTACGTGCAAATATCAATATCTAAATAATATTACCACCAATCAATAATGAAAACATCCACCTGTTACCAAAAATGAGTCCATGATCTCCATACGACTTAATACCTTTGCACAAGATACCTACGAACCAACGGGATTGATCATTCATATGTGTGTGTGTGTGTGTGTGCAGACAGTACAAAGAAAAAATAATTCATCATAAAGTTAAGTACTGTTATTACCCATGGGGTCTGTAAACACTGGTGTGACAACGCATGTGCCAGGCTGCATTTCTATACTGTTCAGCAGTTCTTTGCACTCTATGACTGGGTTGTTTTATTTTCTTATTTTTTTAAAGCTAGTATTACATTTAAATATAACATATGCAGTAGCTTATTATGAGAAAATAGCCATACCTTTTGGCCAATTTTTTAAAATTATTATTTAGAAATATGGTTTACTATGTAGAGCAACTGTATTGTTTCTCTCACAGTCAGAAGATTACATAACAATCCTGGAACAAGACACCCAGATTCAATACCATAATAAGGACACTACTGGGATTTTGAAGCAAGTGCAAAGGCATTTTTTAGAGAGGAAGAAGCAATTAACAGTATACAACAAGGAAGAAGAATAACAGGAGATCATATTTAAAAGCTGGGTTCACAAACTAGTACAATAAGGTAGTCCAATATTAGTATTGTCTGTAAAAGTCTTCCTGTCACAGCTGGTTTAACAGACCCCTTAATATCAAATGTTAGTTTATAGGTAGCGTTATATTTAAAAAAAAACTGACTAAAATGGTACATGCTTTAATATTTTGAATACCCAGGTTTTTGTTTACCAAGACAAATACAAATGTGCAATTATTATATTTTTTTGTAAAACTTCTCTAACCAAGACAGAAACAGAAAGAAAAATGCATTATCTTAGCAATATATTAGTATTCCTCCAAAGGCAGTATCAATGATCCTGAAGCCAAACTGAAGCCAAGTTTTAATTTGCTGTTCAATACGTTTAGTGTAATCTTTTGAAAGAATTGTTTTGCATTGCTAGAATGTAAAGATTTAATTTAATTTAGAATCTTAAAAGACTATGAAAGAAAAAAAAAAGGATTTCTACAACTTTCAAAGCACTAGAGGGCACTAGAGATTTAGTATAGAAAGCAATGACTATTTAATATTTTATTAACTGTTCTCAGAAGTACCGGTAAATATGATATTAGTGTTGAGTGCAAACTCAATTCAATTTTGTAATGCAAAAAAAAAGCAAAAAAAAAAAAACTACTACTACAAAATTGCCTTTACTTCCACAAAGCAAATTCAGGAAAGCATTAATAGCTTAATTCACTTTTAAGAGAAGGAATGATAATTGTTTAATAATATGTGACATTTAAACCATATGTGTTGTTATTAATAGTTATATTTGCTTCTTAATATATTTCTTCCATCATGTTTCCTGCTTATTTTAAACATGAACTTTGTTTTTTTAATCACCACAATGCTTTCTGACCACTTGTGGTGAAATGTCTGTCCTTGAAAATACACTCATGTGGGAAACCGAGACTTCAAATCTGAATTCTTACTTGCACTACAAAAATAATAGCAAACTGTTTTAAACACTGCACATTAACCCTCCCTTTGATGTTTCCATGACAACATGTACAGACGCCTGGGGCATGTGAACGCAGTTCATGCCGTTTACAGCTGGAAGCCCACTGTATTGGGATTGATGCAGTCCTGCACAGCAAGAACTTGGTTTATTAAAAACCAAACCAATATTATTTGGCAACTAATAGAGATTTATTGCCAGCTTTACCTAATGTTAAAGAGTATAATGATAATTAAGTATGAGTCAGTGGTATTTTACTTTAAGCAACACAGTCATTTGGTTTCAAGCATTTCAATTAGTTATATTCAATTATGCAAATTACAAGCCTTATGACTTTGGAGCCACGATACATTGCTGATGTGGGCATTGTATATGTTCATATAAAGTAAAAATCATCTATATTCTCTATTGGCATAAATCAGATCACTCTTCATACTCAATGACAATTACAATTACAGTAAGAAAGAAATAAACTGGAGAAGACATTTCAAACTATGTTTTATGTTTTACTCAACACAGTGTACAGAAACTTTGGTAGGATCTACAATCTCTGAACTAATCTCCTCTGTTCAATAATAAACTAACACTGCAGAAGAGATTGATCATGGTGGATACACGGTTAGGGTGGATGTGTGATGGGCGGATTACTGTGTATATATCAGGTGTGAAACCAATCGTGTTAGAATTAACAATGCATCAGAAACCGAACCAGCTGGTGGTGATGTAAAGGCGGTTCTACAGCACCCGCGAACGATCTTGGTGGCATGAGGGAACGATCTTGGTGGCATGAGGGTCTCCACGTGAATATAACTGTGTTCCATTTTTCCTGCACATTATGGGCGACTAGAATGAAACTGACCAATCAGAAGCAATGTCAATACACAAACACCTGGACAATGAGAAACTGATTCTTGAAGTGCAACGGTGTCTTCTGCTCTACGATTGCTGATTAAGTACATATAAAGACAACACTAAAAGGGCAATGCCTGACAGAACATCACAGCCATTATTGGTGTGTCTGGTGAGTGCATTTAATGTATCTATAGCAATGAAATGTAATTATTTTCAAATGTGTTTCTATTATCACTCAGCTGTGAGCTGAGAAAGAACTAGTGCCATATCTGAGGAAGAGGGATGGAGATCAGTGTGTGTTTTATGTGTAGTTGGTGGGAGGTGGTGCACTCAGCAGCAGTGAGAAATGTACTTTCCAATTATGCAATTTGCAAAAAATCAGTATAGTAGTAGGGTCATTTCATGGTAATCGGGTACAAAAAGTGGGACAAGACCTACAAACAAATATGTTCAAAAATGGAAAATAAAACTATCATAGTAATCTATATAGTTTCTATTTTCTGTATGATGTTGTACTCTAAGATTTTAGGTTTTAATTATTTGTACCCCCATTGTAAGGTTTTTTAATGTACAGTTAAACTGGTTTTTAGTTGAATCTAGTTAAATATCCATCTATGTTAGTACTCTCTTTTTTTTGATGGTGTAAATGTAATTTTCTCCAGCTGTCACTTCACAGCTGGTGTAGTCCCCCAATGGATATTTAAATAGGACAACTAAGACTATGACTACGACTACTAAGAAGAAGAAGAAGAAGAAGAAGAAGAAGAAGAAGAAGAAGAAGAAGAAGAAGAACTGATCAAAATGTAGGGCTCTCTTTTTTGTAAATAGTTTAAAATGTATACTAAAACACAGCGTTTTAATACAGAACCAATATGAGGTTTGTTCCTTTAAATGAGTTGCCCAGGAGTTAAACGTGAATCCTCTGGAAAGAAAACAAAGATTTAAAAAACTCACATTTTGGTTTGAATATGGCAGTTGGAATACTTAATTCTGGGAACACCCACCAAATTGTTTGCTTTGGTACTTAAGATAGGAAGGAATGTAAGTCCTATATGTGGTTAATTGGACTTAGTTAAATATAGCAACTGTGCCCTTAATTCAGGCACTTAGACAGGTCATTTATGCACATAATTCTTTTGAAAATGGGGCCCTGTCTTTTTACTGAAAAACTACACTTAAAGTTAAATAAAAATAATGAAGTAAATTATAATCCTCAGAACATTCAGATTATGGTAGCAGAAAAGTTTAAAACTAAAAAAAAATAATGAAAGATTTCAAATGTTCACATAAACAAAAAAGGAACATTTTTTACCTGATTATCGCACAATACCATGGTAGTTTACCTTGTCTTATCTTTATGATACGATTCTGCATTCTAAATAGTGTTCTGCTTAATGAGGAGTGAGAGGTACGAGGGACTTGGATTAAAGCATTACAAATTATTGTGTATAGCAAAGTATTGGACATTCTTCCAGGCTAGTACATACCTACAGGCCCATACAAACTAAATTATAATCTTTGATAAAGCTGGTAACAATCGAATTGGCTACCAGAATCATGTAAATTATTGAGGTTGCTGACTGTAGTTTTTTGGAGGAGAAATGATTATCAGCTGCCTAACAATGAACTGTTTCTGGTATAATTCCCTTGCACCACCTCTGGTAATGCTGCCAGTATTGTTTTTTTATTTATTTATTGTGTAAACACATGCGTTTTGGCATAAAAATAGTTGGTATGCTGCAAAAATGTTCTGTGATAAGTGATGGATGATAAAATAAGCTTGGCTTTATAAAGTGTTGCTAGAGCAATGTGCCTAATCAATGCAAAACAGTGTTAACCTTCTGCAAAGTAGTTTTGAGTTTCATGTAGACACTATAGTAACTGTGACACTTAAACTGTAATAGAACTTTGTTCAGGGGAGTGGTGACCTTCCCTTTACTTGAAAATTTCCTAGGAAGGCTTGACCATGCCACCTCTTGTTTCTGTCTTGCACATTTCTCCTGAAATAGCCACCTTGCATCCTGCACATGATAATCAATTACAAATGCTAGTTTTTTCACTAATTACTTTTATAACCTCAAGCAAAAAAACTAAAGATAATGCATTATACTAAAGCATAAGTAAACCATACTATCAGTAAACCACATTACCAGGAAAAAAAGACCAAAAAAAGAGCTTGAAAACCCCTTTTTAGTCTTTCAGTGAGATATTATTGTGTTGTAATAAAGAACTGTATAAACCCCAAGGGTGAGCAGAATCCTACTGGGAGTCTAACATCTTTCCAACAAAAAACAAAAAATATGTCATAGCTTCACAGATGCAAATACCAAGGGTCAAAATACACTGAAAGCTATTCCCAAAAGCCCTTTTCTACATTTTCCGTGCCCAAGACATTCTATATAAGCAGATATAAGAACATAACATATGTTGGTTTCCTTCAATGAAAAGGAGATTGAGATCAAATTAATATACAGTACATACAGTATGCAAACACTTTATATCTTCTGACTGTTTTGCATGCATAATAAAGTCACACAGAAACAAAATCCTAATGAAAGGTTCAAGATGAGGAGGTGGAGGCCCTCACTTCAAACCCATTGTGATCAGCATGACAGCATATCTCCCATGGCTGGTTTGATGAATGGAGAGATGAATGTCAGAGACTCTCGGCACCTTCCCCAGCTAATAGGGTTTCCACATGTCAGACCTTTTAGATAATATACCAACATGATTATGAAGTAATAGACTATAATATTACTCACCTACAAGGATAGCAGGTCAAGGCGGTTGGTAGGTCCCCTAACTTAAAATCCCTTGTGAAGCCACCAATCTGTCACATACCTGTAGGTTATCAATTCACAGATATACTAGCAAAATGGTTGCTAGTCACCATAACCAAGTACATGTAACTGGAAAACCCCTGCTAGTTCTGACAGTATGACAGAGGCTGCTACTGTTATAAAAATGTATTGAATTCGAAACCAACCAACCTTTTTAGTGCTGGTGTTCTTCCCAAATAGGCCTATTATACACTTCTATGATTTTTTACTATTATTATTTTTATGTGCATATGGGGAACAGCTGGGAGAGGCAATCTGCTCCTCAAAACAGCAAGGTGCATATAAATAATACAAACCTACTTTCTTTAAAGTATTTCACATCAATCCAACACATGTGGGTCAAATCACAGGAATAATATTGCTTCTGTAGTTAAATGCCTCTATATATGGTTTGATACATATTGGCACCCAAAGCGGTTTCTGTATACAACTCTTATCATCCTGAGGATATGGAATGACCTCCAGGTACCATTACATTTCTGTTTGTGCTTCTACAGTCAATGTATTCAGTACAAGTGGATAAAGAATGCTAAATTGATGGGTTAGATTGAAAATAGGAAATGTATCAAATATTATTTGCCAAGGTATTCTGTGTGTGAAAGGTAGCTGTTTATAGTCTGAATGGACTTTGTGTTACTCATTTCCTCTCCCATGTACATTATGTAGAGATAGTAGAGGAAGAGATGTTGTGTGCGGTATTGCATTCTTTATAAATGGAGAGATTTAAAAAAACCCATCAAAAGGTCCTTTTCCATTCCATGTTAATTGGGGAGATGTAATATTTTGATTTACTCTTATTCCCATGCAACACTTTTTATTTGTAGTATTTTTTAATTTAAAAGAAAATGCTAATTTCAAAATGATAGCTTCTTGTCTTTCATGTTGTGTTGATTTGTTTTCTTCCTGGTGAATACCTCATTATTGGCTTAATTAGAAAATAAGTTTCATCTGCTTTTTTGTTGTTTTTTTTTCACCAATTGTGTCAGTTCAAATAACACTTTATACAAGTTCATAATAACTCAGATACGTGTTTCATTAAACCATGACAAGTACAACAAAATCTCTGAAAAACCGCATCCTATTAAAAAATATATTATTATTATTATTATTATTATTATTATTATTATTATTATTATTATTATTATTATTATTTATTTCTTAGCAGACGCCCTTATCCAGGGCGACTTACAATAAAAAGCAAATACATTTCAAGTATCATAATACAAGTAATAATACAATTAAGAGCAAGATAAATACAATGACTTTGGTTCAAGCAAGTACAAGTGTGACAAAATACAATTCAATAATACAGCAGATAACAGTGTCAGTGATAGTTACATCAGGATATAATTAAATACAAAATACTACAGATTAAACACTTGGCAGATTACAGTACTCTGAAGTACAGGATTAAATGCAGTAAAATAGGGGGCAGATAAGAGCAAGTAAAGCGCATTTAAGGAAGGGTGATAAGTGTCCCAGGGGAAGAACAGAGGAGTTCTACAGGTGCTTTCTGAAGAGGTGAGTCTTGAGGAGGCGCTGAATGTGGTCAGGGACTGGGCAGTCCTGACATCTGTAGGAAGGTCATTCCACCACTGCGGGTCGAGGGTGGAAAAGGACGGGCTCTGGAGGCAGGGGCGTAGAGGAGGTAGAGCTAGTGCAGGCGGAGCGGAGAGGTCAAGTGGGGGTGTAGGGAGAGATGAGGGTCTGGAGGTAGCTGGGTGCAGTCTGGTCAAGGCATCTGTAGGCTAGTACAAGAGTCTTGAACTGGATGCTGGCGGTGATCGAGAGCCAGTGGAGTGAGCGGAGTAGTGGAGTTGCGTGGGAGAAGCGAGGCAGAGAGAACACCAGGCGGGCAGTGGAGTTCTGGATGAGCTGGAGCGGACGGGTGGTGGACGCAGGAGGCCAGCCAGGAGGGAGTTGCAGTAGTCTAGGCGGGAGAGTACCAAGGCCTGGACCAGGAGCTGGGTGGCGTGGTTGGTGAGGAAGGGTCGGATTCTTCGGATGTTGCTCAGGAAGAATCGGCAGAGTGCGTGCCAGAGTGGAGATGTGCTGGGAATAAGAGGGCAGGGGTCCAGGGTGACTCCGAGGTTCTTAAGCGGAGGAAGAGGGAGAGAGTGTGGTAGATTCCAGAGGAACAGAGATAGAGATCAGAGGAGGGGAGGAGGAGGAGGGAAAGAAAAAGGAGGTCAGATTTAGAGAGGTTGTTTGAGGTGATGCAAGTGCATCCAGGAGGAGATAGCAGACAGACAGGTAGAGATACGGGAGGGGATGGTGGAGTCAGAGGTGGGGAAGGAGAGGAAAATCTGAGCATCATCAGCATAGAAATGGTATGAGAAACCATAGGATGCGATGAGGGGGCCCAGGGAGCGGGTGTAGAGAGAGAACAGGAGAGGACCCGAGACTGACCCTTGGGGGACTCCTGTTGAGAGAGGGCGAGGTGTGAAGGTAGCTCCACGCCAGGTTACCTGGTAAGTGTGGTTGGAGAGGTAGGAGGAGAACCAGGCCAGAGCAGTGCCAGAGATTCCCAGGTCAGCGAGAGAGGATAGTAGAATAGAGTGATCGACAGTGTCAAAGGCAGCAGAGAGGTCGAGGAGAATTAGGACAGAGGAGAGAGAGGCAGCTCGGGCAGACTTTAGTGAGTTGGTGACAGACAGGAAGGCGGTTTCAGTGGAGTGAGCAGAGCGGAAGCCAGATTGGAGAGGGTCGAGCAGAGAGTGGTTGGACAGGATGTGGTTGGATAGGATATAATACGGATAGTGCTTTGGCATATAGTTTGAAAATGTACTTTAATAAAGAGATGGCAATTAATAAAGAATATGGCAATTAATAAAGAGAATTAATAAAGAGATGGCAGCTAATACTGTATAATACTAGCATAAATCAATAAAAATAATTTGGCTTGTTATAAACCATCAATCTTGAAATCATGAACATGTAACCAATGCTGCAACAACTTCTTGTAACAAGTTGTCGGTTGTGAATTACACTGCATGCATTTCAAGTGTGTTTTGACTAATAACATGAAATCATTTATTTTCTTTGTTGCTGGAGACGTTTACTATAAAAGTACTGTAAACAATATATGCTTTAAATTACATTGTTCGACATACTGTACAATTAGTGATATACATCTACCGTAACTTGGTTTATTTCCAACTCATATTAACCCAATAACTAAGGCTTTTTGTCTGCATCTTCTTGGTACTCAAACTTAGATGGGGTCAAAAATAATCTTCTTATTTTATCACCTATTGCTACGACGCTTTACAAAAAAACATTCCTGAAAGGCAGTTTTACAATTCCAGAACTTATTTCAAGGAAAAGATGATTATGAAAACTTTTCAGGTGGCAGGTGTGCAAAAAAGAATATAACGTAATGGTAAACTGGAAATGTACAAACTTTGACAAACTAACCTAACAGTTAAGAATGAGTAGGTATTAGGTTCCAATGTTACATAGTAAAAAAAAAAAAAATTAAAAATTGATCTGGGAATCTAAGATTAAAATATCATGGTTTTACTGATTTTTTCATTAATTCGTTGAATTTTAATTACTCAGGGAGCAGTGGATATTGTCTTTGAAATAACTGGGTTTAAACAGTGTCTCCAGTGCAGGCAAGCAGACATGTGCTTCACAAAATAGTGCTGTGACATTTATTCCTGCATTGCCAGAGGGGTGAATGTGTCCTAATGAAGCACACAAGGACAATAAGATCTTGAGGCTGTGATTAATTCTCAGAAGCTTACTTTAATCACCAATTAATTATTGCTAGATTTGTTGGTTTACAAAATACCACAATCATTATACTGTGCAATATTGATTATTTTCTTTTTTTTTTTCGGGGGGGGGGGGAGGAGGGTTGCCTCCAGCATTGATTGTTAGTGCATGGAAAAAGTACACAAACAAATAACTTAAAATGAATGGGTACTGTAGTATTTGGAAAAAACAATATTAGATATACAGATATAATGTGTGTGTGGATAACAGCTAGTGAGAAGCCCACCTCTCCACCCAGTTAGTTCCCCAAACAAAAACAATGAAGGCAGTAGTCAAATTCTAGCCTGGGTTTATTTTGCATTCACAATTGCACCAATTATCACAGCAATTCAACACCTCCTCCTCTCTCCTCCCCACTACTACTCCAAGCAGGACTTCCAATCGATTGTGGATGCTGCTAATAATTACCAAACGAGGTTGATTAAGCAGGACTAGTCAGAGTATAACCACCTGCTACAGCATCTAAACATGATATTAACTGAATAGAAAAAAAGGTCAGAAAAAACATAAATACTTTTTTTTAAAGCATCTGAATTACAAAACAGAGGGGTTCATACTCTCACTAATATTACAACCTTGCTTAGCGTTTCGGGACCACGCCCCCAGTGTCAGAATTACAGGGGGCAAAACCTGAGTGGTCCTGGTTGGCCTCTTACAGGTATCTCTGGTTTCTCCGGCACCCACTGGCAATTCTCCCCATACCTGTAGGGACTCCTCATATGGAAGTTCAACTTTGGGTTCTTGCTATTCCATGTCTGGTTCTCTTCCGGGTCCAGCGACTACATCCTGACATGGACCTGCAAGGCTCCCAATAGTCTGTTAGTTTCTCTTTATTTCTTACCCCGGTATTCCTCACTAATACGCATTCACCAAGAAGCCAGGAGGAAAATGTACTCCGTTTGTCATACAGGTCCTTCTGGTGCCTTACTGTCTCTGAAGTGCACTCACCTGCCTTCCTGTAGGTGTACTGCAGCCACTTCTGGTGGTCCCAGACCCATTCCTCAGTAGAATATCTCTCTTGTCTATGGGGGCTCTAGCATGACGGCCAAACATGAGGTACATTGGTGATAAATTGGTGGAACGCTGGGCTAATTATAGGCATGCACCAGCTCTGGTAAGTACTAAGCCCAATGGTTCTTCTTGTCCTGCTCTAAGGTGCCCAACATGTTCAATAAGGTTCTATTGAACCGTCCTTATAGTCCATTGCATTGAGGGTGATAAGGAGTCATGTGACATTTCACAGAACATACAAAGTTATTTAATCAAGGTGGATTCGAAATTAGCACCCTGTTCAGAATACAGCTTTATTGGGCATCCAAAAGACTGGATTACATAATGCTATAGGATCCGCACTGTAGTCCATGCTATGTGATCACTTGTTGGTATTGCCCCAGCATACTTTGTAACATGTCAATCACTATAATTATTATTTATTTATTTATTAGCAGACACAAACAAAAAATAAAAATAAAAAATATAATATGTTGATAGCCACCCACTGAAGGTTCCAGGAACAGGTAATCCTTGGCCACAAGCTCTATTGGGAATGATATGAAATCGAAGTCGGGGGCTTTGATCAGATTTAAAAGATGACCTGGAGCCTGTCACCCAGAGAAGCCATGCTATCCCTGCAGTGGTCAAACTATTGTCCACCCTGCATTATCTTGTACCTGGGTCCTTTCAGGGGACTGTGGCAGCTGTTGCTGGTACTTCCCAGTCTGTTTTTTCTCATGCATTGTCAGTTGTGCTCAATGCATTTTTGAGGCCAACACCCAAATACCTATTTTTCCCTAAAATAAGGGTATACTTACAAGCCTTGAAAACAAATTTCTAAGACATTTCTGGTTTCCTCAAAGTGTTGGGAGCAGTAGACTGCACGCATGTGCCGCTAACCCCTCCAGCTCATTCTGAGCATCTGTATAGGAATAGGAAACACACCTATACTATTAATGTGCAGGTGGTTTGTAATTATGCACAATTTAGCACTGCACCACTGACTGACTTAAATAAAAACTGACAGTATATTTTGGGCTTATAGGTTACTCATGGTAATAGGAATTAGTGGTATAATGCAAGATTTCTTGCTGATCTCTTAAAATTCGTATTAATGAGAACTGACTGTCCTCCTTTAAGTATCATAACTTGTCAATGCGGCACCATGATCTATTTTGTGTTAATTGTCTAGGCTACTAACTAGGCCAAGTAAAAAATAATAGTAATAAAAAAGCTAAAATCATTTAGATTCAATTTAAAATAATCTTTTATATGCATTCAATCCATCAGCATGATGTATTTGTGTTACTGGTAGCCTACAGGCTAAAGTCAAAAGAAAGTGCTTTAGGTATTCATTTGATTATACAGATTTATATTTTTACATAATGTAATGTGTAGCCTACACAAAACACATCTGTGTTATTTCAGAGCAATAGTTAACATTTAAAAATACATTATAAATGTATGTGTGTGCGATTTTATTGTATTGTTTTTAAACCCGACACCTTATGTTTAGCGAGGGGCTACTTTACGATTATGAAAAGCTTTTTGATAGAAACACATTTTTTATTTGGGGGTGAAGTTGGAGGCCCCACTATAGAATCTGATGGGATTAAACTCCCTTTCATTATTTATCCGAAAAATGTCACACGACTCTTGCAATGCTAGAGATCTCACTAGGGGACACAACAGATAGTTAGTATATTGAGGCTCTTCATTAACATATTTTCTCTTAGTACATACGGCAAAATGTATACTTTGCAAATTGTCGCAACGAAAATGCAAATTATGGTATTTTTGAGCTGTGGCTGGCCCATCTGAGTACATCTACCCGAGTGATTTAGTTCTAAAAGCAATTTAGAATATAAAAAATGTTGCAAGAATAACAGCACTGTTGATAGTTACTCTCTTTCTTAAAGTATTGCAAAGGTTAACAAAGACTAAAAAGCTGTTTGGTTAATAATTATAAACTGCATAAGAAAAATCAACCAATCACTATGAGGATTTGTCAAAATTTCAGTGCATCTTATTGTGAATGTATGTCTTCCTGTGCATAGAATATAGAACATAGTTAATATTAAATGACAAGAACACTTTAAATCATGAAATGTATTTGTTTTAATATTTCAAAATACAAGCAATCCCATCTCTATTAAAATCACAGTTAGGGTTTTGTGCCCAATGCACCTTCTCCACAGCAGTTTTTACTTTTTTTGCACAATAAAAATCATAGAAAAAAGTTATTGCACTTGCGAAACTTGGCCTGTCAGTAGTTTTGAAATATGATTATGAATCCATGCATTTGCCAAAATACAATTCACTCCCAATTTTATTAACATATTAATTCTTTGAACTGTCATCAATTGTGATACATTTTGAGTCTTCTTTCCTGAAAAAAAAACATCCATCTCAATTCATTCTTTACACTTCAGTGCATTTTCCCCATTCTGCAAATAGAGTACCAGTGGTGGTTGTTGATATTCATTGCACCAATGATATACAGTGGGATGCAACTGCTGTAAAATGCTTATAGTTTATTCAATCACTCCTTAGCTGCATACAAACATTATGACAAACCATTAAATACAAAATTAAATACATTGTTTGCAGGGAAAATACAGCAGTTTTTGTAAAGTCTACAGCATTTTAAAAACATTAATGTTTTATATGGTGCCATCATGCCATTAATGGGGTTGTGTTTCTGACAGATATGTCACAGTATGATAAATGAGATATCTTAACAGATGTTTATAATATGACCTTTTTTGCTTACAATACTTTAGCACTGTCATATTAATAGCTACCTGATATCTCAAATAAGAAATGTTCCATTGGGGGAAAATTAGATGTAATTTATTATAAACTCTAGCATTTCAAGATATATATGAATATATGAAACTGTGGTATTGCTTGGCATGTCGAAAAATATGGGGGTCTGATCAGCATTTCCGATCTGTCCAAGCTGGTACTGTTTGATAGAAACGCTGAAATTGTAAAAGCTTCTTTGAATTCCTCAGGAAGCTAATGATGCTTCTTTGAAAATGGCTGCCTGTATGTCATGGATGATTCGAGATCGGGCAGTAAGGTTTTTGTTACGTCTTTTCTCGGCAGTAAGTCACGTTGCTGTTTGTGTACTGGGGCAGTGACGTCTTTCTTCATCTTTTCTCTGCAGCCAGTAAAGTTAATGTTTGTGTACTCAGGTAGTGACGTCTTTTGTTGGCGATTTTCATTTATACACGCATCATTATAGTCTAATTTATTTTTGAGAAGACAAAAATGGTTTAAAAAGTTATACGGTTTCTCAATTTGGAAATGTATCCAAAAGTTATTTATATTTATAAAAATGTGGATGGTTTTTAAACACAACAGAGAGGGAGTTATTTTATGTTGTATTTTAGTCAGATGTGTGTTTTTATGTATCCCGCGGCGCCCCCCACCCCCTTCCCTGTTTATAATGCTCTTCAGTTATCTCTCTCATATTGTGTGTCCCCCGAGACCCACGTTATAGCGAGGGAGCATTGTATATATACTGGGCAGCAGTGTGGAGTAGTGGTTAGGGCTCTGGACTCTTGACCGGAGGGTTGTGGGTTCATTCCCAGGTGGGGGACACTGCTGCTGTCCCCTTGAGCAAGGTACTTTACCTAGATTGCTCCAGTAAAAACCCAATTGTTAAATGGGTAATTGTATGTAAAAATAATGTGTAAAAAATAATGTAATTGTATGTAAAAATAATGTGATATCTTGTAACAATCATCCTGGATAAGGGTGTCTGCTAAGAAATAAATATTATTATATATATATATATCCTCAATCCTCAATTGAAAGAAAAAAATGCATGCATTAACCATCTTCAAAAAAGAGGAAGGGCATAATGGCCAGTCTCTTTGAAGTGTGTTATAATGAAGTTTAACTGAAACTTAAACTTGAGAACAGGCGTAACATCCACCTGTAGAATGACCCACAAAAGTATTCCATGAGTATAAAAGTGCTTCCCAACAGTCTCATCGCTCATTCAAAACAGATACTGTATATTGATGTAAAACACACACGCAAAATCTAAAGCAGTTTACTTTATGTTATAATGTGTTGTTCAAAGTAAAGTTAATTAGCTTCTTAATTTTAAGAACGCATGTTCAACTGCTATTTAAGAGGTGATGGAAAATGAAATGAGCCATAATCTAATCTAGCTATGAGGAGTTCAATAGCAGATGTACTGAGGCAAGAAGGAGAAACCAGGCACCATCTGGAGTTCCTTTGGCATGGCCTGTACAAATATATCATTCATCTGTACAGAATTTGATTTCAAGATGGAATCCAGCTTAATTCTGTTAACTTTTGAACTTCATGTTCAACTTGTATATTGAACACACTGCTGATGGAGTAATGGTGAGTTTGTGCTCCACATGAAGAGCACTTCCTGTATATAAAAACACATTGTATTGTATATTTTACTAGCATTATAGTGTAATGCTTTATTTTGTATTTTTTTATGCATGATATGTCTATGTCATCCTCCATGCATACACAGGCCCAGCCCATTGACGCATACAGCACCTGCTATATCACACACAATTGGAACCATAGCCAACAAACAATTATTGCCAACCATGTAGAAGGACAAGCTACCTGTTACAGGCCTGATATGTGGTGTCATCATTCCTTGCATCTACAGTACATATAGTAGGTTGTTATAATTCTCCATGTATGAGTGACACAATTACCAGACTTCACCAGACCCCAAGACATAATCAAAGAGGTAGTGTAGTCTGTCAGTGGGCAAACTACAAGTGGCCCAACCTCCAACTGCCATTTGTGGTGCAGACCACATATATCTATCAGCTGTAACATGACAAGTTGTATATCCAAGATTATAATCTTCTGAAGATCACATCACAAAGAAACTCAATTTATGATATTAACCGTAATCTACTGAGTTTCTGCCGTGCTTTATTCTCAATATCTATATGGTTTGACGTCACCTTCCTTAAAAAAACATACCTGGTATTGCCATGGAAAAAGCTTGTATAAGGGCTGTTTAATACTTTTTGGAGGTGTTGCCTTTATCAGATTAAAGACAGTGCAATCTTGTTCTTCATTCAGTGTTAAAGCAGAGCAGATGCTTAGGGCTCTTGTATTGATAATTGCTGCAATGGTCTGTTAGACATTTTATTAATTACAGTTCAGTGGTCAATGACCTTTCCATGAGATCTTATGTCTCAGTGCTTTTCTCTTGAGACTTTTGTGGCATACCTATGTGGCAGTACTCAGCCTGTGTGTGTGAATGATAGTAAAGTCATTGGGAGAGAACAGGATGCCATTCATATTTTGTACAGTTGACAGAAAGATCAATCATTACAGAAGCAGTACGAGAACCGTATTTGCATGCTGCTGTTGTGTGGCTGTCATTAGTGTCATTAGGCTGCAGTTGTCGAGATAGAGAGGGAGGTCCCAGGTGTTGAAAGGAAAACATATTTTTTAGTTTACTGGAGAGAAGAAAGACAAAAAAATATGTTGTAAAATTCTTTATATATATATATATATATATATATATATATATATATATATATATATATATATATATATATATATATATATATATGCATGAGTGAAAGTTTTCCATCTGTAGACAGAATTCTGTCAAAATGGCCTCTCCCAGGGCCATTCCTATGATTCGTGTAGAAGTACCAGTGGGGGGGGGGGGGGTATGTTTTTATATTGGAAAACTGTAAAATGTTTTTGCACATATTTTTTTTACCTTTTAGAGGATTTTTTCTCCTGTTCAACTGTAACATGATTGAGACCATAGGATTCTAACGCATAGAGCACAGGAGAGGCAAGCTATATATTTTGCCACTCTTTTTTGTTCATTGTATACACACTATTATTCTATGGTTTTGGGCTTTAAATGGTTTAAAATGTAATAAAAACGGAAAGTCATTCAGAATAAGCCAGAAATCCGAAATTGATAAAAAGAACAAAAAAAAAACCACAATAAAACGCACCCTACTTGAACAGTGGTTTGACCCATAGTCCGCACTTCACGCTTTACAACCACTAATGTTAGCAGCGGTGTGATTCCAACAGAAGATGCTGGGCAGTTTGTGGAGACTACAAAAATTATTAATTAAACATAAGCTAGGTAGTTAGTTTAGTTTGCTTGTATACTCAATTAATTAAATGATATGCATTGGAAAACCAGACGGTTATTTCTTTTTTTTTTTAAATAAGGAAGTTAGTCGGTACATGTTGCTGTAGGGCCATGAATGGATTTAAGTTCACCACCAACTCTATATAAAATGTTGTTACTGTTATGAAATACAGCTTCTGACATTGATTAAAACACTGAATTGTAGTACTGCTTTTAGAATGAAACACTCACCTATAGATACCAAAACTGACTCAGTGTTGCTGAATATTATCAACATTGAAAATGATGTCAAACTTCTTCAGAAAAACTGTATGAACCCTGTAGAGATTGTATATGATTTTTGCATGCATGTGAAAGGTTTGACGAGCAACAGTAAAAAAAAAAATGTTAACTAGCCTTGTGTGATTTATCAGGTTGATGGAGTAATTCCTGAAGTTCTTTTTCTAGTCAAGTTCAAATTCGCTTCTGAAAGTGGTGCAAAATGGCTCAGAATGCATCTGTGAGCATGTTCAACCCCAGAGTTTTGGAGAGTTGTCTAGTCCCCCAGAACCTCGGTTTTGACCCAGGAGTTTCAGTCAAAATGATATTATAATTACGTTTTAATGTCCAAATAAACTTCTTAATAAATATGAAATACTGTCATTGAGTTCTGAGAAACACCTCAAAGATCCTAATAAAAAAATAAATAAAAAATAAATAATATCTTGTCTAAATACTATATGTTTGTATAAATATTTTTCATACAAACCCTACAAACTGTAAAATGTGTAACTCACAGGCGCTCAATAATAGAGTCTTTATAAAAAGGTTACATAGTAGCTACTCTCAAATCTAATTCTATTTGAACACTCTGTTACAGTATATACAGTAGAAATCATGTCCAGTCATACTCTGTAGTGTTAGGATTGCATTAATTTTAATTTAACTCTCTGTTATGTAAACAAGTATTTTATAGGACACGTGCTTCACATGCCAAGGAGATAAATGTGAGTTTTCTTCCAGTACAAACAAAAGTGCTCAGTGCTATCTGTTTCCTC
Source organism: Acipenser oxyrinchus oxyrinchus (assembly GCA_030684275.1). Taxonomy (NCBI): domain Eukaryota; kingdom Metazoa; phylum Chordata; class Actinopteri; order Acipenseriformes; family Acipenseridae; genus Acipenser; species Acipenser oxyrinchus. The sequence continues at coordinate 20,769,869 of CM060256.1, read as the reverse complement.
ACCACACACTCACACAAATGAACAGCTTTGCATGAGTGCTGGCAATACTTCTAACCTCTTGGTCTATCCCTTGCAGTCTTATTAGTTAGCACACCCCAAAATAATGTTTTCCTCATAGGAATAAGAGTGAAGATAAGTCACATAGGTGTTCATGTGTGGCATTGGATTTTAATGCTGCAGTACAATCACCCATCCAAACCCAAAAGAAAAAAAAAATATTTCAAGGTTTTAATTTGGACATAAAACTTCAATGTTAAGGGTTCATCTTTGGGTTCTTGTGCATTTCAACACATTCTCTTGATCTTCACGTTCACCTTAACATAACATTAAATCATCCATATCTTTCTCCAGTTATCATTAGTACCTTAATGCTAAAATAATTATGAATGAGCAATACCGTAAACACCTTGATGCACTGTATGTTGCAGAGCAGGCATTGTAACCATTTTTCATTCTAAATAGAATTGTATTATCATGCTTGTTTTTTTTTTTTTTAAGAAAATCTGCAAAATATTGTCTGTACACAGCCCTGTAAAAAATTGACAAAACAGTGACATAAGCGAGTTGGTCTGTTGCCAGTGGAAACAGGATGTTACACATATTATCATGTTATACTTTGAGGGTATACTTCATGAATAACACGTTGTAAACGCCAAGTCCAGAACAGGAATAATATAACATGAACAATACGACTGCAGTACTTTGTGCCACAACAATAGACACTTCTGTTGCAACATATTTCCTACTTTCTGATTGCGAATTCAGTGAGATAGTTGAAATTTGTTCAAACCTATCTTTGCCCCTGTCAGAATTAATTCTTCAGGATTACTGAACAGGATCTAATCTGCGCAGACATCTGTAGAGCAATTTAAAACAAACAATGAATTGACAGCAGTTTCTGAGTTTGTAATTATTAGCTACCTGCACAAAGAAACTTTATTTAGGTCAGAGCTTTCCACTTTATGTGGATCTTCTGGCACTAATTATAGAACAGATTGTGTGGGGATTTCTACAGGACTGCACTATGACAATACAGACTAGGCAATTAACCTTGATGTCACTGTAATTATTAAGACACTTTAGCAAAATGAATTAATTTCCCAAAAGGATGTTTTAACAAAATCAACTTCTATTGGCTTTAATGGTGCCAAAAGAGACATTGTTAATTGGATATAATGTCTTGCAGTTTCTTGAGGAGGATATCGGGTTTCACAATAATGTGCTTTATCTCTACACATGGAACTGATATATTAGTTAAAATTGATTAAGTCGTCCTTTATTATAGTAAGTAATTATTGAGCTAATTGTGTAGATTGTCATTCTTTTCCAATTTGGGAAAAAAGCCAGTCTTTCAGACAGTGACTATATGAATAGGATGTTATATATACTGGTACTATGTGCAGTACAAGCCTTATATGTAAGAACAAAAAGGAGAACACAGCTGTCTTATAGGTCCTTTTAAATGGTCCCGGACTTAAATCTAATTATTTATTTCTGCTTCACAAATTATATTTAGAGTTCTATAGAACAATTCTCCTGGATGTACATTTTAAACTATTTATTTATTTATTTATTTATTTATTTATTTATTTATTCAACAATTTCTAATAAACTAATATATTCTGATTAATATTTCTGAAAACTGCATCTGTTAAGCTTTTTAGTTTATCAGATTTTTTTTTCAAAAAATCTGAAACAGAATTGATCTTCCTAACTCCCTTTTATACCCCAGAAATAACCATTTAATCAATACTTACCAAGTAGAATGCAATTTAATTAAATTAGGACACCTTTAGTATTTCCAGCATTGTCAACTTACACCTCACCTGCTTTAGGTTTCCCCTACTTGATGCTACCTGTGTCAGTTTTCTGAAGGAAAGGGACCCTTTATACACAACACTTTATAGTCATTGGTTTGAGTGGCATAAAGGAATTTGTACACTTTTTACCATCTTGTAATAAAACAAACAGAGGTTACCACATGGTGAAATTAAAAACCCATTGGAGATGCTTTAAATTAATTCCACTACTAAACAACTGTGAAATACTGTTCACATTTATTTTTAAGTATTATATTCAAATTGAAGCAAAATAAAGCAATGCAGAAATAAGTATGCTATAGTATCATATTAAGTTGACTTGGATTGTGCCCCATTAGCATGTATGTCACAAAGCTGTGGTAAATAGCACATAACCAATTAAATGTAACTTTATTTAAGACATTAGAGAATAACAATGGATATGAAGAAAAATGTAAGCTACTTTTTTTTCTAATGAGGCCCTTTACAACCTTTTCAACCTTAAAATGGAGATCATTAAAGCAATAGCCGCATTCAATAATTACATCTGAATGAACCATGAACAATTTAAATAAAGGAATTAATCTGTCACCATTACCGCTCAAAGGTTTCAGGTCATGGTATTAATTCTGGAAGTCTTCTCTTGAGGTCTGTTGACAAATTGGGATGTGGCTGGTTGTCTACTCATGTATTGCTTCTGAAAACCCTTTTGAAGAGGTGAATGTGAATTTCATAATTGCATGCTGTTTCAATTAGTATGTAAATTTTAAATAGCGATTGTCTTTAGACCCAATTCCTCAGTGTCTCACAGTTGAGCATTACTATGATATATTAGAGTAAGAAGTCAAATTGCCTCACTACATCTACTTACATTTGGCTTAATTTTTAACATGCAGTTTTAAAATAAGAACAATGTATTCATACATGCTATCCTTGCTTTAAATAACAATAAGTGTGAATAACTCTGACCTCTGTGTTCCCAGTGTCATTAGCACACCTTATTAAGTCACAGAGAAAGTTATACAAAACATGGTTGGTTATGTAAATTTGACTCTCCCTGATAAACGTGAGGGATTGGTGGTAGCCTTAGTTCTAGATACTTTTTGATATGGGGGTCTTTTAAAATGTTCTAAACAGTGGTGGATCTTAATATTACCAAATTCAAATTTATAAACTTAAAAAAAAAAAATCTGAGAATCCTGTTGCACTGCATTTTTATTCTACTTAATAATGTTAATAAGTGGGTCTATAATTCTAATGTCATGATGGTTGAATGGTCTGTCAGGGCAGGAGATGCTTCTTCCCTTATAACAAGTGGAGAAATACAGATGAAGAGCTTTATATACTGTGGGTCAAATGAATGCGACGGAAGCAATGGAAACAGATGACAATACAAGAGGTAAGTAGTTGGTATTTGTATACAAAGCATATTTATGTTATCTTTGCTTTACATTTGAAATAATTCTCCCAAGAGAAAGATGATTTTGAGAGCATTTACAGAACAAGAGAATCCCCCTGGATTGCATCAACTACTTTTTTTAGGGGTAATCCTGGGATACCCACAAATAGGTGGTTGATGCAAGCCAGGGTAATTCCCCAGTGCTGTGAAATGATTTACAAAAACCCAGTTGTGACTTATCCCAGCGGTATAGGTTGATCAAACCTCCCTAGTTGTTCAGGTTTTAAGATCATTAGATTTAGTGCTATCACCACACACTTTTTTGTAATTTTTTTGTCTGATTTGGGTCACAAAAACTACATCAACTGGAACAATAAGCCAGCAGCACTTGAAACATCTTGGATTTTTTATATTCCACAGGTCCCCTGATGCACTGTGCTAGAGGGGGTGAAAAGTGAAACAGCACAAGGATAGGGAGCAGGAATTATGGTGCAAAAGCGAATGAGCTACAAAAACATATTTAACCACAAAAACACACTTGTTAATACAGAGAGAAAGCAAAGAGCCTTTGTAACAAATGACCTACTTTTCATTGGAACCCAGGAAAGTCATACAGTATGTTGACTCATATATTGACTCTCCATATGATCAAATCATTGATTTTTTTTTGAGACTATTAAAGAGCAACTTGGTACAGGTATAAGATATTATAGTTATCTGAATTAATGTGTTTTTCTTGTATATCATTTCTGTTTCAATAATCACATCCTGATAACTTTTCAAAACTCAGAAGTTTAAAGCACCCATTTTGTGGTTTAATACAGTTCTCAAACATGTAATAAGTGAATCTGAATAAGAAGTATATATTAATTAAGACTATGATATGTCGTGACCGCACCAAGTTTCCCTTTAAAGGGCCAAATATGTATATTTAGAATAATACAGTTATTGAAAACTGCATTTTCATCTGGTTGGTATCTAATTGGCATCTTTTTTGTTTATGTATATAGAGCTATTATCAATTATCTTGTCGGAGCCCTTATTAATAACATAATATTATGAAGCAAACTCTTAGTGTGAATATCAATTTAAGCTGACACACAGCAAATGAAATTACCAAAACAGAAACATCATTATATTGACTTTATTAAAATATATTAGAATGTGTCATACCGAGTGCCATAAATTAAAGTTTGCTGCATGGTATTGACAATGATTAAGAAGAATGTCTTGGAATTCCATTAGGTTTACGGTGCTTCTTGGCCTGGTGTTCCTGAAAAAACATTGAAATGTGAATTGAGGGTGACAGATGGGAGGGAGAGGACACTAAAATGTTGTCAAAAGGTGTCTGCGACAATCTGTATGTGTTTCCATTAAAGTTCCTTTCCTGGGAGGTGGCCATCTGTTTGTCTTTTCATTTTTATGGTCATCCCCAGACTCTCTTTAGGTTTTTAAGACTAATTTTATATCTCCAATGCAGTTTCATTGTATGTTTTACTCTACGCTGTTCTGAAGTTTAACATAACACCTTGTGCTTTGGAATTTGAGTGATCCATTCAGCACTTGGTACTGTTGATTTGATGAACAATGGCACCTGTCCCTTCTGCCAGTACTGTTGTTAATTCAACACTTGTCTTCTTTCTATTCCTTAAGGATATTATTTTCAAGTATTGCTCATCCTTGTTAGACAGCTTTTTGGGTCTTCCAGTCCTTGGTTTGTCAATTACAGATGATGTTTCTCTGTACTTGTTGATTATGCTTCGTATACCAAGTCACACCCCCAAATACAGACACCAAAAAAAAAAAAAAAGACCCTGAATGCAAGCTTTTTTAGTCTAAAAATCTATTTCCAGTGAATGAATAAACCTTGACGCTGCTTCATTTTTTTAGGATAAAATTCCTTACTTTAGTATTACTAGCACTCCAACCCAACTGGTTTGTTTAATAAAGACATGTTTTGTAACAGCATACAACAAAAAGTCTAGTATTGATTTTAAGATTGACTTCTCTCCAATAGAATACGTTTGTTGTGAGTCAACTGAGACAAAAGTTACCCATTTTATCTTGGACGTATTGCAGCTTAAGATACAACAGATTTTTCTTTTAATATTTAAATTTCACGAGGATGTAACATTCAGAAGTAGCACGCTCAAAACAAAACACATACTGTTACAATTGAGATTCTAATGACATAGTTCCAAAACAGCTTTAATATTTAGTAGATATTTAGGAAGGCTGTTGAAAATATCAGTTATATAATCCCAAAGCAGGTTTCTGTTCTGTTATGTGGTAAATACAGAATAGAAGCCTCAACTATCAAAGAATGTGGTGACACCAATTTAGTTTAAAATTAGGACAATTTAAAATGTGTTCCTAGCAGCATGTACATTCAGATATCACTATACTAATTAATTGTATTGAGAAAAAAAAACCCTTGTTAGGGAAACACTGACTGAAAAAAAAACAACATGTTAGAAAAAAAAGTCAAATGAACAATCTCAGGTCTCAGTGACACCTCAAAAAAGTGGCAATAAAAGTCTCTTCCAATATGATTTAATATGCGTTAACTGTAATGTAACAAACAAGCCATTAGAGAACAGAAAATAAACTCTGGCTCTCTACATATAAAAAAAAGAATCGCCCCTGCCCAATGCTAATACACAGTAATGTGTGGTCTGAAAGCCACACAACCTATGCACAGCACTGCATCATTAATATGTCTTCTTGCTCACCGTCACTGAACCCAGTGTCTGACCTGTACAGTTTTATGGGACTAATTGCTTTGTAAATTGGCTTTGTAACAAACATCTCATATAATTTCTCAGCTGGAGACTCTGTGATTGTACATTTCTAGGAATTTCTATTAGCACATGAGCCTCCCAAGTGTAAATAATAGCACTTTAAAGTTATCTCAGACAAGCAGTGGGCATTTAGGTCATGCCTGAGGGACATAAGTTACTTTAGTCAAATAATAACAATTTTATTTAGTACAATTTTGGTTTTCAGAATTGAAAGCTAGAGTACAAAAATAAATACATTGAGTCATTACCAACATGTTATTTAACAGAATGATTCACAACTGGTCTCACGAGTCCCTGGTGCTGTAGCATAGGGTTATATAGGAAAACCACATGAAATGCTCAGGAACTTTTTTCTAACCTGATACCAATAAATTCTAGCCAGCTAAAAAGATATTCTTACAATATGTTATTTGAAATTCCTAATAGTGACCATGGTAAATAATTTCACTGCTACCCCTTTATAACGATGTAGTTGGGGAGCCATAGGTAAGAGGCTATGCAATTTGTATTGTACTTTAAAACAAGAATATAAATACCACCTTATAAACTGTTCTGTTATAAACTGTTCCGTGTAATATTGTAAAGAGAAGGATTTAATTCCTTTTATTCAGTTTATAAAAGTTGTTCTGTTTTATTTGTACTATTATAATTAGGGCTTCTGATTTTCGGTTTTAGCCGATAAAACACCCCCAATACAAAAAAAATGAAATCGGTGGATAGCCAATAAACACCGGAAAACACCAGGAAAACTGTGGAAATGGTTAATCAATTCACGTTGACTTTACCCTATTCCCATAAAAAAATAAAACCTACTACAAAAATAATAATAAATACATTTCCCAGTGCTGCTGGGCAACGTCCCGCCTTCCTGACTTGCATCTATCATTGATTCGTTCTCGATACTTTAAACCCGCCCCAACAACTGAATGACAGCACATTCCTACATTTCTATTGGAGACACTGCTTGCGAGATTTAAAACGGGATTACAATCAGGAATGGAGGCTTGTTAGCGGGATTTAAAGCTGTATTACAGTTAAGATACGGAGGATTTAAAACAGAATTGTGGCGAAATGTACAAAAATGCCTCCAAACAAAAACCCCAGAAGAATGTGCCCGTGACCGTAGGGATTTCGTTGTGGAAGACAGCAAAGTAAAGAAGGTACAACTTAAGTGTGCAAGTACCGTCGAGTTACTATACATATTTTGACAGAAACAAACAAAAAAAAAAACGCACAAGCATTTTGGAAAGTAACCGAAAACACTAATTTCATACAGTATATCAAAAACGAAAGCCCCGAAAAAAACATGATTTACATAAAACTCGAAAATAGCTAAAAATAAGCCCCGATAAATAAAATTAATAAAACCCGAAAAACAGAAGCCCTAATTATAATATAGATAGCAAATGATGATTTTAAAACAAGTGTTAATCACTTGATAATGCAAAGCATGTGAAGCATTGCATATTTTGTCTAAATTATTGGTTGTAAATATTTAATTGTTTGGAGACTGTTACAGAAGAATTTTATTATACCTGCCACATTTAATAGTCCTTGATTTCCTCATAATGATCTTGTACTGGATTAAAAATCACCCAAAGGGAAGAGCTTAATTGGTGTTCTGTGATTTAAATATTGATAAGCTGATTCATTCTGATGAACATAGCTAATTTTAAAATTAAATTGTTTGGTATTAAACAGCGAACACAAAACTAAACAATGATTAATTGTATAATACAGAAACAATTGAATCCTAAAAAGGACACGTCAAAATAGAAATACATGTATTTTCAACTATTTACAGTTTAGTACTAATATTTGAGTTTTACAGCTGGTTTCACAATCTTATCAGCCATTAATTTATTTTAATTAAAACCTGTGCAATTATAGAAAATCAAAGGGGAACCATTTGAGGAAATTACTGGTATCAACCCATTTTAAAAAGTGTTTTTTTTTTCATTTCCACCTGCTTTTGCTTCTCATTTCATTAAACAATACATTTAGCACACTGTACAACAAAAATAAAAATAAAAGTCAGTTCATGATTGAATATGACACCTATCTGCAGTGCCTGTTAATAGCTAGTGCCATTACACCTCACTAAAGCCCTTCAGGTTAGCAAGCATTGAGCTAATTTAGATTAGTTGAATTGCCTGTTATGTAAATTATACATTTACAATAACCTCCCTAAATGGCAAACAATTTACTCATGTCCACTTTGGGACCAAAAACATCATTAGGTTAATTTTGCAGAGATCACCTGAATTGAAAATGAAGGAATTTGTTTGTTATTCAAAATCCCTTACCAAAAGCTTTAGTGCAAATTAGAATAACACTGTTCAGTACCAGTATATCCTTTTCATTAGTTTATTACTGTGCCTTTTGAGGATAATGGTAAGTGCCCTAAGACAGAACATATCATTAGCAGAATACAACTAGATGGTAACTTTACAAGTAAAGTTGTGGGGCTTGCTTTATTGGGAAAGTGGTCAAAGTAGCAGAATTTGAATACTGTCAAAAGTCACATTGTTTACTAATTGTCTACTTAGAACGTGCTATAATTTGAAATTTCTCAAAGTTCTATGACAGTTAATTCAACAGTGGGAAGTTGCCTACTGAAAGAAGTTGTTGCGGTTACTAAAACAGCTGTACCTCTTGATTGGTAGATGCCATTCCTGTTTTGATTTCATATTTGAATAGCAGAGAAGTAGAGGAAGATGTCATATCCTCTAACTTTTTGTCTAGCTTGTTGGGAAAGTGGTCAAAACGGCAGTTATTTCTAAAAGTTCACAGAAAACGTAGTTGGTGCGGTTACTAAAACAGGTGTACCTCTTGATTGGTAAAAGTTATTTCTGTTTTGAGTTCATATTTGAATAGCAGAGAAGTAGAGGAAGATGATATACACTCTAACTTTTTGTCTAGCTTGTTGGGAAAGTGCTCAAAATTTCAGTTGTTTATAAAAACTTTGAGAAAATTTAGTTGATGCGGTTACTAAAACAGCTGTACCTCTTGACTGGTAAAAGTTATTTCTGTTTTGATTTCAGATTTGAATAGCAGAGAAGTAGAGGAAGATAACATATGCCCTAACTTTTTGTCTTACTTGTTGGGAAAGTGGTCAAAGTAGCTGATTTGTGTCAAAAGTTATATCGTTTACAGTAAATAGAATGTTGGGAGTTTTTAAACAGGGGAGCTTTAGAATGTTGAAAAAAGTCCCTAAAGTGAATGAAGATGGAGGACAAAAAGCTTAATAGTTTAAAAAGTATAAAATATATCAAAAAGATGTATACAAGCACACTATTCCAGACCGGTCTACACGTTTTAAAGTTTGAACGGCGTAAGAGGGGTAGCGTGCCAAAGAATAAGAAGAAGAAGAAGATGTATGTCGAAGATTTAAAGTGGGGACTCTTGCTTCGCAAGCCCCACTAATAATAAGTACCAACTCTTTTTATGTGGAAAATATGTATATATACAAATACATTTCTGTGTTGTGCAAGCATGTTTTTTATAGATCTTAAATTACTGAAAAAGGAGGCCCATAGAAAACACATGCTGTATGACATTTGCCAAATAACATTTCACGGGGCGTGAGCTGGGTGAAGGATAAGGCAGAAGAAGAAGCAAGGAGAGTTAGTAGGACAGAAGGTGGTCACTGACTGAGGGTGACGATGCCGACACATCCCAGGGGCAGAGGACCCAGCAACCGAAACGGGATAGAAAAGATGGTTGCTGACTGAGGGCGATGATGCCGACACATCTCAGGGGCGACGACCCAGCAACCGAAGACAGGATAGAAAAGGGGTCGCTGACTAAGGGCGACGATGCCGACACAGGAGCTGCGACAGGACAGAGTTTGGCCAGGGGTCCGCTCTGACTCACATGGTGAGAACCCCCCTGAAGGTAAGGGAGGCGGATGCCTAGCCCTGAGGTCGGGGAAGTGAGACTCACTTGCCCCCCAGAGACGACCGATGCGAAGGCATGTAAGAAGGTGGAGGAGGGGAGGAGGAGGAAAACGAAACACTCAACAGAAAAGTTGCAGGTGATCAAGGCTTAAATAGAAAATAGATGCTAATTAGCAGGAAATTAGAAGATTAGATGATTAGGAGCCACCCAGCTCCACGCCCCCTGGACCACACAAGCTAACATGAAAATGAACTGTCAAAACTTCCAATTTATTAATTAGTTGCAGACTGGGATTATATGAAATACTACGATTTCTATGCATTTGCTGGACCTCTTATGCAGCACATCAAAAGTCACGATGTAGCAAAATGAATAATGCTCCCCAGACCTCTCTCTTTAAAACTCAAAAGTAGTCAAGTTTGGACTATTATTAAGTATGAAAGGAAGGTGATGGATTAGTGGACTGGCCGTGAGGATAAATAAAGTCATATATATCTTATCGTTTTATAATTACTATAGTCTATTTTCAGTTGGAAGGGGGTGGAAACTGGTGTCTCCTGACCAATGTCTTTGATTTAATTTGATTTACTTGTGACAATATGTTGCATAAGTGTGCTGCCAACCTGACATGACCTGCTTTCCAGTGGTGGTTTTCTGAAAACACAGCAAATCCAGGAGACTGTCTAGATGGGCAGGTTGGTCAATGTGTTGAGGTGTGTGCAGTAGCACAGGCACTTGCTGTCATGTCCAGGTCCCTTGTAAAGTTGCCGGGACCTTTTTTGTAATTGTTGCTGAATGCAACACTCACACAATTAATATAGGTCTAGCGGATCACATGATATTGCACCTGATGACTTAAATTTACATACATTTCTGACAGGGGGTCAGTGTAGTTTCATTAAATTGAAATGTTGGAGACTGATTAAACATTTGGTTGTATAACTTCAAAATCAAACACAAACCTCCATTTTGCAGTGCTGCAAACGTTGATAAAAATAAAAAAAAGCCCTTTTAATTTCTGCCTGCCGTGCTTTGCCAATTTGTTAAAAATGCACAGCGAAATTAAAATACCAGCTGTTTGACGAAAGTAAAGCTGATACTTAATTTATTTTTAACATTTTTTTAATTATATATTTTTACATAATGAAAATATTGTATTTATTTTAATGTGAACTTTAATATTAATACATTTTAATTTGTTTTTATTCCTGAACTATGTAAATGGGCCCCATTAAAATGTCTCTTGTATAATTAGGAATTGTTTTGTTGTTTTTTTTGTTTACATCAGACAAGGAATACGTGTTAAAATGAAAAGGTAAGCAGTGCAGTTTCACTTTACATTGCCTCTGCCTGTCCCCGCTGAGTGCTGTGTCTGTTGATCGCTCATTTTCGGTCAATGTAAGCCACCTCCACCTTCACAATAAGCTACCGATCAAAAGATACGCCTGGACTGCTGGGGCTTTTGATATCGCAGTGGTCACGGGTAAGTCTCTGACATTATCTTGCACATTAAATTATCGCTCACAATACATGAAGTGTGCATGGTATTGTATGTAAATTAACACTGTGCACGTAAATTAATGCGTTCTCTGTTAGCAAATGGGGCAGTAAATTTGGATTTATTGCGCACGTTAAGCTCACTACTTTATGTGCACGCTAACTCCAAATGTAGTGCCCTTTTGTAAATGAGGCCCTTAGTCTCAACTTCAGGTCCCATGAATAATTAAGAGATCATTTATCATTATTGCATTGTTCAAAATCCATTTAATCTCACTTTTAACTGACTGTAGCACAAAGATAATTAATTTCTGTTGGAAGGCCTAGGTGGGCTACATTACAGTTAATTGGCAGTAATATGTTACTGATGCACATAACTAATTCAAGTGTACAGACTAGAATGACTAATGTAGCACCCCCTGGGTATGTCAATTAGAAACATGACATACGATACCTTTAACAGCTTGTTTTCGCCTTCTTAGGACTTAATTTCGAGGATGATTGGTGAAACCATTTCATTTAAATCTTATTGTAGAAATACAACAGTTAAGATCATTAGAGTTGAGATAATTAGTGCAGTAACTTTCTGCAATCAAGCTAGTCTTACTACCAAATAAAGATCCTTTACACTGAATCATGGTAGTCACTCCAACCAAGTTAAAATAAATGGTGGAAAAAATTAAACTGTGCCTCTATATACACTGCCCTACCAAAACATCAGCCTTGAAAGAGAAGGACTGGAGTGGGGCTTATTATCTAAGTAATTATCTAAATAAAACCATGTGCATTATATCTATAATAATTTATTTTGTAAGAAAGTGAATTCCTGTTCAGTCATCTCATTGTTTATAGATTTCATTGGTGGAAGAAGATTACAGTGCCATGTCTACCAAGTTTGATTGACAGGTGACCAATCAAAGTCATAAAACAGTGATATGTGAAGCAAAAGTAAGAATAATCAAGAATTTAGCTACTCTTTTAAAAAGGAAAACAAAGTTTAGATAAAATACATGTGCTTTTATTCAACGTGCTTGGTAGTAGCATTCTGAAGTGATTTTTACACATAGCCACTCATACTAGTACATAAGGCCTTGTTTTGTTTACATTGGAAACTCCCACCCCAAGCGGCTTGAACTGACAGGAACTAATGAAGGCCAATAACTTTATAAAAGCACAGGTGAATCACTTTGACAATTATAGTCACTGTAGGTGTTAATCAAAAATAAGTGCTGGTGTAAAAGAAATCAATTTACTTTTAGTTCTTAAAGGGAAAAATAATATAACGGGTTGCAGTCAAGAGGTTAAACATTTTCTTCGCATTTAGCATTCTTTTATAGCAACATGGTGATATCTTTATATTTTTTGCTGGGCCACCTTTTATCGAATGGATAGAAATAACCAGACAATATCCTACAGCTATGGACAAAAGTTTTGCATCACCCTATGGAATTAACAAATTTCGCTTCATAAAATTGAATGAAACCTGCTGAATAATGTTATGTTAAACTATTTAATTATGTACTGCTTTGTAGTTTTCCATATACTTAATGAAAAACTAACAAATTGAAAAATTATTTTTAGAAATCTAACTTGAAATACTGTACTACTATTATGGCTTCCGGTAGACTTTTGCGATATCATTTTGTAGTTTCTTTGATTACATGATGTTAAATAAAATATCTAAATTATGTTCATACATTTATTTATTTATTAATTATTTGTTTTAATTATATCTCAGTCTTAAATATGTAGGTGATGCAAAGCTTTTGGCCATATCTGTAGACTCTTATTGACTCAGAGCTTCTCCATCTCATGATAACATAACCATTTGGAACATATTTTTCTGAAGAAACCTCATCAACGTACATGAAATCAATACATCTGTGGTACAGGAAACCCATAATCAAAACCAGTCACTTCAGAATGACAACCACCCTGAGGTATACTTTGAAACTTCTTCAGCATGAACCTGTGAAAAAGAAAAGAAAATGTAAACAGCTCAGGATACTGAGGTAAATACAACAATACAGCTTTAGCCAACATACAAATGAATAAAACTAAAGAAAATACCAAGAGCCAGACAAAACAGGCCATGAAAGTTTTCTGTGACTAACTAGCTGAAAAGAAAATGGAGAACACATGTAACTGAGATGGATTTACCAGTGAGCAAGAGGATGATGGGAAATGTAGTTCTGAGAGGTCCATGCGGGTACATGGCAAGCCATCTTGAGGCAGGGTTAGGGTTAGGGTTAGGGTTAAAAAAGTGGTCAAAATGTAAATAAATAAATAAATAAAACTATACACACACCTTATGTAAACAGCTGTAGCAACACTTCAACATGTAACACAATAAAATAAAAAGGTCCTTATGTACCCTTTAATCTTGACGTGTCTGTTGCCAGGCAGGTTATGAGTCACATGTGACTACTCCCTTAAGTTTCGATTTCCATATACAGTATGTAATGTATTTTTTATAATGTTGTAGATTTTTTTAAATGCAATTTTCCTCACTTTCAATTAATCCTTTAAGGACCGGGATCATGTTAACACGATCATACTTAAGTGGGCTTCTAGGACCACGATCGTGTAAACATGATAAAAAAGACAGTTTGTTTTGATGACGTACAGGGCTACCATACTTTGCAGTACAGGCTTAAAACACAGATCAATGGATAGGGGAGGGACTGACATTCACTTCCTGATTTTTTCTCGTGTGATGTCACTGAGGGGCATTTAGGCTGGGACCAAATCAAAACTTTGGCAACCCACTAATCGCAGTAAACAAAACTGTATTTAATAGCGTTTTCTTTTTATGAGTAGAAGAAATATGATACTTACAAAAAAAGAAAATGCTATTAAATACAGTTTTGTTAAGTGCGATTAGCGGGTTGCCAAAGTTTTGATTTGGTCCCAGCCTTAGTGTCTAAAGGGCGGAGACAGTTTATAGCAGAGACAAAACATCACAGAAACTTGTTTAGAGCAAATAAAAAAGGGGGAAACACTAGAAATCTGATGTATTTGACTTATAATTATATTAGAACATTTATTTTGTCTCATATGATTTAATATATATGTTTTTATAACATTTATAAATATCAAGAAACGAGTAGATATAACCATATACTATTTCATGAACTAAATGTATCAGGTGCGTTTTTTTTCCTCCTTATTACTGATAATAATGAAATGAGTAACTATTATTTTATTTATAAATATTTATTTTGAGAAAATAAATCAAGAGTAGTGTCCATTATTGTTTATGAAGACCCTGAGAATAAACGTGTATTATGTAATTGCAATCACTCAGGTGAAACAATGTCTTGTAATTTGCCCAAACATCAATATTTTTCAACAAAACTTTCAAGAAATATTGTAAGGTCCCTCAGGTCATAAAATAACACGTTTTTATACATGTATCTCTAAGCAGAATACATAACAAAAATAAAAAAACAAAATATTGTGTTAAAAAAAGTGAAAAGTTTATATGGTTTCTAAAGTACTTTATACTGTTCCCCAGAGTGTTCTGAAAAAAGGACACCATTTGCAAGATGCTACTGTAAAAGATTTTTAGTGAATTTTTATAGGAAGAGAGTCAACTTCAGCCAAAAAGCGCCTGGTCCTGGGGATGCATCCTACTGAAAAATGCTTGATTAAGGAAAAAATATGAAAAAAATATGGAAAAAAAATAACAATAAAGGTCGTCCAGCCTAAATTGGACCTTCTTTTTTTAATTGCTCATGGTACGAAAAAACGTTATGGTTGAATATTGCAATAAGCTTCTGTAAACCTTCTTTGATATCCACGTCCCAGGTTCTGTCTTTAAGTGACACGATGTGTCACTTTTCTTACAGTACCGTCGTCTGACATGGTTCGCACAAACACAGCTAATTGAGGCTTGTCCTGAACATCGCACTACTCGTCCAAAGTGATACTTAAATATGCACATTGTTGGAGTTCTGAATGCAGCTGTAGTTCAATGTCACTATTTAGATCGGAGATACTACATTCTACCGTGTGACGTGAGAGTTGCAGGTCTGAAATTTGCTTTTGTGGTTGATTGTTTTCTGGACATAGGATAGCAATAACATTACAAAGGCCCAAACTTGCCTGTGGTGTTGGGTTTTTTGCAACAGGCAATATTCCAGGCCACTTGGTAGGAGGCTAGAGTCATGGTCTCAGATTGTTTGGCAGATTTGGTGAGCATTGGTGTCTATAATGCGTATCTGACAGCATACCATGTGAATACCAAACATTATTTTACCACTTCTAGTTTATATGTGTCAGGGTGGTTTAAGGGTGGGTCAGTATCTGAGTGTATTCTTTAGGCCCAAAAGAGAGGTTGTCAATTAAGTGCAAACTGATTACAGAAGAAGAAAAAAAAAAAACGTTAGGGGTCATTTCTAGAGTTACAAATCTATCCACAAACTGCTAATTACATATGCTCTGTAGGTCTGGATTAATCTCTTTGTAATTAAAGAACACTGTGAATGAAACATCCTCCCTGATTATAGACAAGAGGCAGGAATGCCTTTCTATTGACCTAAAATAGTCTAAATATAGCAGCCAACTGTTGGGTATTTCTTTTTTTTTTTTTACTTCACTCTATAATATCAGAGTTATATCTGGACACACTATCTATATCACACACACACACACACACACTATCTATATCTAATATATCTTTGACTGTAACTTTATTTTTCCTTTTATTCTGAAACAAAATCTTTTTTTTGGGGGGGGGGGTTATTGGATAAGCATAAGTAGTACTACAGTTTGTATCCCAAATGACACTGAACATTAATAAAAGTAGCAAATCATGTATAAGTAAAGACAAAGGAAGCCAGAGATTGTGTGCATGATAAGCATCTGCACATAAAACAAAAAAAAAATCTACTATGATGTTACTGACTTGTAAACCTAGTGAACTCTGTTTAACACAAAGCTGAACCCGAAGCAGAAGATAGTAGTGTAAAAGGTAACCAAATGCTAAAGGTAATCATTCTACTTGTTTAGCAGTTAGAGATCCATTTTCTCTATAGTCAATTACCATTTTGTTTACCCATTATCACTTACAACTCTTTACACCTCATCACTGAGGAGAAACCACCTACTGTAACAGCATGATGATGATGATATTCTTAGCAAAAATCAATGCTTCTTACTCAAGTAACCCAAATAAGAACATAAGAACATAAGAAAGTTTACAAACGAGAGGAGGCCATTCGGCCCATCTTGCTCGTTTGGTTGTTAGTAGCTTATTGATCCCAGAATCTCATCAAGCAGCTTCTTGAAGGATCCCAGGGTGTCAGCTTCAACAACATTACTGGGGAGTTGGTTCCAGACCCTCACAATTCTCTGTGTAAAAAGTGCCTCCTATTTTATGTTCTGAATGCCCATTTGTGAACCCTGGTCCTTTTTTCTTTTTTCAGGTCGAAAAAGTCCCCTGGGTCGACATTGTAAATACCTTTTAGAATTTTAAATGCTTGAATCAGATCACCGTGTAGTCTTCTTTGTTCAAGACTGAATAGATTAAATTCTTTTAGCCTGTCTGCATATGACATGCCATTTAAACCCGGGATAATTCTGGTCGCTCTTCTTTGCACTCTTTCTAAAGCAGCAATACCCTTTTTGTAACGAGATGACCAGAACTGAACACAATATTATAGATGAGATCTTACTATTGCATTGTAAAGTTTTAACATTACTTCCCTTGATTTCAATTCAACACTTTTCACAATATATCCGAGCATCTTGTTGGCCTTTTTTATAGCTTCTCCACATTGTCTAGATGAAGACATTTCTGAATCAACATAAACTCCTAGGTCTTTTTCATAGATTACTTCTTCAATTTCAGTATCTCCCATATGATATTTATAATGCACATTTTTATTGCCTGCGTGCAGTACCTTACACTTTTCTCTATTAAATGTCATTCCCTGTGGTACACCACTGGTTACCTCGCTCCATTTTGAGGTTTATCCTCAAATCAGTACTTTCTGCTTTCTATATGTTAACCACTCCCTAATCCATGTGCATGCATTTCCTTGAATCCCTACTGCGTTCAGTTTGAGAATTAATCTTTTATGCGGGACTTTGTCCCTTGTTTGACTTGTAAAGCCAAAACATCAAAATGTTTTTCATGACATTTCCCTTGAAATATATATTTGCTAAAATCATTTATAAAGCAATAGTAATATATGTATGTAACAGGGCGAGGTGCCCTGTACATTGTTTTGTTTATTTATTTTTAGAACAGGGTTTTCCCCCCCCACCCCCGTGTTATTTTGTATAATATTATTATTATTATTTATGACGGCGAAGCGCCGCGTATTTTGTTTATTATATTTATGACGGCATACTGCCGTGTTATTGTTTTGTTTATTTTTAAAAACGTGTTCTGGCAGAGGCGAGATTGGTGCTCGTCCTCTGCCAGGAATAATTTAAAAACTCGTGCAGAAGGTGGCCATCTCCCGAATTAATTAGGTGATTTAATTTGTTGCTAATCGGGAGATGGTCACCTGTTATAAAAGCCGGCAGCTCTCGGCACTCGTGGTGGGTGTACGAGAGGAGCGTAGAGAGGGAGGAGATAGAGAAACTGAATAAACGAATACAATACAGGAACAGTGACAGCGACTGCCCAGCCTGACCTGTATGGTTTATTTATTATTTTGTGTTCGTGATTTTGTTCTGTTTAACTATTTATTTTGCTCTGTGAGCACAGTTTGTTTTTGTTTAAAACTTTGATTTATTTTTGTATGAAAATAAAACGGCGGCCAGCCGATTCTTTCTTTTGAACTGCAGTACCTGGTGTCAGTATTTTTCCCTTCCTGCTTCTGCCTGACGTCACCGCACAGCCACCCTGTCACAATGTACTATATGCACGTAAAAAAAATTGATCAGATTAGAGGCTACTTAAGAGAAATGAGCGTGTATGGGAAATCCACAATGATAGGGAGTAAAATACTATTCACACAACCTACATGATACTCCACCATCACATTTCGAAAATTGTGAATGAAATTAACTCATGTTGATTGTGCATTATTTAGGTCATGTGGATAGGGTATTAGTCAGAACAGGACATACATGGTGGGTGAACCAGGCCCAGCTGTGTCAACTTTCTGACTTTCTGACTTAAAAACAGTCCATTTAAGCCTTTTCTTTACTAAGAAATAACAAAAAATAATCACATTCTAAGTTATTCGTTCCTGTGCAAAACTTTAGGAGCTGTCTAGTAAATTTGATCAACTAGTCAATAATTGGCTTTGTTTTGTTATCATAGTTTATTGTGTAACTTAAAGGCTGGGGTTTATTACATTCCAGGCTGTTTTATTAGTTTCATGGCCCATTAGAAATGTGCTTATATTGTTTTTAGTTTGCAAATCAGCCTAGCCTTGTGTTTAAGGAAAGGTTCTATAGCTAGCATCAATCAGCCTTTAATTCTCCATGCTTGAGATGCAAAATGATTTTCACTCGCTGTGGCACATATAGTAATTACTTCAGACAAATAAGGACAAAAAAAGCTCTGTTCCATTGCATTATCCCTATAGCACTTTTCACAAATTCAATATTTATAACAGTCACAAAGGATTTTTTTCCTCGCTAAAATAATGTACACTGCTACCACAGGGGTGTAAATGTGGCGCAATGGTGCTAGATTCTAGTGCCAGGGTACCTCATATAGCGCCAGCAACATTACATTCTGGCACCAGTAGACATGTTTACTTTTTAAAAAATTTTTTATTCCTTTCTCATTGGATCTGGACTACATGACCCACCCACACTCATGGCTCCCACGCATCATTAAAAGTCATAAAAAGTCATTAAATTTGAAAGTATTTTTTTAAGGCCCTTAAAAAGTCAGTAAAATTTATTTTGTTGTCATTAAAAGTCAATAATTTGAGAAAAATCGGTCCGGTTAAATTGTAATGTCTGTTGAATTGCACTCGTACTGTTACGCACTTGAAATAAATCACACTTCAAGCGGTCATTTCTGGAAGAAACAAAATAATTTGATTAATACAGTGGCAACTGCCAGTTTGTTGTCGTTGCTGGCGCTGGTTACACATCTGTGAGCAGCAGTAGGGACGCTGTGGTTGCCATGTTACGGTTGCTATGGTGCGTTTGCTACACAGTTGAGTAATGCCACCTGCTGACGTAGCTGCCTCTCTCCCCAGTAAACCATCACAACAAAGTTAGCACATCATGGGTCCTAGATTGAAGCTGCTAGGCTGACATTGTGCGTATCACTCTGGAGGGAATTGAATCAAAGTGGGCCTATTGTTAGTTTTAAGGCTTAAAAGCCTTGTCGCAATGGGCAAATGCTTATTCAATGAGCAGTGGCTCACCACTGAGGAGTTTGCCTCGTGGATAGAGCGCGTACAAATGTTCTTTCCGATGCCGCCTTTTCAAGAAAACCTGCAGCCTCAGGAATATGGGGAAAACTGCATTGAGAACTCATGCGGTCGGCCAGACTCACAAAAAGGCTGTAGAAAACGTAAATAAATCCTCCACTATCACATCATTAATGCAGTCAAGTCAAACGACCACCCCTCGGCCTAGGCCTAAATCGATCGCAGACCTAGTCGAGTCGCTGGAGACCGTGTACAGATCTTACAATTCCAATTACAACATAAGCGAATTATTCAAGGCTATGTTTCCCGACAGTCAAGCAGCCCAGGTGTTTTCGTGTGGGGAAGACAAGACAAGCTATTTGGTTAAGTTTGGATTAGCACCGTATTTTAAAGATAAGTTATTGGCAAAAGTCAGCTCAGCCAACTTTGTGCTATTATTCGATGAGAGCCTCAACAAGAAAAATAAAATGAAGCAAATGGACATTCACGTCAGGTACCGGAAATATGGATCTGTCAGCGCCGAGCCAGCTGCTTACCATGTAAAGTCTCAGTACTTTGGATCAACGTTCCTGCATCATGCCACTGCACTGGACATGGTCACTCATTTCAAAGTGAGTAGCTGAAATATTATTTTACTATACTAGATCTAGACTAAGGTCCAGATGCTAGCTCTAGCTAGATTCACGTGTCACATTACACATGCACACTTGAGAATTCCATATGATCTTTATTTAAAAAGTGACCAATGCATTATTATTATTTAAGATTGTGTTATAAGGTCCGAGTAATAGAAGATTCCTTATTTAGTCAGGAAACTGAAAGTAGTTCAAAACATTTGGTTATGTCACAAATTCACATGCTGGCTGTTTTTGTTCATGTTAACAGCAATCTTAACCCTACAAATGAGAAATAAATAACAAATTGCCCAGTTTTTGTTTGTTTGTTTGTTTGTATGTTTGTTTTGTTTGTATTTTGACAGGAATATATAAAAAGCATGCTTCACCTTGTAATGCTATAGTGCTCAATACATTAATCGGAAACAGTAAGTGGTGAATAATTACAGTATGTCTGTATAGGAAAAACTCTCCCTGCTATTTATAGGTTACAGGCTGCAGCTGAGCTCTCTTTTTCTGTTCAGTACAAACTGTACAACACTATCAGTTATTATTTAAAACCAGTGGAGGCTCCTTAGAGAATTTCAGTGAAAAAAATATATATATACTATTTATATATATACCGTAAAAATTAAATTAAACGCCTCTGCCATTTATTTACAATATTTGCCTGCAGACCCGGCGCGTATTGGAGACGGCCGATTATTTGAGACCTGCGTTTATATTAGATCTCTAGCTTCACATGCTTCATGCAGTCATTGAGAAGCCGCTAACACACAACCTTGTAGCAACATCGTAAGGGATATCACACGACAGGGCGTGGGTTTTGTTGCATTAACATACGGCTGTGGTTGGGTTGGAACCATTTTCGAACAATTTTATTGTATATTCTTCTGCTTTGGTGAAAAATAATCCCTCAGACACGGTTAAACTGGAGGTTTTCAACATTTCCAACAATAAATACACTAATAGAATACTATTTTATCCCAACCGGGATCAAAATAATTAATTGTAGCCCTGTCCAGCTACTTACCTGAAATACCTGAAGCTAGTTAAAACGAGAGTACATGCAGCCGAGAACGTGCTAGACCCGGGGGAAGGCCGTACCCCCGCATACAAAGGTGTCGGTAGTATTGTCCTTCGATCTCTCTAGGGGACGGGTGACTTGATAAAGACGGTTAACAATTATATCAGTATCCGGAGCAGCTACAACATATTAAAAGGGAGTTGTATGACATTACTGGATTTCCCAGAGTAATAGGAGCCATTGATTGCTCACATGTTGCCCTCAAATCACAGCAGCACCATGCATACATATGTGAACAAAGGGGTTCCATTCACTAAGCGTGCAGGTGATTTGTGATGCATCCTCTAACAGCTGGAACGTATGTGCAAATTTCCCTGGCTCCTGTCATGACTTACATTTTGACACAATCTGCTGTGTTTAATCATTTTCAAATACCAATACAGATGCCATATTAGTAGGTCAGTATTGTAAGACTACCTAGATAATTACATATTTGTAGTTATGAAAATATTTTAGCCTTTTCTAAACTTGTGGTTATGAATGAGATTTATTCACTTGTTTTAACCATTTGTACCCTTACAGAATGTTTGATGTATTGCTAAAATTATATACCATTATTTGCACCCATTGTAATGTTACTATCAAGAAATTATCAATGCAACTGCAGCCTTGTCACAATTAACTCTGGATAGGTATATTATATAACAGCTGACAGCTCTAGCAAACTTTTGGTTTACTAAAAATGAGGTTTCGGTGCCTCAACAAATCAGGTGGTGTGGTTCAATGTGGATCTTCGTAGTGTGTTTTATCCAGGAGGAAGAAGCGCCTCATCTTGAACCATTGGAGCCTCAGAATATTCCTCCTGGAAAAGCCACTCGGGCCAGGACTCTCAGGCAACAGATCATTGACATGGATTTTGCCTAAATGTATTTGTAATGTTGTCAGGCTCACCCCACACTTTATGTACAATATACACTTTCACATGTTTGTATGCATATAAAATGTTCTTATAATACTGTAAGTGTTCGGTGGCTACTTCTAATTATGTTGAGTTTATTTATCATGGAGGTGAGCAAAGAGTACCAGTGTACCAATGCATGACTCGAGGAGTTCACCAAAAATTAATTATAAACAAATTGTGTATTGGGTTAGAGAGTTATATCGTAATTTTAAAAGCTGAATAAATATATAGTGAAGTGTTACATACATGATATACATGTATAACAACTAACAACTGCAAACACAAATGGCACTTCAAACGTATTTATTTATAGCCTACAATCATACATACTAAAATACATACAAAAGTAGATGTCAAGAAAAGGTATTTCTTTCTTTTAACCAAAAAAAGATTGCAAAATGCACAATAAGTGTTGTATATAGTAAGTTGTGGCAAAATATCCCCCTGAATGAAGGTAAATGACTAGTGTTTTTTTTGTTTTTTGTTTTTTCTGTGCCGTCCGATTTTTACCCACACGCCAGATAATCGTAAATCAGCATTTTATATGTGATGTGTTCTAAATAAATGGACATTCTGGATGAAGTTCACAAATTATACACAAAATAGATATTCCCATTAATTTTAATTTCCATTTGGCTGCTGCTTGTTGGTGGGAAAGCCGTCTCCCTGTACGCTAGTAGTTTCCATAAGAGCGAATTATGCTTCCATTCATTTTCCTTGATCTCATTAACATGCATTTTATTAATGAGTTCCCCTTATCTAGTCGTTGAGACAGGAAGTGATGTACATGACAGTTAAGATTTTTAACGAGAAATTTGTTCATTAATGACCTCAGACTCAATTTCAAAGCAATAACGGAGTGATTTAATTAACACATTTAGTTTGAAAATCACTTGCTACTAAAGCTCTCATTACTATACCACGATTCGATACAATAACACTGTTTTTTTTTAATTCCAATTGTTAAGAAAAGGGCTTGTAACCAGGAGGTCCCTGGTTCAAATCCCACCTCAGCCACTGACTCATTGTGTGACCCTGAGCAAGTCACTTAACCTCCTTGTGCTCCATCTTTCAGGTGAGATGTAGTTGTAAGTGACTCTGCAGCTGATGCGTAGTTCACACACCCTAGTCTCTGTAAGTCACCTTGGATAAAGGTGTCTGCTAAATAAACCAATAATAATAATAAAAAGAAAATAAAGAATAGTATGAAACTTGCCAACACATACATGATGTGTGTCATAGCCTTATGTACATTCAACACAGCCCTAAACAGGATATCTAACCATGTTCCATTCATTCATGTTACATTGAATTAAAAAACACATTTTTCATTATGCTGACATTCTGAGTAATAGTCCATATCCCCAAGCATATTTCTAAGATATTTCTAAGACAATGCTTTTTAGTTGTGTATTCTATAATACAACAAACACAGTGTGTAAATATGTTTTATAAGCAGTATTTTAATTGGCTTGAAATGAATTTAGTGCCATATATAATATGTGTGTTTGTGGATTTATAACTTGTAGCATTTATCTTTAATAGCTATATACCCTTAGCAAACCCAAAGTGAAATCAATAATAATTTAAATGTAATCTTTAGCTACGCTGTCAAATACATTCTAATTAATGAAAGGGCTGCCAATATCATCATAAATCAACAGACATCTAACAATTGCATTCTGTCACCTTGGGCCATTTGTGATAAAGTGGGTGTCCCGATTATCAGTACATTTTACAGTGTTCCTGTTACCTTTTGTTTAATGTAAACCCATTTTATTCTGAAAGACTGTATGACTGAATTACACTAAATGTCCAATATATGATTGAAAACAATATTCAATGCATTTTTTTTATTTTTCTTAAACAAGGTTTTGAAAGGCAGAACATTTCACATAGCCCACATCTGAGCAATAAAAGAGGCTCCCGGGGTTTCTGCTTCCAGTTGTTTATAACTTGGATTTATAACAATAAGAGATAATATTATTGTAACCTTTGTATGTGGTTCAGGGGACAGGAACTAGGTCTCCTCGCCCATTCTGTCCTGGCAAAATATCTGTCAAGGGTAAATCACACCCCAATTCTCTGTCTTGCTTTGTCATTTCCCTCCATCCTCCCTCCAGCTCTGCAACTGTCCCCCTCTGGGGGGCAAATGAAGCTCACTTCCCGACCTTACAGGCCGAAATTTTCTAGATCTTCTGCTCACTCTATCTGTTTTCACCCATGCCAGTCACACTCTCTGGAGAGCAAAGCGTGTTACATAGCTCAGAACCCAGCCACGTGACCTTGACTCCTCTGAGGTGGCTCTCTGTAGGCCAGGAGGGGAGACCCCTGGCCCTCTTTGCATATTTATTTATTTTACTCTTTTCCAGCATTTCAGTCTCCCCTTGAAGGATGAAGCTCACCACAAAGCGAAGCTCACTACTCAGTCTTGGAAGTACGGCCGCGGCAACGTCTCTAAGGAATGGCTACCCCTGTAAGCCGAGGAGACCTCTGGACTTCTTTTCATCTTTTTGTCGTCCGCTATCCTACTTTTTGTTTCCCCTTGGGGGAAGTAGCAATTGATTTCCAGCATTGGCGGCCGATCGGTTCAGTCTCATCTGAGCCAAACCAAGGGGAAACTTTCAATTCCAGAGGTCCTTTGAATCGTGTAAAATAAAACAAATTAAAAATAAATAAATACATAAAAATCTGAAGTATAGGTGTGTTTTTTAGTTTACATTATTATCATTCGGTAACTACTAGCTTACATTTTTTTTAAACCAATTGTACGTTTTTACGTAGTTAAATGCAGTACAACTTTACTCTCCTTATCTCCACCAAACCAATGCCAGATTTGTGACATATTAAGTCTGAACTGAACACAGCAGTCACTGGACCAGTTAAAACTTCCCTCAGCAAGCATGTGCTTATTGATAACCCCAGATGTTTGCATGCAGGGTAAAATAATAGCAGCCTGGTTGCTGTAGGAATGATTTTCAAACTCCTAAGTGAACATTTTTAATACCGGTGCAAATTTTGTTTTCACTTGGGAGTATTAAAAACACACTTAACTTGTTTATTGAAAATATGCATTTCTAATATGAAATTTTTTACTGAAAACATCTTCTCAGAGATGAAAATCCTAAAGTCTAGCTTTTACTTTATGATTGTCAACTTCGAGAAAAGCTTTTGAGGAAAAAATAAATAAATAAATACAAATCGCATTAGAATCGAAAAGTTAAATAGAAGTGGAAGTGGGTGGATTTGAACACTTTTTCTGTAACTAAAACTTTGAATTAAAATGTTTAATATAAAAAAAAAAAAGATTACAAGAGAGGGCTATCATACAACCGTCTCAGAGATCATATGCTTTATTGTTTGAGCTACACATACAGGTGTACATCTACCCTACCTGGGTCTGGTGTTTGTGGATGTTTTACCAAGAAAGGTGAACAGCAGTGCCTCACATCTGATCTATGCCACAGCCAGGATTGTCTGACAAATGACCTGTGTTATTGATCATTGCTAGTTATAATGTTAATCATTTTATAGCAAGAAGTAATTTAATCACCACAAGTATCCTTGAGTTTCATACCTGTGGCAGTAAGAAAACCACTGTATTCTAATAATTTAAAATGCTGTTCTTAATATTTCATTGTTTCATGGTTTCATTTTTTTACATAAAACTGCAGAGTTTTGCTAATGTGGGGTATTTTTTTTAAGTTGTGAAAAAAACAAAACAATTCAGCTGTTCTATCGTGCATCACTGATTGTTTATATTGTATACTTCAAGGAATAATTAGGATCAAGCCCTATGTGGGTAATGTGTGTTGATTACTGCTAGCTGACCAGTGAAATGTGAAGGACAGTCTAGAACATGGCAGCTGCTATTACATTTGATAACACAGGGTTCCTGTAGAGAATGGAAAGCATATGTGATCTGTATTTTTAAAGTAAAATGACCGTAACCTTTAACTTTAGAAAGTATTTTCTTTTGTCTCTCTTTTACGTCACAGGTTACAATTTAAAACATGCCTTAATGGTTAAATTCAGTGGTTTTCAACCTTTGTTTTTAAAAGCTGTACCCCTTCTGTATAAAGGTTTCAGCTCCAGTACCACTTACAATTTTCACTCTACTGAATGGTACCACAGTTGCAATGGTAGGCCGTCCACGAAAGGCAGAATAATCTGATTAACAAATTGTTTTTTCCCCGTTTATTTAATATATCATTTATGTCACAACAGTTTGGGACTGACAATAAACTGGTGATTTAGGACAGAACACCAAACAGTATTTTTTTAATCTTTGGATGTACAGAATCAAAATACAGTATTTGGGAATCTCTTTGGAAAAACATATTTGCAAAATTATTTATAAATAATCTAAAACAGTCTGCACTATTTACTTATCGTCTCAGCATAATTATGTGTGACATTTAAAATGTTCACAACATCAACAACATTAAAGATAAAACTATAATAACTAGCAATGAAAAACTTTTTATTAAAGTCAATGTAAAAATGATCCAAAGGGACTCGGTATAACTTACTGTCTCTTTGCATTTTCTGCAGACTTTTGTGTTTTCTTCGTTTTTCTTTTACAAGTAAGAAATGTATCTATTTTTGACTCGAGAAACGATACATAGGATTCAGCATGAGTCTAGGGCCTGTTTAGAATTGTCAGGATCTGCACTTAAAGTCACCTTAAGATTTGTATACATGTAGGTACTGTACTTATAAAAGCTGTTTTAGTCCACATTGAATTGGAATAGAGCCTCTGCTCACTAATTATTCATGGCATAATTGATCTCAGGCAGGATAATACACCTTGTTGCAGCAATATATGAGACATAAAAGTGACTTGAGATTAGTTCTATTTGTTTATTATTATTATTATTATTATTATTATTATTTATTTCTTAGCAGACGCCCTTATCCAGGGCGACTTACAATCATAAGCAAATACATTTCAAGTATTACAGTACAAGTAATAATACAATTAAGAGCAAGATAAATACAATGACTTTGGTTCAAGCAAGTACAAGTGTGACAAAATACAATTCAATAATACAGCAGATAAGTGTCAGTGATAGTTACATCAGGATATGATTAAATACAAAATACTACAGATTAAACACTTGGCAGATTACAGTACTCTGAAGTACAGGATTAAATGCAGTAAAATAGGGGGCAGATGAGAGCAAGTAAAGCGCATTTAAGGAAGGGTGATAAGTGTCCCAGGGGAAGAACAGAGGAGTTCTACAGGTGCTTTCTGAAGAGGTGAGTCTTGAGGAGGCGCCGGAATGTGGTCAGGGACTGGGCAGTCCTGACATCTGTAGGATTTGTTTCCATCAGTAGGGGATCAGATTGATTTCAATTAGGACTCTGTTAGCCAAAAAAAATCAACCATGTATGCAGAACGGAGTGTTGCGAATTAATTATATTATCATGAGAATATTGGAGGCAGGTGAATTAATTAAAAAAATTAATCAATTAAACAAAAAGGTGATACATCCAGGCAATATTTTATGTTTGTGCTTCCAATTTCTCTGCAGTTGGAACCAGTGTCAGCCCCAGGTTGATACTGGCATGAGACTAGATTAGAACAAGAGTTTTATAGACTGACTTCATGATGCAGATGGAAATGTTTCATATGGTTATATGAGACTCTTTTTTGCCTTATTTTGAAGTAAGAGCAATGACAAATAATAGGAATGGAATAAAGGGATTTGAAGTTTTAAGAAAACTCCTCCCTGCAGCTACAGTAAGTTGTTTCTTGCTAAATCTCCAATTCATGCTAAAGATTGTTGTCTCAACACTTGTGGTGGAGGGTAGTATAATGTAATTTCTTACTTTGCACAAGTATATATACTTAATATACATTTCCATACCAGAATGAAATGCTTCTTTCATATTTGAATGTTTATTTTCTTTTTTTCCCTGTATCATGAACTTTTGTGATATACAGTATTTGAACTGTGGCTTCCTGGTAACAGTCAATCCACCAGAGAGCACTGTTGGTCAGATAGGATTTGTACCAGCTTTACCTCTTAAAATGTCATATGTGGATGGACAGAAAAATTAAACAAACAAAAATAAGTGCAAATTTTGAACTTTGGATGTCGTGCTATATAATTTAGCAAGTCCCTGAATTTATTTTGAAATGTATTTAGCACACTGCCTTCAATTGAACTGTTTCTGGCAGATTCGGTCAGTCGTTCAGTTCATAGCAGTGCATGAAATTTTCATCATAATTAATAACCATAATTGACCGTTTCTGATCAAAACCATG
Source organism: Acipenser oxyrinchus oxyrinchus (assembly GCA_030684275.1). NCBI lineage: Eukaryota > Metazoa > Chordata > Actinopteri > Acipenseriformes > Acipenseridae > Acipenser > Acipenser oxyrinchus. The sequence continues at coordinate 20,741,243 of CM060256.1, read as the reverse complement.
TATAATAGCTTAAAAACGAAAATGATACTTTTTGCAAATTGGTGGAGCATGAGTTAAGCTAATATATACAGTACTGTGCAAAAGTTTTAGGCAGGTGTGAAAAAATGCTGTAAAGTAAGAATGCTTTCAAAAATAGACATGTTAATAGATTATATTTATCAATTAACTAAATGCAAAGTGAGTGAACAGAAGAAAAATCTAAATCAAATCCATATTTGGTGTGACAACCATTTGCCTTCAGAACAGCATAAATTCTTCTAGGTACACTTGCACAAAGTCAGGGATTTTGTAGGCATATAGTCAGGTGTATGATTAAACAATTATACCAAACAGGTGCTAATGATCATCAATTCAATATGTAGGTTGAAACACAATCATTAACTGAAACAGAAACAGCTGTGTAGGAGGGATAAAACTGGGTGAGGAACAGCCAAACTCAGCTAACAAGGTGAGGTTGCTAAAGACAGTTTACTGTCAAAAGTCATACACCATGGCAAGACTGAGCACAGCAACAAGACACAAGGTAGTTATACTGCATCAGCAAGGTCTCTCCCAGGCAGAAATTTCAAGGCAGACAGGGGTTTCCAGATGTGCTGTCCAAGCTCTTTTGAAGAAGCACAAAGAAACGGGCAACGTTGAGGACCGTAGACGCAGTGGTCGGCCAAGGAAACTTACTGCAGCAGATGAAAGACACATCATGCTTACTTCCCTTCGCAATCGGAAGATGTCCAGCAGTGCCATCAGCTCAGAACTGGCAGAAAAGTGGGACCCTGGTACACCCATCTACTGTCCGGAGAAGTCTGGTCAGAAGTGGCCTTCATGGAAGACTTGCGGCCAAAAAGCCATACCTCCGACGTGGAAACAAGGCCAAGCGACTCAACTATGCACAAAAACACAGGAACTGGGGTGCAGAAAAATGGCAGCAGGTGCTCTGGACTGATGATTCAAAATTTGAAATATTTGGACGTAGCAGAAGGCAGTTTGTTCGCCAAAGAGCTGGAGACCGTACACAAATGAGTGTCTGCAGGCAACAGTGAAGCATGGTGGAGGTTCCTTGCAAGTTTGGGGCTGCATTTCTGCAAATGGAGTTGGGGATTTGGTCAGAATTAATGGTCTCCTCAATGCTGAGAAGTACAGGCAGATACTTATCCATCATGCAATACCATCAGGGAGGCATCTGATTGGCCCCTAAATTTATTCTGCAGCATGACAACGACCCCAAACATACAGCAAAACTCATTAAGAACTATCTTCAGCGTAAAGAAGAACAAGGAGTCCTGGAAGTGATGGTATGGCCCCACAGAGCCCTGATCTCAACATCATCGAGTCTGTCTGGGATTACATGAAGAGAGAGAAGCAACTGAGGCTGCCTAAATCCACAGAAGAACTGTGGTTAGTTCTCCAAGATGTTTGGGCCAACCTACCTGCCGAAGTTCCTTCAAAAACTGTGTGCAAGTGTACCTAGAAGAATTGATGCTTGATGCTGTTTTGAAGGCAAAGGGTGGTCACACCAAATATGGATTTGATTTAGATTTTTCTTCTGTTCACTCACTTTGCATTTAGTTAATTGATAAATATAATCTATTAACATGTCTATTTTTGAAAGCATTCTTACTTTACAGCATTTTTTCACACCTGCCTAAAACTTTTGCACAGTACTGTACATATGTATATTTGTTGTTATTCATATAAGATAGGGGCCCAGAAGTGAATGTTTGCCTAGGGGCCCGTAATGGGTTAATCCGGCTCTGCTCACACTATAGGGAATGTGTGGCCAAATGTTTCGTTTTTTTTCTCCAAAAAGGCAAATATGATGCTTAATATCAGCTTGCTGTAAATGTATAGATTGCTAGGTATCATTGCATTGTTTTTTGTTAATTGTTATTAAATTATTATTATTAAATTATACATTTTGTATTTATTAATCAAACAAAAATAAATAAAAAGAAGATTGTGAAATATGATCAGAGACACATCAGAACATAAATATTATATAGTAGACCACTGGTATCATTTTTTTTTAAAATAAATAACTTATGATAACCTATAACAACTCAACTCTTCTGGTGTCACATCAAAGTATTCCTCAAAGCTTCTTATGTAGTTTACTGGGTCTGCATATGGTTATACATATTCCTATTAAGTGATCATTTAAAAACACATGATTAATGACTAGGGAACCAGTAGCTGACAATGCAGATTAACTAACATCCATCAGATTTTCAAATAGTCTAGGAATGTGGTTATTAGGAATGGCTTCCAGGCAACAAAATACACATAATAAATGTACTCCTTATGCATATAATAATTCATGATACTACAAGCAAATGGTTTGCTAAACCCCTTGTACATTTGTTAATAATTCTTCAACAAGAAGGTGATATATGTACATTTTCCTACTGTTGGTCATGGTTTCAAAGCATTATGCATGATCAATGGATATGGAATCTATACTTGACAGCATTTAATAAGTAATGAAGATAATTTTTCCACATTTTCTTAAAAGGGATTTAAGGTTTGCCTCAAAGGTGCCGAGCTACATATTATGCATTTTCCAGTCATGGCAAATGTGAAATGCCATATTGCTAACAAACATTTGCTAAAATCCCCAGTATATTACTTGTAAACTATGATGGATTGTCTCAGTTTTGTTCATGCCCTTGTGAGTAAGCATTTTTCAATGAACAGCTAAGGGGGCTACAGTATGTTTCTTCATAAGCTCTTCTAGAGGATTTGCTGTGGCCCTCTCCTTAAAGTTTTTTTTTTGAAATTTAAAGCTAACACTGTGTTTAAGAGTAAAAGTGAATAACTTATAGGTTCATAAGTGTCTGAACAAAATAATAATCGTTATAATCGTTATCGTCATTTCAGTGATTGTGACCGTCAATGAAGGCTTTACAGTGTGCTAGTTGACTACAACAGGAATCTATTGAAAGTCAAGTTCAACTACCATAAGGTAGAGCCTTCATCGAGAGGGTCCTATTGCTATTAGAAGAAAAAAAAATCTCATTATTTTCTTTAAAACAACACTTTAAAACCGAGATTTACCTTGAAGTTGTAATAATTCCTCGGGTACCCTTCCACTGAGAAAGGTTTTAGGAAAATAATCCCGAAAACGTTAATAAAAGATCACACACATAATGAGCGTTTCGCTGAGCATTTTATATCAAAGCTGCCGATAGGCCCTCTCATGGAGAGACATCCTCAGTCCCGCCTCACCCAGGTAATAAATAGTCACTACACAGAAAACTCGTTCTCTTCACCATCAGGTAGGTAGATAAGTATAACTAACCTCTCCAGTTGTGTGATTGTATCTTTGTAAAGAGCTCTCACTTCGAGTTTTCTGCTAATTCCACGGCAAAAATTTACTGGAAGTCGGCTTGCCACTTCCCGGTATCAGTAACTCGGCTTCTGAAGATTGAGCAAACGTTGTGCAATTGCACTCCATTTTAATAAAAAAAAACTTTCATTATTTCAATAGCCTACATCGTTCACCTATTGTATGCTGCTTTCTAACCTACAGCATCTGCTGTTTGTGTTTTTTCCTCTGCTCTTGCAGCTAAAAAAAAACAACAAAAACAAACAATAACAGAGAAAGAGAGTCGCTTCCTCCACCGGGACCCGGTGCTGGCCGTACCACTGCCCTCCCACTCAGTGTGTGCGGCCTAAAGCTTTGCGCTGCCCTGGTTGTGTGATTACTCAGATGAGTTAGTCAGTACACTGCAGAATGTAGGGCATCCTCCACGAGTGCACTGTATGCTTATAAGGAGATATTTTCAAAATTGGTGTATGACCAGAGGTCATGACCCCATTTACTGCCCTATTGCAACCTACAGTGTCTGCAAGATCTGTTAGAGGAGGGTAGCTATATCTGCATGCCATGTCCCCATTGACTCAGTTTCCCTGGGCACTCTTATTCTGGTGACCCATTTTCTAAAGGGTGTTCGGCGGCTTCGTCCTCCTAGAAAGGACGCCCTCCACGAGTGGAGTCTAGATGTGGTATTAGAGGCTCTCACTAAGGTCCCGTGTGAGCCTATACATTCCATAGAGTTGAAATATCTCTCTATGAAGACAGCCTTTTTGTTAGCCATCACCTCCGCTAAGTAGGTTAGTGAGCTACAGGCTCTGTCAGTGCACAGTGCCTGAATGCGTATTTGGGATGATGGAAACGGTATCGTTGCGCACGAACCCCACTTTCCTCCCTAAGGTGGTCATGGCTTTCCACTTAAACCAATTGGTGGAACTAGAGGCTTTCCATCCCCCTCCTTTTGCTTCGGAGGAGGATCGGAGATTGAATTTCCTCTGCCCGGTATGGGCATTGAGAAGCTATGTGAACAAGATGAGAGAGCTGCTCAGTCTGACCAGCTCATTGTCTGTCATGGTGAAAGGACCCTGGGTCAAGCCCTCTCGAAACAGCCGCTGTCCCACTGCATTGTGGACACAGTTTCCACTGCATATTCTGCTGCTGGCCTACCCCCACCTGGGAGGATGGCCATGCATTCAATTAGAGGAGTGGCTATCTCATGGTCCCTCTTTAAGATGCCTCATTGATTGATTATTTGTACTGCGGCTAGCTGGGCTACTCCGCATACATTCACCAGGTTGTACCGACTTAATGTGGTAGATCCCTCTATGCCTTTATTAGGGTCCTTGAGGTTGCACACTCACATCACCAACACTAGTTGGCGGTAGCGAGACGTCCCTCATATGCTGTCCACTCATAATCCCTCACGGTGAGTTTGGTATACTTTCCCAAAAGTATCGGTTGGTGATCATCTTCGAATTGAAAGGGAATGATAGGTTACGGATGTAATCAATTAACTAACTGTGTATTAACAAATTGTGTATTGGGTTGAGGAATTCTGTCGTAATTTCAAAAGCTTAATACATGTATAATGAAGTGTTACATACATGGTATGCATGTATAATAACTAACAACTACAAACACAAATGACATTTCAAACGTATTTATTTATAGCCTACAAACGTACATACTAAAATACATACAAAAGTAGATGTCAACATAAGAAAATAAATTCCAACCAATTTAGATAGATGGCTTCCCACTCCCCAAGCCCCATCCAAAAATTATTATTATTATTTTTTTTAAATCTGTGCCCACCAATAAATCTGTTACCCACACGCCAGATAATCGTAAATCAGCATTGTATATGTGAAGTTATCTAAATAAATGTACATTCTGCATGACAAAATACACCATTTAAATGAAGTTTACAAAATAGATATTCCCATTATTTTTTTTAATTATTTAATTTCCATTTGGCTGCTGCTCGCAGGTGAGAGAGCCACTTCGCTGTACGCTAGTAGTTTCCATAAGAGTTCCCCTTATTTAGTCATTGAAACAGGAAATGATGTACGTGACTTCTGACAATTAAGTTTTTAATGAGAAATGCATTCATTAATGACCTCATCGACTCAATTTCAAAGCGTGAATGGATTGGTTTAATTAACACATTTCGTTTGAATATCACTTGCTACTAAAGCTATACCATGAGTTTGACACAATAACACAGGTCTTTGAAAATCCTGACCACACTGTCTAGACACTTTATTAGAACTTGCCAATCCAATAAGATATTAAACCAAGTTACTGTCTACTCTGTAGACATTTATAATGATCCAATGTTAAAAGAATAGAAAGGGTGTTACCCCAGTGCTTCATGTCAAAATATATTGGTTATATCCAAGCTCCTTGTCATACTAAAAACCAACATTACAGTACTACCATTACACAGGTGGTGTTATTGATCCTTTATCTTACAAAGATAGTTAAGATCTTCCGAAGATATTTCTTCTGAGTGCACTGTGTTAAAAAAGCTAGAGAAATGCTGTGATAAGGTCTAGTTAACTGGTTAATGGCATTTAAAATATATTCATTGTGATTTGTTGCGAACAATTATTACATTTAGGCTCATTGCACCGGCTACTGTGCCCCAGTCATCAGCTGCTGTGACTTACAAATTACCTTTTTAACTGGACTGTTTAGACAAAACATAAAAGTTACACTGTCATGAATAGTCTTGCAAAACAATCAAGCAATCATTTAACAAGACCAACAAATAATGTTTATTTCCCTGTAAGCTGCATTTACTCTTCAAAAACCTGTGCAAAAAGGATGAAATATTTCCACACATGTATAAAGTTTATTTGAAGGTAAATAGTTTAAGGTAATACAATAATTAGACACTATAAATAAAAGTAAATTAAAAAGGCTGTCCTTAGAGTATGTGTTTTTTCTTAATTAGAAACTGCCAATTTGAAAATATATTAAACCAAGGTACTGTGCTACATTCAAGTTGAAGGCAACAGACTGTCTTGTGTTAAACCTGTGTTGGGAACTTGATGTTCATGTTGCTACTAAAGTAAATGGCTGCTACTTTTTGTTAAACCTGTCGAAAACTGGAGCTCTCCTCTTTGCTATGCTAGCAACATTGCATTACGTCATTGCACATATTAATCCTATTTTATTTCTATAGAAGCACCATCATTCAAATAGTATCCAGGGGTAAGTAAAGGCACCTCATAATTGCATTATTGGTACAGTTCTCAAATAGGGACCTAGATGTTTATAGTTAACTTGCCCCTTTAACGAATAGGAAAGACCTGTCGGGATCTAGGTGTGTAAAAGTATTTTTATACGCTAACAAGAAGTTAAATGAGCCCTCTAGGTCCTTATTGGAGAATAGTGCTCATAAGACAAGCCATAACCATATCATTGACATCCAACTTGTTTACTACATCCGCCCACTCACTCAGTGTTTAATACAGCAGATCAGAAAAAAATAATACATTTAAAGTTATTACATTATTTGGCAAAGTCTTGCAAACGTGTTGGCTCAAAACAAACACATTTTTGGGGATTAGTCACAAATAATGAAATTGAAATTGTTCAAACACTTTTATAATTAGGTATTCAAAATATGGTAGAAACAACTGAAAACAAAAACTTGCATGCAATCAAAACATAGAAATGAACTGCCCTTAGAATTGTTTAATTAGATGTATATTCTTGGGCTGTCCAAGCTCTTTATTTTGAAGGAACATGCAGGATAATAACATGGAAATGAGACAGAATGGGGCTAAATCACAAGGGTGTCTCAGTATTCAGAAAGTGTCTTAAGTTGGAGCATACAGAACAGGTTTTAGAAACCTTTAAACAACAAGTCCTTACCAACTTTAGTACATTTTTTTGACATTTCTTATACGCTTACTATCGTATTCTTACATATAGTAAAGTGTAGCTAAGTAAAACAACTTTAAACTGTATAGTTTAATTGAAAAACAACTGGGAATTTGCAACTTAAAAATATAATTAAAAAATCTGGATTCATTTACATTGCAAACATTTAAAAAAAAAAAAAAAGGTTGGCTCAAAATTAATTAAATGCATAGTAGAAGAAAAATCCTAGTATTTTGCTTATTTGGGCAAGGGTTTCTGGGGGATTTTGTTGATTGTATATCCAGTGGTGTAAAAGGTTCTGTGTCCAGGTGTGACAGGCTGGCTCGCAGTGGTGACATCACGGACCAGGAAGTAACTGAATCACAAACAGTGGATGGGCGGGTGAAGCTGAATGCTATGGCATTCAGCGTATTTATTAACAAACCAAAAACAAAAGATTTAAACAAAACACAAAACAAAAAGGCACAAGCGCCAAACGATTAAACAAACCCTGTTTAGCAGTCGTTTTTAAATGTTATGTTTCCTCGCTCTGGGTCTCGCTCTCTCCCGCACTCTCCTCCGTACACTCAACCTCCAGAACAGACAACTGTTGGTTCTTATACTCTGGCCGAGGGGTTAACTAGTTGTTAATTATCTTATTACCCTCGGCCAGAGTCTGCATCGCTGTTAGTAGGATGCATGACTGTCAGCTAGTTAAATAATCAGTAGCTGATCAGTCATGCATCCTCACGAGGTTTTTAAATAATAAGTAATAAAGAGCGGCGCTTTTACCGCGCCGCAAATAAAAATACAAATAATAATACATAGGGGCGGGACACACCGCCACACCAGGTTTTTTGTTTATCATTCTTTCACTGGTGCTTTTTAAACTACACTTTTAATGTGTTGGGTTGCATGTTATTTTTCTAATTATCATTATTAGCAGTAGTAGACATACTAGTCATAGTAGTATTATTGTTGTTGTTATATGCTATACACATTTATGCATGCTAGATCAAATTAAAACTCAAAAAATAAAGAAATAGCTTTGTTGCCTACAGTAACTTGATGCATTTTATTTGTATTACTGAAAAGCATGAGCTATTAGCATGTGGCGTGTTCATGATATTAAGCAGTAGCAAAGAAAAACAAAATATTACAAATTAAAATTACTAAAGAAACTTAGAGGACAGTAAATTCATATTAATATAAACATGTGGATTTAGGGATAAACGTGTTAAATAAAAAGGGAACGCAGTGTTCAGCTTTTTATACATCTCAGCACTTCGCAGTGCTCTGTGTATCATCAATCTTATCCTTCAGAGAGACCCCAGGAGCCTCAACGCTCTCTTTCTGGATCTCAGTGTACTTTGGTTAGGTCTCCAGACACTATTCTCATTCCAGACAGGGCAATGAAACAACATCTCTGTTATAGTGTAGGGTTATATAAGATATGTACAGTAGTGTAGTATAAAGACATAAATCAATACATTTTATATTTAAGGGATTATTATTCAATCGTTACATGCTGAGTGAATTTACTATAACGGAGAATCCGCAATGTGATGATTTATTGATTTGCAATTGACAGACGATTTAACAATGATGATAAATTGAAGCTGAAACACGGCCCGCCCCCAGAGCATGACTGCACTGAGGGAAAGAGCCCAGCCTCTCCAGCCTGACCACGCACCCTGCAGAACTAAATACGAACCGTTCAGCACAGTAAAGAAAACCCCCCTACTCACATTATTTTACATTTTTCAATGGTAAGGGGAAACCCCAGAGAATCCATGGCTGAGTGTAGCCCTTCCTCCAGGCACTAAGACGGTCGACCTCACCACGCGTAACTGTGAGGCCAAAACAAAAGAAGCAACATGAGTATTTGTGGTATTTTTGGGGTATTTGTTTGATGCTATGTCTGGGCTTTTGTTTTGTTTCCCTTGCTTTTTTATTTTATTTTTTTGGTGGCCAAATAAGGCATGCTGCACAAACCTCTTGTAAACCCAGTTTAAGAAAGCTGCATAATATCAGTTGTTGCACAAGGCCAAATTGGAACACTGGCAGAAATATTTAAATATAGCCTCCCATATTTTTATATTATTTAGCTCTTTTGAATTTTAAAGGATCATTTCTCTCCCTAAAATAAAACTTCTTGTAAACCCAAACCCAAAATAGCATGTCGAAAAGGTGACTTAGATTTACTTTTACATGCAAACTAACTGTAAACTTGACTCTTCTGGCAACTTCAGTTATTGGATGCAAAATAGTTGTAGATACTTCAGTCTACTGGCTTGTTGGGTTTTCTTTACATATAGACTTATTAGAATATATTCATATTGCAAGGCTACCTTGTAGCATTTTTAAAAACCAAAAATGCACAAGACAGCAATCCTTAAGACACGTATACTGATATAAAATAGGAATATGTGGTGTTTCCATGAACCCAAATTGTTCCTCTGTCTTATGAAAAGCTGTGTGAATACTTCTGGGTTACTGCATTTTCACATACAGTTTGTGTAAAACGGAGTTAATGTACATTGCAAGGGGATTAAAGTTTAATAGAACTGGTCTTCGATTAAGTTTACTAGAGTTACAAGATAAATCTCAACAGTTTCATTACCCCCATATGTGTCTTATATAATAAAGCAATGGGAACCAGCCAACACTGTGAGCAGCATCAAAGTATTCAGTGACTTTCAATAGACATACAATTAGCCTTTAGTTTGTTATATACACACTGGAAATGTGTTTTGTAAGTTGTGATACTGTAAATTAACTGTCTGAAAGTTAGAACAAGATGGTCCTCTTTATTTAGGGAAATACAAAACACTAATGATGAAAGCAATGATAGCAAACTGTAGGCAAAAATATTAATTCAGAATTCCATCATTAAACCAATTGAAGCATTCAAACCCCTCATTGCAATAGCATGGTACCTCGTCAGAGCATGAACCTGTTAAAATGTATTACTGTACACTCACAAATTAAAACACAAAGTACCTGTGCTGAAGGTTTTAGTTGTAATTTGATTTCCTGTTGTGTTACAAAAATTAAATTTGACATCCAATTCAGTTCACTGAAAAAAAAAGTATCAAAAACAAAACTGGTGCTTGAGAAAAAAGAAATGACAGGCTTTCACATTGAAAACGTCTAATGAATCACTCTTCACAGACCTTAGAGGCTTTCTATCAGTGACATTTTGAAAGACTCACAACGGTTAATATGGGAATGTACAGTTTTGAGGTACAGCTGTACACATGATAAGTTTTAAAGATGTGAATACTGCCTCTTGCTATTCATCACAGCTTTCAGATCTAATTTGCCTTCAAACCAGGGGATATTGTCACATCTTTTGAGCTTATGACATGTCTGGATGAAGTCGCTCTAAATTGTCTCAAACTTAGCTCCAGTAAGACTACAGGGTTTATAGCATCTCCCTGGAAGCACAGCCCCCATTCATTTTATATTTCATGGCAAATTGATGCAGTTGAGTGACACCCATATCTGTAGTACATTGGTTGCTTATCAGCCCCTAGGATATTTTCCAACTCTGTCCTTTGCTTCCTACTTCAGATGTTGAGCGTCTGGCACGTGCATTTATCACTCTTAAGACTGAACAACTGTAATTTTCTATCCCCTTGTCTGTGGAAGATTTGTGGGTCTCACTGGGGAAGAAAGCTCCAACAGTTCAAGAATCTGCAAACAATGAGTCTTCATTTTATGATATATGAAGTACATCCTTTCCCATTTGTCTTTGCTTCAAAACTTATCTGCCCAGTTGCTCACTGTGACCAGCAACACATCATGTCTATCTCATAGTCATTGCACTTCCTTCAAAATCTGCTATTATATGAACATGTTCATTTTGTGCAGCAAAAGCAAGAACACATTTCCAATGTGAATGACCCATTTTGGTGGAATTATTTGTTCTTAAAACTGTGGGGATTGGAACTCACTCTATATGAAGATCTTGGTTGAAAACCAATCTCCAATAATGTCACGCAGAACTTTAACTTCCCTCATTTTATTCCTAAATTATAAAATAAAAAAACTTCCTTTTCTCATCCAATAGAACATAAATATGATATTTAGCAACATCATATTTTTAAAACCTTTGCAACATACATTTGAGTTAAATAAGTTAAATTAAACTTTAATTCATGTTTCCTGGTACAATGACATTAAACCTCATCTGTACAATAAGTGCCTTACATTTTCTAACCTTCCCAATGCTGTTAATGCCTTCAAGTCACGATTCCATTGCTTAAATAGAATACCTGTATAAAGGAAATTCTGACACATGGTATGGTTAACGGCAACTATCAGAATATCAAAAAGGTAGTACTATGGGCATTGTTTTGTTATGCTGTAATGATGAGGCATGTCTTGACATAATTTAGTAAGGTCAAATAATGATGCTGTATTCACAAAATAACTACTGTATATTGCTTCATAATAGTGGGTGAATTGAAACAATCAAGCACACATTTTTATAACAAACCATTTCCCCAGATAGGCCTATGAGCATAATGTTTTGCAACACACATTGATGTGGTATGCCTTGTCATGCAAATATACATATAGTTGAAATACTTAACTTACATGAAGGGGAACTGTATACTCTATTTAATAAGGGAATGTCCATCCCAATATTATGATGTATGAATATTACGTTTTGTTACCCATACCAAAATATTTTTCACCTTTTTACAATCATTGTGAGTGCTTCTGGTTTCTGTGGCTCCAGTACTGAATTTGTACAGTTTTTCTCTGATATTCAATCACATGTGAAACCACCACTTAACTAAATGCAGATGTTACACCAAAAGTAACTAGTCTGTAAAACTAACTTTTGCATTCTGCAGAATGGCAGGATTCATACTTTACTTTCTATCTCCCTGCCTGTGGAAGATTTGTGAGTCTCACAGGGGAAAGCTCCTATAGGCTAAAAATCTGCAAACAATGAGTCTTCTCTTCATGATAAATGAAGTACATCCTTTCCCATTTGTCTGTGTTTTATCTTTTTTTTTGTATCAATTGTTAAAGAAAGTTTGCTTAACATGCAGCCCTGAATGTTGCAAGAACAAAATATCAATGCTCACCTAAAATAACGGAAATTTCCATGACTTTCATGTCCTAATTAGTCACACTTTCTCCTGTGGCATTTAACTGGACACTTCTTGATAAATGTCATACCATGGATACCCATAAGGCAATGTACTGTATGTGTAAGTGGGTGCTTTATAACCTTTGCAAATAAGCTGCCAAAATCAGAATTAATTATATTTTCACTGCTATCAATTAAAATTAAAATAAAAAATCGGTGTTTCAAGGAAAATGTGACAATAATTATTAACAGGGCCTGTAAGAAATATAACTACAATATTAATTTAATACAACTTTACTTAAATGTCAGTGTGGATTGGTTCTCTCTATGCCTTAATTATCCTAATTAGCTTCCTGGGTTGTGGGAGCCGATCACAATCGATTTGTTTTTAATTGATTTTCTTTTAATTAACACTCATTTTGGTTGCAGGTAGTCTCTTACTTTTATAAGTTCTAGTTATAATCACCCATTTACTCATTTTCCAGCGACAAACTTCAACCTAATATCATATGATCAGCTACATTTTCTCTCTTCATTCCTAAAAAAGCTGTTGAAAGTTGAGTCTACAATAATTCAAAAGAAACTGAGGTGGAAATACTGCGGAAGACAACCAAAGGGATTAGAGAAATCTGAAACATTAAGTACAATTATATGGCAATTCATATCATGTAAACACCTTGTTCTCAATTGTAAAGCAGTAAAGCCACAAGTCTTGCTACACAATTCACAATTCATCTTTTTAGCATACCGGATTTTGCTGAGTCAACACCCCAGTTTGAACGATCTCTCCACCCCAAAAGTTTTAGTTGAAAGTCAACTTTTCACCATTAATTTCTGTTCTTTAATAACCATATGCAAATAATGCCTGAGGGGAAATATCGTGGCGCATGTGAATAGAAAAAAACTGCCTACATAATTGCTCTGTGCATTGAATGATTCAGGGTTAGGGTTAGGGTTATCTTCGGTTCAGATAACGAAGACGTGGAGTTCAGCGGTTTCTGATCAGATTGATTATGCTTTCCTGTCCTAAATGCATTATGCACACTTCCTGTTATTCAGCTCATTTGTAATATAACCTACATACTGTGCTACCTTGTTGTTTCATGCTTCAATAATTCACTAATTAGTCACAATAATTCACTGTTAGGCTATATCGACAGTAAGTTGTCAAGTACTATACTTTACTGTATAAGGTCCCACCACTAATTCACAAAATGTTCAGTATTTCACAATTTTTTGTCAGATAGAAATAACAGGGTAGCACTTAAGTAAACATTTTAAAAAATCTTATTCCTGGAAACCTCCTAGTTAAAGGCCTCTTTTTCATTGAAAAACAATGCCGCCTCAGCATTAACTCTCTAAACTCAGCCCCATTCGTTTCGGTGCGTCAGCACACCAAACTTTACGTGCATATTACTCAGGCAAAGTAAAAGCCACCTACGTGGTTCAGGGCTTGTTTAAAAGTACAGACCAGGTGCTTTCCAATGACATATTCAGTGTTTGTAAGCGGTACCAAAGATATTCTATACTAAGATAGTCAACACCACTGATTCTCTATGGGGACTTCCATCACCCGCCACACAGAGAATTATGGGATTTAGCGAGTGCTCCAGCGAAAATGTTCTATGGAGAGTCAATGGAGCCGTGTCAAATTTTGCTCTGCTTTGTAGATTTGCAATACGTTATAAAAATTTCTCAAACTTGGCAAATGATGACTGAACGTCATTATTAAGAAAAATGTTTTTTGAGAACAGTAATGTATTTGGTGCATGTGCAGAAATAAGGAGCTATTGGAGCTATTTTCATTGTAGTTCAAACACAACTTTCCAACTAAAGATGCTTTAGTCATTGTCAATATTCTCTTAGGTCGCGGGATTTATCCATTCCTGTAGTACACAATTTGAAATTCCAGTGGCTCGTGAGAGGTAATACAATGGCACCTACCAGCAGCCTTTACAAGAAACAAGAAATCCCAGCTAGTGAGTTCACAATTGTAATTGGCTCTTGCAGCTGCTCTTCATGTGTACAGTGGCAATGGCAACATACAGTAGATGAGCAACATGCTTCCATCCCTGTTCACTGTGCAAACGTATAGCATGAAGGTGTTCGCTGCAAAGGTTTGACTGTTTAGTTTTTTGTGATCCCACAAACCAGCATCCTAATGATGTCATTGGCATCTCAGGAAATTCATCAAACACAGCATAAATATTGTAGTACAAAGGTGCTAATAATAAAAGAACAGCAACACTGCAGGCAGACATAATAAAAATGTCTAGCAAATATATAATAGCATAGTGTATACTATTACTTGTCAGTAAGCAACATGAGACATATAATCCTGTAAACAAGATTGTCAGGCTACATACAATTTAACTGAAAATTGAGGGATCAGAATTGATACTGATGTTAGATTTGCCTTTCATGATAGTCTCAAGTAGAGTTTTTGCAATGCAGCCAAAGTCAATATTTAAGATACTTAAACATTCTGCAGGAACACGTGACTTTCACCTAAGGGATCATTGATTCTGTCTCTGTTTTAATCTGGGGTCAGATGCAAAGATACAGAGGGATAATATTGTTTATATACAGAACTAGGAATACAAAGACCGTACACTATGCATCTTTGATCACAAAATAAATCTAATGAAAGTCCAAAAAATACTTGTACATAGCCATCTAGGCACTGTTTTAGAGCAATACATATACCAGTTTAAAAGGTTAAAAAAAAAAGAAAAAGGCTATGACCTTTTTTTAAGCCTACCAAATAAACACTTTGTGAATAATCATTGGAGCTATTTTCATTGTAGTTCAAACACAATTTTCCAACTAAAGATGCTTTAGTCTTTGTACAATATTCTCTTAGCTCGCAGTATTTATCCATTCCTTTTGTATTGGCTGTAGCACACAATTTGAAGTTCCAGTGGCTCGTGAGAGGCAATACAATGGCACCTACAAGTATTTATACTTTTGTAGAAGTTGTATCAAGTCTATCATTCTTCATTGCTGATTGCTGTATTCTAACTAATTACCTCTCCTGAGGTGCTTATAAATTGGCAAGAACAGAGGGGAGCAATATCATTGGCTTCCAAAATTCCAACCTGTGCTGAGCAACACCCCAAGGTGTGTGGATATTGGAAAATATTTGAGTACCCTGTCATGTGTTATTGCTTTCCTATACTACAAAAATATGAACTGCACCAGATATGTCATATTTTTTTCATTGCACAGCACAAGTCCATTTGTTCCACTTACAGCACTGTTTAACATATTGTCCACACTTCCAAATAATGTGCTATAAACACACATCAGGCATTTTTTGGTAGTGTGAATAAGCCGTAAGTTACAAATAACTTATAAAGAGTGTATGGTACAACATTTTACCCAGCATTTTTAACAATTGACATCACTACTTTGGTCAATATATTAAGATGTTCTGACACTCCCTTTAAATTCATCAATTAAGTTTCTTAATGACAGAAAAATGTAATCATAAATTCAGAGGAGAAATGCAGGCAACTGAGGGAAGCCATGTGCAAAATTGGTATTTAAACAAATCTGATATCGTATTAGGGCAATGGCCATGAAATGTCATATTCTCTTATGACAAATCTAATGTCAGAATACTTTATATATATTTTTTACTTTATACCACATTTGCATGATGGAAATTAATTACCAGTTGTGCATAGAATGACTGCTTTGTCATAATCTGCTTCCAACCATGTTTGTGATTATCAATTCATTGAAGAGTATTAAATACCTTAAACTGATTCAATTTTATACAATGTGTGCGATAATTTATAGTATCTTTGTTTAAATATGTTAACATTTTTTTAATGAATAGCGATGATATAATTTATTTGATTCATGTTTGTATAAAATTAATCTACAAATTTATTTATTAAGAGGTGCATTTTCAAGACCCTGACCACAGCTGAAAATAAAAGGATACAAATAGGCAAAACAAAAAAAAAAGTTGTCTAGTCTACATATATCAAAGCAACAGTAGTTGTAGCCCTAATAATAATAATAATAATAATAATAATAATAATAATAATAATAATAATAATAATAATAATAATAATAATAATAATACATATTTATAAAAAAAGAAAAGTTAAATGCTGCATTTTTTTTCTTGCTTCTACAATATACAGAAATATACTTTTTGGGATGTTTTTCAGTAGGCATTTCACAAAAATTGAAAAATATTAATGATGTCTAAAAACAATAGCCCTTTGAGTTCATTCATACTGGATGACACTGCTGCATGAGACACGAGACAGACTGTAGCCTAGCAACCTAGGCTACAAAAAAATTCAATGACAAACATTTTGACTAGAATACATCTTACATGTATTGTTATAACATACAGACCTGATACTGTCTCTTTAAATGTCATACACAAACAAAGAAATAGGTTGTTAAGAAGAGAGCTCCTGTCAGTTATCTGCTTTAATACAGTTACAGCACATCTTTAATCCCCTTCTTTTCTGAAGATGCTGAACATCAGAGCCAGTTGTCTTTAATCCTAATGGTGCTGACTGCTCAAAATTCCTCTCTGGAGAGACCCCAGATGAAATCCTTCTGATTGCTATGATGGATTGTGATTCATTGTATGATGAATAGGACATCCCCATTGCAGTTGTTTTCTATCAGAGGTTAAACAGTATTCATCATGAGCTTCCACTGAAAATGTTTACTGTGCTCGAAAAAAAAAAAAAAAAAATTGGTATGTATCTTCTAGATGCAAGATAGAAACTGCTTAGAAAGTGAGATTGCACAGGTGGAAGTATACATTTTTTTCTTCTCAATACTACCTGTTTGCTTCTGCTGATCTATCCATTTTTCATTTGGATTGTCTCCATGCACTGTTAGCATGACATTTGGCTCGTAGCTCATGACATCTGGCTCCTGGCCCTGAGAGTTAAGGCTCAGTGTGATGAACTTGTTTAACTTGCTACTGCCTTGCTGCACCTTACAATGTGAATGCCAAATGGAGCTGGTTGCACCTCTAATTACCTTATTGCTTCTTGGCTGATTTGAAATCATATTAGTATAAAAAAAAATGCACAGTGAAAATGTCTGCTTATTAGAAACTACTACAGCGCTGATCAAAGTGTAAAAGAAACACGTCACCCCAAATGAAGATCAGTGCCTGTTGCAAACACCACATATCATGTTAACAACATCAATTTTACAATCTGTAAACACTCTATAATTGGGTTCACCATGGATCAAGAAACCATGCATACTGATATCAAAATAAGTGAGATGTTCATGATCCAAAGAAAGATGCAAGTAAGGGAGTTTATACGCAAGCTTATGTTTTAAAATCCAGCAGTATACATTTTTTCTAAGAAGCTGCCCACATCGAATGGTTCTCTGGCTAAAAGTGAAAGCTGGTACTTTGTTCACACTTAGTAAACTGTAAGTACATAGGGTAGATGCCTATTAAAATAACCATGCAGAATCACAGCTTAGATAACACAGTCTTGTTTAAAAATATACTTTTGAAAGCAAAATGGCTAATCCACGTGTTTTATATTTTATACACATTGGTATTGCAAGTTACTTTTTAAAAGTAGGATTCTTACGCCCAGATCAGTGCTTCTCTCACATGAATAATGGCTTTTCAGAAAAGGTCATCTTTCAACTGAAGTGAAATCTGGGGCTTTGGCATCATGTTTCATCTCTAACAGTAATTCGGGCATACAAAATAATGACAGCCATAGGAATGGTTCAAAATAGCAACAAATAACGATTCTGTTTAACTTCAATCTGTGTCTGATTAACAAATCTGTGTTTTTGTTTTTTTTGTTTTTTTTTAAGATATAATTGCTTATAGCCAACCAGATAGCTTAGGAGCTTTATCCAAACCTTTTTATACTGTACAAATTATTTGTCCCTGTAAAATATAAGCACACAGTGTCATTTTAAGTCTAGTATAAAGTAAGCAAATAAACACACAAATAAAGAAAGAAATAAATCCACATCATGAATACATTTTCTCATTCTTTTACTTTTTGAAGCTTTTCTATGCATGTAATAAAATACAGCTTAGACTACTACTTTGTTCACATAAGTATTTGCTAGATGCTGTTGGTGGTACAATCACTTTCCTTTTTGTCTGCCATATTGTCATTTTTGTCTGACACAGTAAATTACATAAATGCAGTATATCACACTCTCAGAGCCAAAATTCCATATTTCACATATGGGCTCAGCATCCCTGATGCTTAAAGCATGCAGATTCCACATTGTGTGGATGCATATTGTGTGGATTAGATGGCATTTTACATATTTATCATTTAGAAGTATAAGTGATTGTTTTATTATTTTGTTTTTACCATAGTGTACCATTAAACATTTTTTTTAAGCTGACTAAATCATTTTTAACTTGGTAAAAACACTGATAAAGGCAAAATTAAACAGCAATTTCTCTTGGCTGGTGAACTTATTAAGAACTGATGTACAGTGTACTCAGTAAGAGCTAGGACACTGTTGTTGTTGCTATTAAGGGCTGTCTGCTGCTTAGAAGATCTGTTGATTGATTGATTTAAATCACTGTTTTACATCTTGTCTTACATGTTCACAAGGTGTTTAAAAGTCTTGTGAATCCCTTAGATAAAGAATGTATTTTAATAAGTGGTGCTGACATATCTACTGATGGTGACGTTTTTTGGTTCAAGAGGGTTTATTTAAGGATTACATGTTGACAATAATATGTATTTATTTTTAAGTATGCCAAGTATGACCTTCTAAAGGGCGATTTAATGATATCTTCATTGTTATGTGCATAAGGAACAGGGCTTCTTACCACAAGTGCTGAGATTAGGCAGGATTGGCATTTACAAGGCAGATCATTCATTGTTATGTGATGTTATCGTTTCTTTCTACGTCTAGCTCCCCCATTTAAAATAAAAGATAACATAACATAATATACAGGGCTTTTCATTATTCTTATCAAAAAGAAGGTATGATGAGCTCCCAAAGTGGGGGAAAAAAACAGACCACACACCACATTATATAATAATTAATGGTATAAATGGGATTTTTAATTCTCACATGAATGGCCACCATGTTTGTACCACACAGAGCTTGGGGTCTTAATTAAATGTAAATATAAGCCATTCAACTGAGAATTTTATAATTGGGACACAGCTGCTTCTGGGACTTCTGGTGATAAAATAGCATACACAACTTCATCACACAGTCGTAGTTATAATTCTAGTTATAATTTTGAACATCTACATATGTGAGTATAATAAGAAGGAAAAAGACTGCATGTTATTCACGCACAACAGGAATATAGCTAGGATATTGCACTGCCATTATTTCAACCCTCTTTAAACACTAAAACATGTTAAAGGTGATCTTTGTTGGGAAAAAAATATGTTGGTACTGTATGTTTTGTAATAATCAACATGAACAATCATGAACTCAAATAAAAGATTGTTCAGATTGGATATTGTCAATTGTAAGTTTGCCTTCTATTCCACTGTAATGTTCAGGCTTCTGGTTAAATAATGTGTTATTTGATGTATCTGGGTAATACGTATTTTTTGTTCTAAATGTATTATACAGTATATATTTTAATGTAAATAAATTGGTCACCGAGAACTATTACAACCAGCTTTGGCTTGTTCATATACAGAAGAGTATTATATAAAGCATTCTAAACCATACAGTAAAGCAGATTGGGTGTTTGTCGACTGTGGTACTATTTAGATATATTGAATTGTACCCTGATTTACACTAAGCTATCGTTTGGTACCTCGGCATGTTACAAATGTACCCTGGTTTCAAGTCTTGTTCCATATTGCAGCAATTGCAATTGTACCCTGGGTACATTTCAATAGTAATTTGGCAAGCCAAATTATCATTTAGAGATATCTCAAATTAATTTATAGATATCTCAAAATATTTGAAGATATCTCTCAGCCTTTTCCAGATAGCTCTAAATATTTGAAAATATCTTCAAACTTTTAAAGATATCGCAAAAATCTTTTTAAGATATGTAAAATACATTTACAGCTATCTGAAAATGATTCCCAGATATCATTAAATGGAGCTTTAAATTAGGTATCTTAAATGCATTTTCAAATATCTTTAAGATATCTCAAAATGTTCTTGAGATATCTCTGAATAATTTTCAGATATCTGAAATTCAATTTAAGGTATCTCGGAATTATGTCCTGTTCATTTAGAGATATCTTAAAATGATTTACATATATCTTTGAATGCACAGGAAGTCATTTTGAGATATTGTTAAATTATTTTGAGATATCTCTAAATGAACAGGAAGTTATTTTGAGATATCTTTAAAAATTATTTAGATATCTCTAAATGACAGTTTGGCATACCATGCTAGCAAAACATTATTTAAAGATATCTGTAAATCAATTTGAGATATCTCATTTTTAGATTTCTTAAAATGAAATTATGATATATTCAAAATTGGTTTATTTACAGATCTCTGAAATTCATTTTAGGATATCTGCAAATGTTTTACAGATATCTCTAAATATTTCAAGATATCTTAAAGTGCAATTTGAGGTATATCTATATGATCATTTGGCTTGCAATAGCCCAGTCGACAAAGACCCAATCTGCTGCAGTAAAGGTCTGCAGTGCTGCTAAATCCTGACAGTAAAAACATAAACTACCTAACCATGCTATTAAAAAGAAGTGTCAGATGTACTGCTGCAAAAATGTAATAATTGTGTCTTCCTCTCTATGTAGGTCATTACTTTTAGCAGAACTGCTTGAAGTAAGCAGGTTGTCAAAAGGTCTCAGTGGAATTAAATGTGTCCCATTGTTCTGTCTGCTCAGTGACATAACAATTGTGTAGTTGCCATGAACAGTATACAACAAACTAATCTGAACTTCATTATTTTTTTATTTCTTAAAAGCACTGTACATCAAAGCATTTCTTGAGCTTCTTTTGAAGATAAATTAAAAGCAATTTATTTTTTTTAATTTTTTTTTTTATTGTACAACACTGCATGTAGAGTGATTTTCAAAGCTTGGTGACTTATGATGAATCAATCTCCATTAATTCATTTCTGAAATAAAAAAATCACATTTTTTCATACTGACTTCAACAACATAGCTTTAATTTAAATTGAAATGCAATGCAGATTTACACTTTTGAAATAGGTCAAAGTACTGTAAGTGTACTCAAAATCCAGTTACCAAAGCCCATAATGTGCATCCTTTTTTCAGAACTGTTATAGTTGATGCTCCCTGTAATTATCCCTTCATTGAACAGAGATATGTGAGAAAGTGTGTAAATAATCAATTTGATTTTGATGTCTATCATCAATGTCTTTAAATAAATGTTCATTTCTAATTGTAAATACATACCAATCAATTAATGTACATTGAATATGTATACATATGTTATTATTTAGAAATGCTAAAGATTAACGTTCAAGAATAAAATATATATATATTGTGTTTACCCTCAAGCACTGTAATCCTTAATTTTAAACGAAGGTTTCACACTCAGATTGTATAGGACCACCTAATGTTACCTTAAGTATGGTAGTCCAAGATTAGTGCTAACTGGGGTCTGTGACACCACTATTAAAGGTACAAGCTTAAAGTTAAGTCTAGAAATCTGAAAAATAGGGCAATAATGTTTATTGTGCAATGCCATATTTATATTTAAAGTCCAATGTTTTCTTTAATGTTTCAAGAAGACATTTGTTTTGTTACTAAAAAAAAAGTGCAGTGAGCTGAATAAATCAGTTAAGGAGTACTGGGACTTTTAATGGTGAAAGAAAAACAAGTATCTACAAGGCAATTGTATGTCCCTGTCTGTTACAGGAACAGTAAATCTTAAAATATCAGACTGCCATTACTAATGGACTAGTAATCATGTATGGGTGACACTATTGCAATTTATGACTATGTGACTATGATATTATTGCTAAAGAACTTTAAAATGAGTGTGGTAGAAAAAAAGGAATCTGAGTCTGGTAGAGGAACGTTTCCACAAGTTTATTAATGGCTCTGTCATTGTAAAAGTATAAACTGATGCTGCATGAAATGAGAAGTGAAGGAACTTATTTTAGAAGTATACATGGCCAGGCTAGAGATGAGACTGTCTGTCTTAACTCTTTCAATAGTGCAGATTTAACAGGTTTTGGAAGGATCAAACCCTAGCATTACTTCAAACCTGGTGACAATAAGCAGAGTTGGCCAATAAACTGGAAAGATAATCATTTAAACAAACAAATAATGTTGTATAAAATACATATGTCTGAAATACTATAAAGTACAAGATACTGCATTGATTACAATGGTTTCATTTGCAGTACAGTTTCCTTTTCATCACAGTTCTGTACATATGCTATATTGTTCTACTTCATACGGAATGGCTGTCATTAAAGGAGCTTTTAAAAAGTAGCAAATTGTAACAGTTATAAAGATACCAGACCCATCATTAAAATGTAATCCTAGGGTTAGTGCTGAAAGAGTTAACATGAAATGCCAGCAGCAGTGGTCTGCTGGGTTGCACCAAACAGTAAAAACAGTTTACTGAAGCACAACTGCAACACATGACTGGGCAGGTGGAACAACTCACAGTGCAGCAGAGAAAGCAGAAAAAGGTATCTTATAAAAATGGTATATCTGCATCTAAATGTGATACCGAGATGAAAATAATAAAATGGTCAAAAATGTATCTGGCAATTTGCATAAGTAGAGTACAGTTCAAAATAAAACATTATAAAAAAATCTAAACTTGTGTAAGGGTGAAGCGAAAGCAATCAGGCATCTGTTGAAATATTGATGTTATTTTACAAAAATAAATCAAAACAAATGATTAACAAACAATGCCACTTTTAGCAACCCACTGGCACTCTTTCCAAAGCCACAGCCTTGACAAGACTAAACAGACACCCTGTTATTTATTATTATTATTATTTATTTCTTAGCAGGCGCCCTTATCCAGGGCGACTTACAATTGTTATAAGATATCACATTATACAGATATCACATTTTTTTACATACAATTACCCCATTTATACAGTTGGGTTTTTACTGGAGCAATCTAGGTAAAGTACCTTGCTCAAGGGTACAGCAGCAATGTCCCCCACCTGGGATTGAACCCACAACCCTCCGGGCAAGAGTCCAGAGCCCTAACCACTACTCCACACTGCTGCCCTATTGCAGCTTTTCTACACACCTGCATCATTTAAACCAAACTGAATAATTAATTAACTGGACCACAAATCAAGGCTCACAGGTTTCTCTATTCCATCTACAATCTCACATGGTAATGGTATTTGCATCCAAGATCAAACTTAACCTTTTCCTGGGTTCAGGTAATATACACATTTAACAACAGAAACTACCACTATTGAACTTTTATATGGAGGCTGTGTGGCCCAGTGGTTAAAGAAAAGGGTTTGAAACCAGGAGGTCCCCGGTTCAAATCCCACCTCAGCCACTGACTCGTGTGACCCTGAGCAAGTCACTTAACCTCCTTGTGCTCCGTCTTTTGGGTGAGACGTAATTGTAAGTGACTCTGCAGCTGATGCATAGCTGATGCATAGTTCACACACCCTCTGTAAGTCGCCTTGGATAAATAAACAAATAAAACATTTATACTGTAGAATATGGAAGTGAATAAAATCAAGCACCAGTAAAAAACAAAAACATTTACATAAAATAAATACTATTTATTAAATAAATACTATGGGGTTTTCACACCATCACAACTTGATAAGATACTAATTAGCTTTAAAGGAGGTGAATTTTCTAAGCGAGATCCTAAAGCTTCCTTTTTGCTGTGTAATTGGCTATACAACTTATAAAATTCAGGACTGACTTGTTTCTCAGACTTGATGTAATTTAGTTTAAATGACGGGTGGTGCCTTTTCAAGAATAATCTATACATTATGGTGGGGTGATTTATAATTATCTGTGCTTCTTAACACCAGAGGTCACAATGACAATCCTAAAGCAGCTATCACAGGAGCAACCAGATATGTGTTCATAGCTGTTTTCAGGTTTCTGTCATGCAATGCAGAGCTGTGATATCACACTCACTCATGATTAATGTTTATTCAAAGTTCTCCATACTTTAAGGGTGACAGTTGTTTATTTTTTAATTTTTTTTTTACAGTTTTGACTGTTTTTTCAAACTTCAAAAAAAAATGTGTTACCTAGAGAAATACAAATTGTATGAACACAGTCCTTTTGATGATACTTTGCAATATGCAGGGATGAAAGTAATTCAAATATAATTACAGTGGCCACCCCTCAATAATGCTATAGTCAGGAGCCATAGTTACGAAACTATGTTCCGCCGTATAACGAGAATTTCAAATTTGCAGTTAACTACTATGAGAACCATTATTTGATCTAGCCATCTTAAAATCAATTTAAATTGTTTCTGTGTACAATACCTTGTTTTTGAAAGTAACCAAAATGTATTGTGAGGATGAGACCCCCACTGTAATATTTAAATGCCTGTTATTGTGTTTATTATTATCGTTATTCTATTGGTGATAGAGCCGTGGTTTATGTATCATGCATGTTGTTGAGCAATTGCATTTGATATGACGGCATATTGCTTTGTTTAGATTAGGGAGCTTACCTTAATGAAGTTGCCATAGCTTTACATGTGGGACAAATGTTTTGTTATAGCCATATGTTTGGTAATCCTCCAAGAGAAGGGGTGATGCTAATGTTCAGTTTTTACTGATAAGAGAATAATAATGACAATGATAATAATAACCAGTAAACATAGGATAATGGAATACTTTATCGATCGTTGTTTGTAAACAAAGACAATATTCATGCAGGTTAAACAAAAACATGTAAAGGAGAAGAAACATGTTTACATGTAAAAAATATGAATGTTTATTGTAAAAAGTATGAGTAGAATGAATGTTAAATAGTAATTTATTTTTGTATAAAATAATCCCAGGTGTAACTGTTTATTGTATAATTCATCCTGTTAGGAGTAGGCAGGACTTATTTAATGCCGTGTCTTTCCTGGACATTTTGGTCATTCGTGATCTTGTCTTTGTGAGTGGCAGTCATTTTATGTACAACCTGTTAGTCTGTGAGTACCAGTTGTAATTTGTGTGAAGTATTCTTCCAGTGCAAAATAAAATATTTATGCCTGTGAACACTATGAAGTTGCTATTTCCTGCGTTCCAAAAACCTGAGGTGAATAATGTGATTTTGGGTGGGGGAAAGCTTGGACCGGTCACCGCATTACAGTCGCCCGTTGTATTTTATTATTTTACTTACATATTTCAGTCATTCTTTATGTTCTTGACACCACGGACATTTGCCAGTGTAGCTAGTTAATTTTGCTCTGTGATCATTTATTTAATCACAATTTGCAGATTTGGGAAACAGCAACTCTCACTAATTGATTGGAAGCTATTTGCATTTACAGTAAGGGGAAGATGTCAAGTCCAGCTTATTTGTGACCTACAAGGGTTCTTGAAAAAACAGATGGGGATCATTTATCATCTAAAGGTTCTCACTGCAGAAGTTTCACCAATCTTGCTATTATTAGTTTAGTCATTCACTTG
Organism: Acipenser oxyrinchus oxyrinchus; assembly: GCA_030684275.1. Classification (NCBI taxonomy): domain Eukaryota; kingdom Metazoa; phylum Chordata; class Actinopteri; order Acipenseriformes; family Acipenseridae; genus Acipenser; species Acipenser oxyrinchus. Next base: position 20,715,388 of record CM060256.1, on the reverse strand, counting down.
TCACTGCCACAATAGGTTGGTGAACTAAAGGAAATTGTTCTAACAGACTACCCACAAACATGAACATAAGAAAAATGCCTCCATTGAACTAGTGCTGAGCCTATTTTAAGTGACAGTGGTGTGACTGCAGTTTGTGGCATCAGAAATGTCGTAATATTGCAAAAGCTGTCACAAGCCAGTTTCCCTTCAGTAGGTATTCGTTGCAGCGATCTCTCCTCAGTTCCTAACTCTCATTATATCCTTTTCCTCCGTACTTTCAAAACGGATCAGTTCTGTCAAGGCCTGTTCATTCAGCTCTGCAAGCTTAATTCTCCTTTATGCCCTTATTCAGCAACATCTCGCTACCTGTCTAGTTGTCGCCCAGATAATCCTTTGGATCCTTTATTAATTAATAGCAATCATTGTGTAGTTACAAGAAGCTGGTTTTCGTCCCACCTGACCTCATATCTAAAGCAGGTCTGCCCCCGCAGTTCTACACTCCCCATTCTTTTTGTATAGGCGCAGCTACCTCTGCAGCCAAAGTTAACATCAATCAACATGTGACTAAAAGAATGGGGCGCTGGACATCCTCTGCAGTAGAAACCTACATTCACTCCTCTCTCTCAGACATTTCCACAGCTCAACAGAATATTGCTAGTATGCCCGGAGTGGGGGCTATTTCTCCACCTGGGCCACCAGATATTTCCCCCCCAAAAAAGTTTTTTTTTTTTTCTCCACTGAGCGACATCGTCTAAAAAGGAAAAGGAGGAGGAAGGAAGAAAAAAGGGAAAAAGGGGGATATATGTGTGTGTATATATCTACAGATTGTTTAATAGGATAAATGCAGATTGCATGTTTTTATGGCATTAACAAAAGTTTGAATATGAAAGGCATGGTTAAGCAAATGAACATGGTGTGTCAGGTTTCAATATTTTACCAGAAGACTGTCAGGTGAGCTTTACCAATCTTAGTAAGTTTAAATGATACTGGCCTACTTGAAATTCCCACTGCTCCCTATAAACTGTTTGCTATCTGTTATTTCTTATTTACAATATTCTCAATTTCTCTATCTGTCAATTTTATTTAAAAAAAAAAATTACTCTTTTTCTAAATGGAGTGTACGTGATTAAACATGGGGGGTAAAAAAACTAAAGTTTGATTTAACCCTTGGTGAACATTCTACCTGCTTGAGGTCTGACTGACATAATGTGACTTTTGGCTTGTGTATCAGGACAAATATCAACTGAAAGTATACAGTATTATACCTTTCTAAACAGCTGAGAATCTGAAGGTTATTAAGAGAATAACATTTTCACTCTATGATGAAATATACCCTACGATGACCTAGTTTGAATGTAAAAAATAAGTTTTAAAATATACTCGAAAATTCTTGTTTCTTTAGAAATGTCTCCATAAGTGTAATTTAGTTATCTACTACCTAAAAACTAAAAGCATCAGTGGTAGACACAACTCTCAGGAACTAGGATCAGAATGAATTGTATAAATACTGTGTCTGGTTTTCATTTTATACCAGATTGTTTGATGGGTGTGTAATGTGAAGAACATATTCTGTAAAAAAAAAAGTTTTCTTCTCGTGTCGGTAGGCATTCTTGGTTATGTTAAGCAATTTAGTATGCTCTCTGGTAATGCTGCGCTTTAAAATCATGGTATACAGTAATCGAAACCGAAACCTAAGATACTGAAATGCTGCACCTCATAATAAAATTCCACGGGTCGAGAGCCGGGGCTGGAGTGAAAGGTCGTTACTTGGAGAGGTAGTTTGAAGAGTGGCCTCAGGGGATAGTCTCAGTTTGAGTAAGATAGAGCAGGAGCTGCTAAAGGATAGAGTGTGTGGCCGGGGTCCCCTCTGACTCACGCAAGTGAGAACCCCCCTCGGTGGAGGCATGGATGGCAGCGGCCATAGAGGTCGGGGAAGTAAGCCTCACTTACCCCCAGGAGATGGGCATTGAGGGAGCAGAGGCTGCAATGGCATCTGTGAGGAGAAAAGAGAGTAACAAAATTGTGCGATTCTGTTATCAAATGACCAGGTGGGGAGGGACACTACTGGTGCTTTAACACTGAACTTCTATGGAGGAGAAAATACCTTTACTTGCTGATGTACCAATCTTTAAAGAAAAGTCAGGGAGGGGCACCTGCTTCTAGTTGTTTGCAGGCGGAGGTAGAAGTTGAAGGACGAGAAAATCTTCGGAGCAGGTAGGAAAATTGCTCTAAATCACCTGAGTCGGATGAGAGAACGAGAAAACGAAGTTTAGACATTAGTAAAGAGAGTAAGTTTAAGCACATTTGACTTGATGAAAACAAACTGAAAACGGTAGACAGCGAGCTGTGTGAGATTCAGACTTAAATAGGAAATAGGAGAAGATTGACAGGGAAAGCAGGGTGGAGCCCTGGATCTTGTCCCCCAAAATACGCCTATAGGCTGTCACGTATCTCTGTTGGTCTGAGGCTTTAGTGAAATACATTTTGATTGGAGAGTCATCCCTGAAGTTTATCCTGTGAATATTTCACTACAGTTAATATTTTGTTAATTTATTTTTGGGTTTATAAACATTTTGAACAATTTAGTACGATTTCTGGTAGCTTTCTGTCTATCTAACTTTACTTTCGTTTTGAAAGTATATAAAGCCATCCCTGATTGGTTGTTGGAGCCTTTGGAGAAGTCAGTCATTGGGTAAGCAACAAATAGTTGTTTAAAAAGGCTTAAAATGAGCGTCTAACATCACCATTATATCATTGTTCATGAATGATTTGTAGTGCCGCCGTAGCAGAAGGGTTAATACAACATAACACTTTGCTAAGATTAAAAATACAAACAATTTTACATTGATGAATAATTGAAACAAGATAAGACTTTAACTAAACTGGTGATATTGTGTGCATTTGAAAACAACAAATACGAATGTCGGAACCATTTAAACATTGATTGAGTTTATCTACAAGTTTGAAGTAACTCTAAATTACAACTTAATACTGAATGCATTTTTAACTTCCAGTTGTTGTACAAATGTCACTGTATATCAAATGGCTGATAAGTAAATAAGTGATATGTAAATTAAAATGAACACAGTATCTGTTTTTAAATAGTATACCACATATAAGAGGTGTAAAATGAAGGAATACTTGCTTTTTTGGCATATTTTTGCAATGCTTTCATTTCTGATTTCCTGGAATTTGTTTCCTAAGCAAAAGTGAATGTGTGTGTGTGTGTGTGTGTGTATGTTTCTAGCAGTATAACCTAATATAAACCCTATCATCAATACTGTAAGTCAGATATTTAATAATAAGGTAAATATTACTTTGCTGTACCAGTACTTGTTTTTGTTACAATTCTTTCTACAACAGCCTGCTTTCTACATTTTGGGATGCTCTTCTCCACTTAGAAGTTTTGAAGATGTTTTATCAGGGGTCAGCATTTGGTATATAAACAAACACGCATGTCAGTGACACATGCCACAGCTGTAAATACAAAATTAAGGAGATCAGTAACTTAAAAAAGTAGTTCACCAATCAGCAATATCTTGTGCAAACCATGTTTCATCACAATTGAATGAGCAGCTCACTAGATATCTGTTTCAGACAGACTGCCTCAATATCTTATGCTAAAGAAGGTCCTTAGCCCCTGGTGGGAATATGCATCCTAGGCAGGGGATCTAATGGGCTGCTAGCTGTTAGTTAGAAAAGTATTAAGATAAAGAGTGTTTTACATTGCTAAGGAAAGTTGTCAGTGAGGAACTGAAATTGCTTTATTTTGTCATAATTCTAAACAATCTTTTTACTTTGTTTTGAGTGATTTAATGCTCCATGCAACAGCCCTTGATAATGGTTACCCTAATGTTCCATCTTTACAGGAGACCAGCAGCATTCAATGAAAGCACACAGTATGTTGCTTTAAGAAATTAAGCTAACTTACTAAGCTTCATCTAGTTGAGGTATTCACCTGCAATGTCCAATACAAAATTACATTGACTTTTCTCTTCAATACACATATATTTAGAATCAATACTGAAGGATTTATTTAGCTTAATTTATAAAGGCATGTGCCAAGAAGAAGATGTATTGAATGTTCAACTGTTCAACTGATATATTGAACTTTCTATTTCTGAATTCTCCTCTTCCAAGGTCAATACTGCTTTATTTTAGTCTGCCACTGTATTCTTACGGTGTCTTTCACTTGTCAGCATCCAGCTGATATTCATAATTCAAACCATTTGTTCTCTGTCAGGAGAATAAAAGAAACAAGTCACCTTTGATCCCTCAATAACAAATGAGAACCGTCGCTCAGCTTGGGTGAAGAGATTGCCCCTCTAAAATGTATCCACCATAGCCAAAGAATGACACAAGACAAAGGGTGATAAGGTGTGATTTGCAAAATGTAACCAGGGGGGTACAAAGTCATATTTACCTGCTTATTAAATGTCTTAGGGTTGCCACTTGAAGAGCTCTTAAATAAAGAAAGCCATTCATTGTCTGCCCTTTAACACACCGAATTGCTTTAATGAACTTAAAAATCTCAACAACACCTTGGCTGGACAATTTATAAAAGTGCAGTACCTTATTGTCTCAATAAGATGTGTCGGTAAAAATTAGACAGCATAGTGAAAATGATTTTGTTTTGTTATTACTATGTATATTTATTCTTGTGAACTTGCATCACTGCTTATGCCATGCTTTTATTTCATCTAACATTCAATTTAACAAAACAAACAAACGTGTTTCCTGTTTAAGAAAATAGCATTTTTTCCACTACTGTATTGCATCTGTATTTTGTTAGAAAATGTATTTTACTGCAATTGACATATAACAACAGATACTTTGTGTTGAAGTTACCTAATACCCCTTCATAAATCCATTTGCTATATAACAATACAATATCAGAATAATTGCAACTTTAAACAGTAAACTAAACACATTTTTTTCTGCATCTGTCCTTGAAATGGGTCTGAGTTATTTTACGTTCATTTTAAAAGTTTCTTATTTACAGCATTATTAATTGCACAAAACTATTTTAGGTTTTGTTATATAGTACCTTTTTTGAAGTCACTATAAGGATAGCAGCGCCACAATTAAAATTGAATCTTGAAGGGAAAAGAGGACATTTTTTTACATATTCCTCGTAAGGGTTATCTTGTGTGGACTATAGAAGTACTGTACTGTATATAAATTTACATTACAGGGTAAAACCTAGCAAATAATTTGAATTCTGTATTATTGCTGTTTTGTGGACATCCTGGAATCAATGTGAGAACCTCTGTGTTTCAAGGATCTTAGCATGTTCTTAGTTACCAAAGATTTTAATAATTAAACATAATAAAGTCAATATATTTGCTTGGTCTTCATAATGATCAGTCAATCCCTTAGGTTCTTTAGTTATTTTGTTCTGATATTAATGAGTTTTATTGAAATTTTAACCAACTACTGTAAAGCTTTAAGTTACTTTACAGATCTGTCTGCATTTTGAACTGTTTTGCTAAACTGACTAACATTACAAGACATGAGGTCATTGTATTGTTTCCACCTTTGCTCTCATTCATGGTTAGTGAACTGATGCCCTTAACCATTGAAACCTAATGTACTTAAAAAAAATTGGAGCAATGCCTCTTACCAATTATATCATATTTGATAACTCTTCAAGCTCCCAAGGGCAATTTTCTTTCCTACTTAAAAATTGCATCATTACCTCTTTACTAGGTAACATAAATCTCCACATTCCTCGAGTTGGAAGTCACAGAAATTAATTGAAGAAGTTCATAAGGCAGGTCTTTAATACAATTTTTGACTCAAAAATACATCACCTTTCACCTCCATAAAACAATAGAATATTTTGCTGTCTGAGGATATTTTTAATGTTTCAAGATTTTTAAAAATTGCAAATTTACAAAGTGAGTGATCATAACTTGATTCCACTGTACTGAAAACTTGTTTTTTTTGTGTCTCATGTTGTTTTATGCCCAACCCCATGCACACACACATGGAAATCAATCAACCAGTACATTATGTATATAGATATGTACAAAATGTATTTCTTCTCCACATATTTCTTTTTCAATACATATGTGGAGAAGAAAGATACAATTAGATGGCTATATTTTGGAACCAACCTTTTGAGTGGTACATCTGAACAATACCCAGTTGTCCAAGACTTGAACATTATTACAACGTGTTAAAGATTCTCTGAGTGTTAGATACAGGTTGCACATTATATATGAGATGCACAGTATGCTGTACTCAGTAATAGTATTCTATATAGTATGCTATGGTGTTTTTAACATGGCAGCATAAGAGATGCTTGTTACACAAGATGTAAGCCATGACAGCTTTGTCATGCACATTTTTAACAGGGTGCAAGTTATATTCTTAAAATATACTGTAACAGGAATTACTCAGTACATTTTTCTTGGCTTCCCACTAATAACAGGCATTAATGATTGTGAAGTTAGTGTCAAGGCAATAGTAATTAAATAAGTAATAACAAATTTGAGATGTTAAGTAGTCAGACACAAGGGCCATTTGAGATTTAAAAAAAAACGCAAATGACCACGATTAGGTAAGTAAAATTGGAATGATTCTGCAATATCATTCTAAAACAATACAACATCATTGTAAACAACCTTTTTTTTAATGCAATGCATGTTTAATAATGGTATATTAGCATAGACCCTCTTTAATTATCATAAAATGACACTCACTGGCACAGCACTTTGAAGTTTGTTGTAAACCTATGTCCTAATAAAAAAGGGCAGGGTCAAGTAGAGCTTTTTTTTTCAGAAATACTAATGCTACAATCATAGCATGCTGCCTCTTTTCATTGTAAATGTGGAACATGTTAAGTTTGTCCTCCTTGATGAGATCCCCCTAAGTCCATTTACACATGTTTTCTTAATTGTGGGCCCACATTAAGGCTGTTTATGGTGACATAAAAACACATTTTCTATTTAACCTTTAAATATCCTTTCTTTCCATTAATCTTTGTTGCCCAAAAATGCTGCCCCTCTCCCTTCATCTTAATGACTTTTGAGTCTCCATTTGACAGATTGATGCCAGAATAAACATGTCTGAAGAGTATATGGATCTTTTGTGCTGTTACTGGTGTGTTTTATTTTGTGGATTAAGCCAGCATGATTTTCTCCAACAATTAGTCACTGTAATACTTTATTAAACATCAACAGAAGAGCAGACAACCTCCATATATCATATATACCCAAATAAAGAATGTGTCCTTATAAGTAACTTTCCACAAGCTTGCCTTTACACTGAGAACTTACAAAATTTGAATAGAAGAAAAAGAGAATAGACAGACAAAGCATAGCAACATATAACATAGAAAAAAATTATAAAAACAACACCTTCTCTCCTAACATCCCCCCCCCTTTATGCCTTATTTGTCCACTAGATAGCAATCACATGCACATACATTTACAGTCTGGTTGTTCTTCTTAAACTTTTCAAATTGCCTTATCTGCATATTTTTGTTAAGCATGGCAAATAGCAAGTAAAGTTTATAGTTAAAGCCTGTTACAGATTACATGATATCAAAGAAGACATTTTCAAAACACTGGATTGGGAAAATAAAGGGCTGAAGATCAATGGAGCCTACTTGAATCACCTACGATTTGCTGACGTCATCCTCATTTACCACGTGCCCAGAAGAATTACAAACATGAATACAAGAACTACACAAGGCTAGCATCAAAGCGGGTTTGAAATAAAACTGAAGAAGACTCGTCATATTCAATAAATATACCACTCCACAGGCAATTGAAGTCAATGGGATCAAGCTTGAAGAAGTCAGACCATCACTGGACCAAGGAGGTACTAGACTGGATCCCAAAAGCGACCAGGAAGAAGACCTCCAGGAAGATGAAATTAGGAAACACACCGGAGCAATGTGGATGAGGGACGCAGCAGACAGACTTTTGTGGAAGAATCTTGGGGAGGCCTTCATCCAGCAGTGGATTGAAAAAGGCTGAAGATGATGATGATGATATATATATATATGTCTGTCTGTCTGTCTGATTGATTGATTAAAGCACGAAAAACTACGTTTTACTTGACGGTAAGAGCTGACAATTCGGAAAAAGATGGGAAATTGTCAGGTTAGGCCGCCACTGCACCCTTACCCGACCCAGCACACACTGTGTAACTGGTACAGTAGATGGGTTCACTGCAGACAACATGTCTAGTCACCACTGGGCAGGTCAGATGAGGTCTAAAACTAGAACAACCATGGTTGTTTTCATGTCATAGAATTATATGTGAATTGGAAAAGCTAATTAGAATAGTTGGAATATTAACACATCTGGAGTGAGAAAAGTTATGTATTGTGCACTTTCCCAAGTATACAAATATGAAGGGCACAAAAACTTGTGTTTGATATGGTGGAAAAGAAATTAGATGTATGTGTGGCATCATAATGTACGGAACCACTAAAGGTACATGGTGTAAAAATTAAATTGAGAGGATACTATCAATTTAAACCCCGACCCCAGTTACACACCTGGTCGTCGGTGGTTTCAGCTTCTTGTCTAAAGCTCCGATCCCGGTTAAGACACACGGTGATGGGAAGATTTCAGCTTTTAGATTTCTTGGTCCAGGTAGCGTGGACGCTCTTAATCTTGGCACTTGTATGGCCTTGCAGCAGCCCTGAGGTGTATAATTGGGACCTTTTTACACCTGACACCTCGCTAGAACACACCTACCTGCTGATTAGGATCCCACAGCTGGCAATCATTCACAGCAGACAGGATCTTGCAGGAGCTTCACGTTCTTCATTAGCTATTTGCAAACACTATTTTATAATATACGCACAACTCTTCAGGTGCAGATCTCCTGCCCTGCCACAGGAACCTATTAAGGCATTACACCTTTACGACTGGATTTTTTTGTTCAAAACTGGACCAACAAGCATTCAAAACTATATGAATTACTTCTGTGACATTGTTATTGTAGCTTAGAGTCAGGTTCCAGTAGGGGTCATTTGATACTGCAAGACTTTGAGGGAGTACAATTCTAACAGTAATTTAGCTAGGTCCAAGAACATCATCATTCATCCCAAGACTGGATCCTATACTGGTGCAAATTGGATACACAGCGTCTTCATGGATAGCAGCTAAACATATATAAATGTAATGTTCCTGAGAAATAAGGCTATGGGGGTAGCAAGATGATTAATAATGACATGTTGACACTAAGTCAAAGATCCACTCATAAATGATACATGGTTTCTCTATATCTGTGCACCGGATGTAGATTTGTTTAATTAAGTCGGCACTCATTGCAAATAGTAACTGTGTGTTGATATTCTGCTTTTGTACCTTGTTATGTTTGATTAAAATAGGCATAATAGGCAAGCAATTTGTATATCCTTAGGCCATATACACTTAGCTAATCGAAAATAGTTTACATTATTACTGCACTAAGAGCAGAAAGGAGGAAACAGAGAAATGACTCGGTAAGAAAAAGCAGCTGCTGAGATATATCAGGGATTACCCACCAGCACAACACATCAGTTGTCATTTGTGCTGGTTTGTGTAATGTACTCTGTGAGGCTTTTAAGAGCTTTTCAGGCAGGAACCCTGCACCCTCTGATGCTATTCCTTAGGTTTATTTCAAAGACCACCTGGGGACACTTGTTACAGTATCTAGCCTGCCACATCAGTCTGTTTGTTGCTGTTATTACACCTCCACTACTTTTACCATGGAACAACAGCAAACTAAAAAAGATGGAATGTGAACGCAAGTTTATTCATGTCCATAAAATTCGCTGAACATGCAAGGAGTCAGTGAGGCAAGATGCAGGAACTAATGTGTTGGCCACACTGTATTGTATCTATGGAATGTAAATTAATTAACAAAAAGTACAATAAAAAATGAAAGAAAGAGGGGAAAAAGTGTCACATACAATATGTTGTAGTACTAAATAATTATGAAAAACACCCAAACAAAAAACAATCCAGCTTGTGAATTCCTATTAAAAAGTATTTTACCATGTTTAAAGTGCATTGCCCTGTTATGACGGAACTCCTGTCAAACTAAGAAGCTTTTAAGATGAACTTTTTCTTCACAGATCAACATTTTCATTATCTTAGAAGCTCTGTCAGGTTAATATTAGTTCTCATAAATTGCCATCCCCAGTTTTAGAGGTGCAACATTCACCATCATGCCTCGTAGTTTCATCTTATTTTCTCAGTAATATAATTTCAACCACACCAGAGACATCCATCGTCAGTTTAGACCTATATCAAGAGCCAGAATGATATCTACATTATAACAATACCTATGCGATCTATTGGACCTTGTTGTGTTGTTTGTGAGAAGTAATTTATGTGTCATTGATTTTGTTGTGTTCCCACTTCAAATAGATTCCCTTTGATCTACTTTGCACTGCATTTACATTCTGCAATAAACTGAGAAGGACAAGCTGTTGTTTTAAAATGCCTTTGTTTTAAGATATTAGCACAATTCCATGTGCTGCTCCCACTCTGCATCGCAAAGCATTCCAATTATAAATTGTCACTTCATGAACAGATAGAGCTGCATTAGACCCGATGACCCAGACCTGACAGTTTTGGTCATTAATTGGTAACCAAGGTACTGTACTACATCACGGGTAGGAAGGTCCCCAGCGAGAGGGTGAAACAAATCTACCCTCTTAAAATAAAGTGTGTCAATGTATCTTATATCAAGAACAAGTTAACAAAATGCAATTTTGTCACTGAAAACCATGCTTTCTTTTTTTAGAATGGGGATATTTGGAATTGTAACTTTGTCCCCCTTTGTGATTCAGATGTTCTGTACAATAACCTGTTCTTATGTTAATAGCATTTGTCCATCTACAGTCCAGTCCAGTGATGCCTAAAATAATATATTTTATATAGGTTAATGACCCATAGTATATTCACTTGTGTTATTATTCAGTATCTCATTTACTTGAGCAAGTATGTATGTGTTACGCTATACTATTTCCCACATGATAGTTAGAATTGTTCATAAATTACCTACTTTTCATTAAATTCAAGTTGTTTTTAGAGACAATTCTATGACTTTATGCTTCAGGGAATTAACAAGGGCCCTACTAGAGTGTCATTCAGAAAGGTTGACTACCTGTTGCTGAATACACCATTGCATTTGACAAGCAGTAATTAGTCATATAGCCCTTAAAATTATTACTGTTTACTTAGTAGGAGCATTATACATGCAAAGATTAAATCCCAGAAGACTGATTGCAAAAACTGCACTTATCAAACTTTTCATTGTTTTTTGTTAATTTTTCCTTCCATGGTACTTTTTTTTTAATTCCCTTTTGGTGCACAAGCTTTCATTTAATACTGTTGAGAAACGTTTTATGATTATCAAACCTTATTTAATTAAAGGTGATTTGACTATCATGGGCATGTGGCCCCCATCTTGAAAGGAATCAGCGTTTATAGTGATAGATGGTTTTGAGATAAATTGAGAGTATCGAATGACATAGAAAATGAAAACCTGTCCACACCCTATATTCTCAAATTCTATAAAATCTCTGATTTAAAGTGTAAGGCTATGTGGTTTCCAAAACCAATGTTTTTTTTGTTTTTTTCTGCAATACTCTGCAGTACACCAGGGACAACCAGGACGACAGCTGCCAAAGTTTTCCATTAAAAGTCAAATAAAATCTAGCCCCCACCCCCACCACCCCCACCCCACCCACACAAAAAACACGAACAGATTATTCTAAGTTGATCAAAAGACCCAATTTATTAAAGAGTGAAATGATTCTATCTACCAGTCATCAGTATAAGGGTGGATGTGAATGCCTTACCTTGTTAATGTGATTGACTTGAGGAGGTTATGAACGGTACATCACTTACCACATCACTAATTAACCCTCTGCTCCTCCTGCATTTGAAAAATACATTTTTTGTTATAGAGGCAGTTGATGCAACCTGTTTTTTTACCTGTTGTTTTCTCAGCAAGCCCATTTGGCATCTTCCTCCTAGATCTCATTTGGTTTCTCATTTCACAATACATCGCTTAGATTATTTGCTGTCTTTCACAGTGGAGCTATTTTCACAAGTCAAGTTCTCTGTTGGGCGTTTTCACACGCTTTTAATCAAACTTTCACAATATACATAATTAGAATTGTATTGATTAATTAAAGGTTTCTCAAAGTATGGAGTAAGTAGTAACCTTTAAAGTGGACTCATGAGCATGGACATTGGAGGCTTCCTCTCAAGTGTGTTTTTTTCCTCACCTCCAAGCAGCAGATGTCTTCCACTGGGTTGAGCATCTTGGACCAAGATTGTGTGGTATTGCACACTCTCAGAATTTCTAGTGGCAAGCTTATTTGCTCTGCAACTGTTTTTTTTATTGTTTTAATTTGACATTAATGTCTCCTTGAATGTATATTTACCCTGTAGATCAAACACACATTGCATCCATAGTTTCCCGGACTCCTGCATTACTTGCTTTGTGAAAAAAAGATTGTAACTGCACTAAAGACCTTTCCTGGGTATTTTTTTACTTACCTGGGTTACTCTCAAACCTATAGAATAATTTACAAAAGGAAATTTAATTTTAAATAACCACATGTTATAACTTATTTTATTAGACTTTCTGGCAGTAATGTACTGTGTATACTGGGTGATAATAATGTTAGTTAGTGAGCCATCGAATGGCTTAGATTTTGTAAGATGGCACTACAGGCCCTAGGTGCATTGCAGGGTTTGTATAATGTAATCTTACCCCCAATTTACTGTGTTTAGTCTTAAACCTGTCCTCATGGGCAAAGTACCTTACATTTAAAAACAAGGTTATTAACGAATCCCTGCCGAAAACTGTGGATATAAAAAATGCTGTATAAGGACCATGTTGATAATAATTGGAGGCAAGAATTCACCAGCTGTCTATCCACTGAAAGAAGACTGAAGAACTGCTTAGAAGAAAAGGTTTTGCTAGAAAAGTGAAAACACTCAACAAATTAACAAATGAGCTAACAATGCCAGGGGCAGTTCATTACATGTCAGAGGTCTTGAAAATGGACTGACAACTGAAAACAGTCAGTCTTGTCGCATTTTAACAGTGAGTCAGTTTACAGGCTTGAAAAATCCAAAAACCAAGTGCTTTTAAAAAAGGGATTGATTATTGTATGCTACTATAAACATGTATCATAAACAAGTGACAAAGCATAAGCAAGTTGCTTAGCCCCAGGAAATCAGGGCAGCCCCACAGTCATTGTGTCATGTTTCATGGGTCACCTCATCCTAAACATATTTAAGGAAATAACTATGGTAAAGATACTTAGAATGGATATTTGTGGTTTTGAATATATTGTAAACTGTACAATTCTGAAGTATGTTTATTATTTAGATTACATGGTTCCTATTTTAACATCAGATAAAGTGGTAGACAGGCAGTGCATATAAGGGGAATATTTGAATCCTACTTCATCACACCATACTCCTTCCCTCGGGCAATTTAAATACTCAGCCACTCAGATCATTGCTCTCCTAATTGAGGGGACAAATTATGATTTCATTTGCTGCATTTTATTCATGGTAACATGCTAATCTATACAGATGTGGCAGGTTAACAAGTCTGAAATACTTAAATTAACAGTGCTTAAATGTAGTGCCCTTATCTTATTTAGCATAGCATAAATGTATTTATTTTAAGTAGCACACATATCTATTTGAAAATGAAAATACCTTTATCGCCAAGATATACCCAGTTCAGCAAGTTAATGGACATGTTCTATTATCTTTCTCTTCACATCAATTTGAGGGGAAATATAAGTGAGTTATAAGTCATTTCTTTATAAATATTTATATGGACAAGAGCAATCTTTATATACAACTCACCCAAGTTATTTCTCTAAATTAATAGGGTGAATCCCGCAGTGAAATCTCCACTGAGCAGAAAATATTTTCCCGATGAGGAATTTACAAAAACAATCATACAAGTATATATCCCAAGCTTCCTGAACTACCAGTGACAATTAGCTACAATTTAACTTTCAAATTTAAAAATGATGACATGATGGCAAAAATGGCAAATTACTGGAACAGAAACTGCAGCAAAAGGAGGTCACTCTCTCATTATACTTGTGAGAGTGAGACATTAAATGGAGATTTGATCTCCTGCTGTGTTCAGATTTTTTAGCCTTTGCTTGTAAAATACTTGAAATGCAGCCCCATGTAAAGTTTAGTACTGTATTTTATAGGATTTGACTTGTATAATTCAACTTCAGAAATACTGATCTCAGCCTTGCTTTTTGTGTTAATATAGAATAAATTTAATGCTGAGCAATGTATAACAGCAGTGTGTTTATGTTATTAGATGAACCACATTTATTTTGTTTTATTCGTATATTTTATATAAGAGAACCAATCATTTTTGTTTTTGTAATATGAACCTTATGGGTCTCGCTAGGGGGACTCACTCTAAAAGTAGAGTTGTTTAGTTTACTGCATTACATTGAATGAACGTTACTTCCTTTTTCCTGTTTGGTTGATCGGAGAAAACTAAGATGGCGATGTGGGAGAAAGCGGAACTGTTGCAAGAGTGTAGAAGAATAAAAAGCCTATTTCTGGTTAAATAAAACCCATTTCACTGATTTAAAGTCTGCATCCGAGTCCTTAATAAATACCTATTACATAAAGCTGTATTTTTTTGTTAAAATCTAGTTCAGTTTTGCTCGTTAAAAAAAAATACAAGCTACACATTCAATCCAAACTATGTTTTGTGTCTCATGCCTGATCAAACATGAGCAACAGTGCATCCATATTCTGTGTGTGTATATGTTATACTGTTTGTAAGTACTGACTTTCTAAAGCCTCTGGTTTTTGAAAATGACCTGGGTGGCTGACAATAATCCAGACTGGCAACAAAAAGAGGAAGTTAGACTGTAGGCTGCCAGTGAGTCATTGTACTTAAACTTATTGAAGCGAAATCTCTAAATTTAAAATCCTATTATTAACTGCCTAAAACGTACAGTGTGTCCTCTATAGCTGACAACAATTCCACACTCACGTGGTTATCTCTATACACCTCCCAATGAGTGGAGCCTAATCTCCAAAATAAATATACCATATATTACGTGAAAAAAAGGAAATTGGCTTAAATCTCAACTTTAAACTGGTGTTACCGGTTTTCACAGACCATTAGCACTATATCTAATTACCTTAATTTAGGATTAGTTCTACTGTAATTGGGGCTTATGGGGTAATGATGGCCATCAATTCTTAAAACGTTCTCAAGGTCTGATCAAATTGATTGTCCAGTACAACGTTTCCCAAAGTGGGGGTGCGACCCAAATATTGGTCACGGCAATGTTTCTGATGGGTCGCCAACAGTCTAAAAAATATGCCGTTTTGTGCATACTGTTAAGATTTAGTTTCACTATACAACTTATGCAATTTGCATGCAAATCATTAGCAGTAATTATGTAAACAATGTATTGTTTTATCATCAGTTTTCTGCTTTAAATATGAACCAAAAAAATAAAGTATAAGGTGACATTTTACATGCGGTTACTTGGGATTTTGAAAACAGTTGTTTAAATGGATGCAAAAATGAAAAATGTCTAATCCTACTTGCACCCTCATGTGTCATTTGTTGTGAAGTACTGGCTCACGAAAACTAAGGCGTCAGCATCTTGAGACACTGCATCCAGATTGCGTTGGGAAACGTCATGAGTTTTTCCAGAAGAAAGCTGATCAATTAGCTAAACAGCAAGACGTTCTTAAAAAATCAGTCACTACCTGGTTACAATGCATATTGCAAAAAAACGAAAAACTGCAGAACTGACTTGTCGGTATGTTTGCAATGCTTGATGTTGAAAATTAAAATTGGTATTCATTATGTCACAACACAATTTGAAATTGATATTGTAACATGGAGGTAAAGGAAGCAATCCAGGCAAGTATTCTGGTCTCAAATGCACAGTTTATTTTACAAGAACGAGCAGTTCAGTCAAATAAATGCAAAGTGGCGGGTCATCAGCTGAGGCAAGTGGGGCATGGCCTCACCAATAATTCCCAAAGGCTAAAAAAACATTTTGCATATTTGTATTATTTAATTGAGAAATATAAACACATTTAGCATATTAAATAAATGTAAGTTCACAGAAGCGTTTGTGGCATTATTTAAGTCTCAACTCGCAACTCACCACGCTGGGGAGTCCCTTTCTAAAGGCATTGGTATGGCAACCACAGCTTGATGAGGCACCTACTGGATTTGGAGCAGTTAGAATTTGTGCGATTTTAATAATTTGTTCAATAATAGCTTTAGTTGAATCTGATATTATATGCGACCTGAGGAAAATAAGTTTTGCAGTAAGATCCCAAGAAGAAAGACATTCAATTGTAAAGGAAGGCAGAATAACACTAGCACTGGAGAATTTGAAGAAAGACGGTAAACAAACACGGCAAGGAGTTCATAAAATGGCAGGCAGCGCTGTGAACAAACTATTGTTGTCCATATTTCCTTCTTTCAACTAAGTAAGACAAAAGGTTTAATGGAGTAAAACTGTCAATTTCTTGCCACGACATGACAAGCTGCCTTGTTCGTTTTGAATTCATGATTTTGTGATATTGTATTTGTGTCTTTATAGTGAATGTTCCACGCTTGTGTCACATAATGACATGTAGAACTAAATACTACGTGGTTTTAAGGTTCTGATTTGCCAATTGATTATAAAAACTTGCATCCGCAATTCTGTAAATTGTGTTGTTTACAGTGCTAATGTTTTTTATCTGATGGGGGGATATTTTACATAGCGACTGCAGTCTATTATTTGAATGCATTAAAATGCTCTCAGCGGAGGCATATGCAATCAGCTGAACAAAGTAAATTTACTTTTAGTACGTTAGCCATTGTGGTAATAACTATTTTGTGATTTGTGCCTCACCTGTCAAAAAAGTCATGAGCCGCCACTGAAATGCAAAAACCTGGGCTGGCTGTCGTGTGAGAAAATGTTCATTGAAGTGGCACCCCCCCACCCAGGTTTGTCTGCCTCATCGTTACAGTATATTAGTTTAAATAGCTTTTATTTTTACTAACAATTAATTTGATAAAAGAAAACATTTTAGCAACCTGTAAAACTATCAAACTAACAAATAAATTAAACAAATACCGAATAGTGAATAATTTTGGGTCATCTGTTCATTATTCCTGTGTTCATTTGGGTCGCCAATCAAACATTTTGGGAAACACTGGTCCAGTACATTATCATATTGTGAAATTATCCAGTGATTAAAAAAAAAAAAATGCTGAGACGCCAGTTAAATAAATTACAAGAAGAATTAATGCATGAGTTCTAAACAGATTATTATCTGATATTGAATTCCAGACCAAGTCCATTATTAATAAACCAAGCAGGTTTAGAAGAAAGAATCCCTGTGTGATATGCTGATACCTATTGCCCCCAGTAAAAGCATATGCTTTGAAGATCGGACAACTTTAAGATCCCATGTTCTAGCTGTGGTTTTACAACCCTCGTAGCAAATTCTCCTGTGTCAAAAAGTAAAATTCAGTACTTGTGGGAAAATTGGATGCATGTACGTGGTTCAACAGAGAAACATGACCCACTTATCCCTGAACTCACACTTTCGTGTTTAAATTATGCTGTTCCAAAAAAAAAAAAAAGATTATTGGGGTCAATAATAATGAATGGTAGCAGATCTAAATACTTGAACACTATAGTAACCCTTCTGGTGTTATCTAACAGGAGTGAGATATCAACCACCTTACTCCTCTGTTAAGATAATTATAGACAAAAACCGTATTTACTTTTAATAAAGTGAGGTTTATAAATTGCTGGGTGACAGCGTAACAGATCTGACCCTAAGTTGTTAAAAAAGAACCAAGGTTAGTTATCTAATCAACCTGGTTGTTCACACGGGCTATAAGAATGACCCTTATTGTTACCTGTGGCCTGGATGAAGTGATTTATTGCTTTTTCAAGTTCAGCAGTGTTGATTGCCACAGGTTTCTGCAGAATGAAAAGCATTGCCACAGACTGGCATTATTGAAACAACAGCTTCCCAAAGGATTTTCAATAAAATACAATTTACATTTAACATTCTTGTTGCTTCTCATTTGAATTAGAAAAAAAATGTTGTTTTTTTTTCCTTACTAATACCTAACAGAAATACATTCAAAGTAAGCTATACTAATTTTAAAAAGCTCACATGCAGCGTTGTTATAAATGCATTCTCGCTGCTGTTTTGTTTTTGTTTTTTTGCTGTAGAGTAGTCATACCAATTCTTGTTGTACTTGCTTGTGGCTCTGTGGCTGTGTCATGTGACATCATCATCAGAATGGGTAAAAGGGTATCACCATGCCTCAAGCTATATAGCATATGATTTAGCTTTAAAATTATAGAGCTGGAACTACTGAGCCACCACTATACTCACATTATACATTTTAATTGGAGTTCAAAAAAGAACCAAAGGGATAACTATTTTTTTTAAAAATGTGTGGAGAAAAAAAATATCCTTGGTGTTGAGAATGCCTCAGTGAAACCAACAATTATAAGTGACACTTAACATGATCTTTAAACAAAAGTGCATGCCATAAACTGAATATAGACCTTTGCAATATATTTTTACAAGGCACTTTGCAGCTGCTTTACTGTGCCTTCAGAATGTTAAAAGCCATTAACTTTATTAAATGTCTCTTTCTTCGAACAAAAAATAATACCCAAGCCTACAGCATTCTTCGTATGAGGCTATTTTAAATAAATAGGACCCCAGTGACTCAATAATTTATCAGGCAGTTGCCGGTAACATCATTAAAATGTTCTCTATGAGAAACGTATTCTGCTGCTGAATACAAGCACAATTGGACATTGTTAAGTGGATGAAAATGATTATATGAAAGCATTTCCAACATGATTTATTCCTGACTGCTTTAATCATTCCTGGGTTGTCCAGTGAGTGGCACAAGATCATACATATAAAACAAAAACATATTTTAGGGCCCTATTCACAGCTCTAATTCTTGATTTTTTTTTTGTAATTGTATTTACGTTTTTTTGAATGAAATAAAACAACAACAATATATAAATATATACCCACTATCATATTATTTATTTAAATATGTACTTGCAATGACATGGCATTAAGATTACAGAGTACAAGTTCTAATAAACACATGTTACACAAGTTCCCATTGACAGCAAAGCACAGCAGTTTGCCAGCAAATGAAAGTCCAAAGCACCTGTCATATAATAGCTATAACTAGAGGACTCATCGAGAGTACTTGGAGACAACCTGTTCTCACACTTGTTTTAAAAATAATGTACCCCCTCAGAAGACTGCTGTTTCCTTGTACACTCAGCTACAACCTATAATTATATGTATTTCCTCAATTCATTGTGTAATTGGTCTGCATTTTAAATGTTAGGATAAGATGTCCGTAATGTATCTTTCTAGATTAAAACTAAACTGCAATATTTGATTAATTAAGCAATAGTGCCCATTGATGAAGACTCTACTGTGTGGTAGTTGACGATGACTGTACTTATGTGGCCCGAGCTGTAGGCGAGGGCACTAACGAAAGTCAAGGCTAACTACCACATGATAGAGTCTTCGTCGAGAGGGCAGTATCGCTATTAGAAAACAAATTATTTTCTTTAAAAAAAAAAAAACCTTTAAAATCTTGAACTTGTATGATTCTTTGGGTACCCTTCCACTGCGAAAAGTTTTAGGAAAAAAAGTTCCAAAAATGTTCATAAAGGATCACATACATAATTACTTTTTTACTTGTTAGAGCTGCTAATAGTTCATTTGGACAGCGGCAGATATCTAAATAGAGTAATATACCGGAATTGTCCATAGCTCGCTTTGTTGTTGTTGGAAGATGCTAAGCTCCAGTTGAGCTGACAAGCTGTGATTGTCTGACTCGCCACTTGCCGGTACTGGACTGGTTTCTTTCGTTGGTTCAAAGTATTGATTGGTTGGTTTTAGTGAATAATACAATCAATTTGGACCAATTGTGCCTTTGTTTAACATTTGCTGTCCAATAGATGTTAAAATGTAAAAAAGCTTGGACTTGCACAGATTGATTTAAGTTGGATTCACAGTTGATGCTGTGACGTTCCAACGGGGATCTACTGTCTATTAGAAAACGATTCAGTACCATGAGCCAATCAGTTTCCAGCTCTAGCAGGCTCTAATAGAAGGTAGATGCCCACAGGAATGCCTCAGCACCAACTGTTTATCAAATTTAAAATCAATCCATGTGTATACCAGCTTTTTTAAAATGCTGCCATACAACCTACTTGGTATACCTACAAACCACTGGGAAAAAGCATGCTCAGCAATTTAATGGCTACCATCAGTGAAAAAGCCAATCTCACCAAAAGATAGTAGGTACACTGTGACAGAGAAAGAATGAATCTTGGTTATAAATCTCCCGACCTATGAGGGTGCTGTGTAAAGGGAACAGAGTGCCCCGTACTGGATGGTCTGACAATTCATTCCAGGGAAAGGTGGAAGTCGGCCATCTAGAAAGGGGGCGGTGCCACGGTACACCAAATCATCGCCCCAGAAGGGAAGCGATGTGACAAACGCGGATTGGAGGAGAAACGGTTCAACTCGCTAACCAAGGAGGCGTGACTGATGGTACAAAAGGGGACGTGGCTAGGCGATCTGTTCCTTTGTTATGGTTGCGAGTGAACCGCTAAAAGGAGAACTAAGAGTGTTCTGTTTGTTTGTTTTGTCATGTCTAATTATACTTGTTTGTTTATTAGACGGCTAACACATGCTAGGCCAGCACCAACCTGGACAACACTTCACAACTGTACACTAATAAATTGTATTTTACCACTTGCACATTAGCACTCACTCTGGACTTGTGATTGTGTGTGTGTCTTTGTGTGTGTTTATATTGTGTTTATTATTTTGGGACTGTAATCTGTTGTTTGGAACAGTGATTATTCTTTGTGGTCGCCAGACCGGGATTACAAAAATAAACGTCTGTTGGATCGTGAACTTTGTTGTCTGTCTTCTGTTTCGTAATCACATCACCTCTACACCTGCGCACTGCAAACCACTTTACCACATACACAAATCACTATGTGAGAGTAACAGCTGTTCAACTTCTATCTGACGCTGATCTGGAGACAAGAGAAATCATGTCTGTAACAGGACATTGTAATGAAAGCTCAATTTGTAGCTATTGGACAGCAAATGTTTAGCAAAAACACAATTCGTCTACAATACTATCCTCTGCTGGATTCTCCAAACAAGACTCAAAAACAACCAATCAAGCAGTGAATCCTGTTCCTGTCACTACCGCACCAGCCAATCCACTCCCTGAGCTCAAATGACGCTCCAATAACAAGCAGTTCAGACGTACACGGACTGTTCAGTAATTGTTCCGTTCATTTCTCAGGCAATGTCCAGATTGTAAATAGGGGTTTAAAACCCTAACAAGTTAATAAAAAATACAAAATTGATTTACAAAATAAAAACTAATTGTTTTTCTCTTTATATGTATGTTATCCTTGTTTTTTATTTAAAAAATTTTCGGGAATATTTTCTTAGATAGTTTTTACTCATCTGAAAGGTATCCGACGAATCAGCACAAGTTCAAAGTAAATCTACGTTTAAGGTGTTTTTTTTTTAACGAAAACAATGGTAAAAATCGTTTTCTAATAGCGATAGTGCCCTCTCGATGATGGCTCCACCATGTGATAGTTGACCTTGACTTTCGTTAGCGCCCTTGCCTTCGGCTAGGGACACATAACTCCTGTCGCCATCAACTATCACATGGTAGAGCCATCATCAACGGGCACTATCGCTTAATTAGAAGCCCACAAGAGCTGGAAGCTGATTGGCTGATGATACTGAATTGTTTTCTTATAATTTATTATGTTTAACATATTATATTCAACAAACAACAAATGAAAACAGGTATCCCATGATATATTCTTCTGAACCTTGATTCAGCATTACATATTTTGCACCTTTTAAAGACAAGATTGGGAAATGATATCCTAATTATTTATTACAATGGTAGTGTAAATCAGACGCTTGTCCTGAGGGAACGACTAGATGTATTTTACTCATGCCCCAAACAGCAATCAGATTTGTTTTTCCTCAGGCATGAGCTAAATTGAATGTGTTGTCCTAAAGAGTAGAAGCTAGTGTCCTAAAAAGATTGCAAGAGTTCTTCAATAACTGGTAAGCTTAACATGTATGTGACTGACTATAATATGAAAAACAACTAATACTGTTATCAGAACTAGTAAAGAAACACTGTTCTTGTTAATTAGATAATTGTGAGCCAACTTTCCACTTGTAGATTTTGTTTTCATCTGAAAATTAAGGATCAATGCATACCATTACAGTAAGTAATTCTATGAGAAAAACAGTGGCTGAGCAATATCAGCCCTGAATAAAGGGCATTAACTAAATCTCTTCTGGTATCAACATGATAGCCATCTTTATATCTAAGTATTTTTATGGTGTTTAGTCTAGGACATACAACTAGTTTTGCAGATGCTGATTACCACTTATGTTGGATTACCTAAAGTTAGTTTAATCAAGAAAGTCCAGGAGTATTGATTGATAGGGGCCTGTGATACCAGCTATAAGGGTCTAGAGACCTCAAGACTCACAATATTAAGCATGCGATTCTGTTATGTATATAAATCTGAATAAATTATATGAACATGAGAAAAGAAAAAAATAAACCAAATCTGCTCCCTGACAACTGTAATTCCAGGAAAGAAGTTCCTAGGTCTTACTATAAAATGAGGGTTTATTATGTTACAACAATTATGTTATAACAATGCTAAAACCTAGAAATGGAAATAGTGCATTTAATATTCCTATCTTAAATAATTTAAATAAGAAATTTGCACTATAAAACAAGCAGAAGCTTTGACAACTTATTATAGAAATTTGTGAAGCCAATTGTTGGGGTTTTCTGGACATGTTGTTCATTATAATACTTTGTTGTTTCTATGTACAGCTGAGCCAAGCAATTTAATTTGACATTTTAGGATAGCACAACAAAGAGACTATAATTGTTGTGCATTTGTACTTCTAATTGTACCTTGTTTGCAATGTAAATCAGTATTTACCTTTTGAAAAGAGTTTAGCAATTATAGCAAGTGTTCTTCAAATGACACGTGAAGACCTGCTGGCTCCCTTTGGCTCCCATTTTATTTATTTATTTATTACATTTATATAGCACTTTTCATACTGAAGTATCACAAAGCACTGTACATAACAAAAAAACACAATACATTAAAATAAAAGTTCCCAGAAATATTATCTGCACAAATAAAAACGTTCAAATAACAGATTAAAAAAAAGGTTTAAAAAGTAAGACGAACGAAGACAGAGCTTTTCATTTCAAAATTAAGTTTTGATGAGTGACTGCTTGGGTCAAACTCCTGCAATCCCACATTATTTAGTTGATTCCGAGTGCCCACAATCATAACTTCCATTTTATCGGAATTCAACATTAAAAAATTCCCCATTGCAACGCAGACAATTCTCTTTACCCAAAGCCAATCTGAAGAAGAAGATCCAATACCAGAAGATCCGACCATCTCTTCATATCAAAGTGAGACTACTTTGGATTACCGATCTGAATTTTCATCTCTTCATGTAAAAGTCAGACTAGTTTGAATTATTCTCGGGGGAGCCAAACTAAGGCACTTTGGAAATTAAAAAAACAAAAACAAAAAACAAAAAAACATTAATGCGTCAATAAATACTTGCAGGCCTCTGCTTTTAATTAAAATGATTTATTTATGTTTTAATATTGTATGAAACTGAAGACGATTCTGTATGAAGAGAAATGAAAGCTAACTTACTTTAAGAAAGCAACGTACTGTATTTTATTTAGCGTATGTCATCTGCAACTTTAAAAACTGCATTATAATTCTTACGTAAAACTATATTAAAAAAAAAACAACTGTGTACAATTTATCAATAGACCATGTTTATTTAGTTTTTCATCCCTTCATGTAAAAGTGAGAAATTCAAAATAATAATAAATAAATTTTAAAAAGTTAATGCTGTACCCTAAATAGATTACTGACCTGTGTGTTTTAATCAAATTATGAAACCATCCAATTTAATAATGCATTTATTTTATTTCCAAAGTAGCCTAGTTTGACACATTTAGGGCTACCCTGGAGATTAATTCAAACTAGTCTTACTTTGACTTGAAGGAATGATCAAATCTTCTTCTGGTATCAGATCTTCTTCTTCAGATTGGTGAATTGTCTGCATTGCGATTAGGCCATTCACAAGACAACCCCAAGATTTCAGATTTCTAAAACTTGTAATTAACTCCAAGCCGATGGGGTTGGGGTCCTGACATGAACAATATCAAACCAGACAGATACTTTGACAATTTACAAAAACAAACACAAACAAAAACAAAGAGGGGATTTTTTAAAGCTGTATTTACAGAAAAAATGGAAAATGAATCTATTATGCTACATACAATATTTAAGGTTCACATGTATGATTTATTTATTTTACAAAACATGTGACAAAATGCTTCATGGTAAGACCCAGGATAAGATTTGAATGTTAATACTTTTTGGGGTCTCATCATGTGAACATTGAGTGTTATCTTTTCTCGTTGCTGGACACTGCTTCATCTGCAGCTGAAGTCTGATGAGAACATGTTATCTCTGTAGTCTGTTACTTTTTTGCTGTCTGCTGGTCTGCCGTACTGATTATGAGGACTGTGAA
The DNA here is from genome assembly GCA_030684275.1 of Acipenser oxyrinchus oxyrinchus. NCBI lineage: Eukaryota > Metazoa > Chordata > Actinopteri > Acipenseriformes > Acipenseridae > Acipenser > Acipenser oxyrinchus. The sequence continues at coordinate 20,690,684 of CM060256.1, read as the reverse complement.
ATGTGTGGTATATGTAAGACTATACTCCTTTTTTTTTTTTTTTTTTTTTACAGCACCACTAACTGGACTAATGCAGTGTTAAGGCAGCAAATTAATTCAAGAATACTAGCAATAGCATGTCAACTAATTTACACCTTGACAAACATACATTACCGTCCAGTGTAGAGGCAGGCTTACTGGAAAAAGATTAGCTGACCATCTGCCCAACTTTTTGAAGACACAATGAAAATGAGCATTAAAAAACAATACCATTTTGGTGTGGTTTCAAAGCAAGGATCTTAAGAAATGTACTGTATTAATACATGCGATAATTTCGTCTTTATTCCACAAAAGAAAAAATCAAAAGAAAATTGTTCTGACCCAGATAAACTGGTCTCTTAAATGTGCACTGTATGACTTATAGAGTAAGCAGTGGAGTTCCGAAAAATATAGCGTTACACATCTCCACGTGTTGCTGACAACTTTTTAACTTTGCCCACATTGTCAAACAGGTAACACAACAATAACGATCTATATCTATCTATCTATCTATCTATCTATCTATATATATATATATATATATATATATATATATATATATATAAATCAGTCTGCACTTTTCTGAACAAGGTAAAAGTTAAACTAAGTACACAGAATGTTTCTTACATGCTTCACTGAACAAATCATTTAGAATGTTATTGACAGCTCTGCCTAGATTTTTGGGTCATTTTTGATGTCGTCTTAACTGAAATACACATAACCACGTTACAACCATTCCACAGCACAATTGCCTGGTGTCTTGCTATGACAGATTCATAAATTATACTGAACTCCTTACATATACAGGTCAGTAATAGTTTTCATCAGATAAAAAAAAGATTGATTGACACTTTGGTACCATTAATGCATTTCAGGGAATCAGGTTTTTTCATCAAGATATTTGATGAAACCCCTTAAGTATAAAAATAACATGACCCAGTTGTATTTGATACCTGGTGGTCAATGTACCTACAGTTGCATTGATACATAAGTATTACCATTGCATACCAAATGTACATGCTGACTAATACAATATGTTAGTTTTAAGTTTTTTGTTTTGTAAATCTCCTCATGCTTAACGTATGCAAAACCACCTGGATGATGTATTCATAGCTCAGCATTTAGCATCTTTAATCATTTAGTGATACTCTAAGGTGTATAAAATTGTATTATACTGTTAAAGTAGGATTTCAAGCAGCCAGATTACCACCCAGAGTTTTAAGGAAGCTCAACACCATATAATCGGCTGGCAGCTTTGTAAGCAGGAAGAGCATTTTCAGATTGGCCAAGCCACTGCTGTATTCATGCATATTTCCCTCTGTATTCACTGTCCCCATTCCTAATAGGAGCTGACAGAATGTAAATGAGTTTCTAAAGGAACTGGCAAAGGTGGTAATTTTTCTCATTTAATCGTTAGATGAGTTGCTTGTCTCGCAGCTGCTGATATTCATTAGAATTCTGAACCTAAATTCCACATATCAAGACATGATTATGAACTGCACTGAGCTTTTTTTTTTTTTATCATTGTGGTGTTGGTGAGGGTGGTTGCCAAACTTGAAACTCGCTGTATCAAGGTTCACTCAATACAAAAAAGCTCCTGGCAACTTCCCGAGCAATCTGTGCTTTTCTCTGAAGTCTTTTTTTTGGCTCTGTTTCAATAATTCTTCCCTATACAGTGCCTGTGTAAAAGAAAAAGAGGCATAACACTATTCTAAAAGGGGGATCATTACCCATAGTTCTGTATGCAAAGTCCCAGACAGGTTTAATTGTCTTTTACACTTTGTTCAGTAAAGCGTGAGGACTAAATTAGAAGGGGAATACTACTGTGATCTAGGCATCTGTAACATTTTAATAGGTTCTGGTCACTCAAGCCCTGTTTTATGAAGTTCATACTGCCACGACCAAAATGCAAATTGTGTCAAGCAACTTTGATCAGGCCCTGAACTTCAAGTTGTGGGATGTATCAGTGTTGTCTTTTTAATAAACATTCTGAAATTAAAAGAGTTAAACACATTTGATTTGATTTCTTGACTTTAGGTTCATCAATGCACACATACTGTAGGACACATGTCCGTTTGGTATTGTCCTACTGTGTTATTACAAGGATTTCTTTTCCTTGCCAAGTTTTGCTGGATGGTGTGGTTTCTGGGTGTTGCTGTTATTACACTTTTCTATGCCTTTACTATGGTAAACTTTTATAAGGGAGCAGCCCAAATCACAAGACCTTTTAACAATGGACAAGATAGACCTGTTTCCACTTGAACAATGCAGCTGGTGCTACACATACAGTAGTGGACCGCAGTAGCAGGCCACTCTCATTTTTTGCCGCAGTAGCAGGCCACTCTCATTTTTTGCCGGTGTATATGAAAATGTTCATGTTAATAAAGCTCAGAGTTTTAAGTATTAACATAATTAAAAGTAGATTTTCAGAACTGATTGATTATAGTATGCAGGCATTAATGTTGACATTTGGCAATTTCATTTTTCATACAGTATATTTAGAAACTGAAATAAATGTTTATTTGAAACATTATGTATTGCAGTTCATTTAACAGCTTCAGCAGAAAACTGTCAGAAAATACAACTTCTTTTGGGTCCCTTGTCTTCTTCCACAACACGTCCAGCTCCAGGATGATTCAGGATAGTACTGCATAGTAGAGCTATTAGCTACAATAACACACCAACTGATGGTCCTCCGATCAAATGTGAAATTATACTTACATTGCAATCAAAGAAAAACGAAAACCATCAGATTTTTGTAATAGGTAATATTGATCTGTTATTATTGAGCCAACACAATTTTCACACCCAAGTACTTTAAATGAGCTAAAAATACCATACGTTTTCTTTCACTGTAAAAACCTTAGGGGAAAAACATGAATCACAATTCTTTGAACTTGATCTACCAAAGAGCTAATCAGAGTCTGGGGGCAAACCGACTACCTCAATTACCTGTGTATGCATCCCCTTATAAAAGTTTACCACGTGGTTTTACACAGTAATTTTGCAGTTTTCCCAGGCCTTTTCTATAGTTATACTAACCATTTACAATGTATGCTTTACCATACCTCTCTGGGCTTTACAGTGGTTACCTATGTTTTACCATGCTTTCATACTTTGGTATGCTTTGACTATGGGAAACTTTTGTAAGGGTCTATACAGAAGCACCTGATCCTTTTCTACAGGTAGTACTAATATTGTTTATTTTGTACTGTATGATCAATAGTAGTCAATAGTATCTGTCATGAGTGTTCTATCTTCAAAAACAATCTGTTATACTATAGCCAAAAGTCCACAAATGTGAAAACAAAAGACATTTAGCATTCTTTATTGCTATTAGTAAGTCAAAAACCATTGGGACCGTAAAGTGCACAACCACAATAGTAAAATGGATCTACTGTCCAGTTGGGTTTTGGAAAGGACATTTTATACACAAAATGAATCAAATTATTTTGCAAGATAAACTGGGGTGCAGATTTTTTTTATTACCCTCTATTCCATATTAAGTACAAACACCGAATTGTCATCTGATTTATTAGTCAATTTTCCTCTGCAAAGGATTTCTGAGGCAGAAACCAGTACAGCTCCAAATCTCCAGGTCTTGCATTGTTGTCATTATGTCCCTGCCCAGCAATTTGCATTCACAAGATACAGGTTTGCTGCAGTACCCCAACTTTTCAGCATCCAAAAATAAGGCACTTTCAAATGTGCTTCCAGTGCCTTAGTCATTGGAAGTATTAATCTAACTACTGTACACCTGTTGATTTACTGTATATTCCTTAGGGAAAAGTAATGTTTTGTAGACTTTCTCTTTCCATCTGTGTTTTTTTTGCGCCCACTTATAATAATAATAATAATAATAATAATAATAATAATAATAATAATAATAATTTGTATCAAAAATGTGGAAGTGTGGCAGGTTGGTCCTCTGCACATGTATCAGGTTCACGTGGAGTAGACGGTGCAGTAACAAGCCATGTGTTAAGAATGAAAATCTAACTTGCAGTGATAGTGCCTTGTTAAACAGTAAGGCTATTTACATTATCATGCCACTAAGGTCAGACATGGTCTGGAAACTAAAGTCGTATTCAAAATTGCTTTGGTTCAGGGAGTAGGCAGGTTTACATCCTAGGCTGGAGAATCCCGACTGTATCTAATCAATATATAAAAAGGGACTATTCTCAAAAGTCGTACCTGGGAATGGATAAAAGCCAAATGAACCTGGACCAGCACATTTCTATCCAGACAGGGCACTTAATTAAAACATAATGACACATATCATATGTCAGTCAAATACTCCAATTGCCCCTATAATTATCAAAAAGAATTATCACCTGGGATTATTTTGTAATATCAAAAAAACTTGTCATTGGATTCTTATGTCTTCTATGAAACGAACGAGTATCTCGTCTGAACGAACCCAGACGAGATACTTTATCCAAAATAAACCACACATATTATATATCAATTTATTACTGTAATCACCCCCTGTCAATATAAAAAATTATAATTTCTGAAACAATGATGGTTTTTCTGGGAACCTTTTTTTATATTACAGAAAAGCCCTAACTGATTCTGCTTTTTTACAATTTCATTTGGAAGCTCAAATTATTATTTTTTTATCACTGTTCCAAACATGGTCAACTTTTTGAGTAGCTCAGCAGCACCAATTCTATTGGATGTGAAGAGGTTATCACACTTGACATTATGACCTGATTTCTTTCAGTTGCTTCTCCAGTGAGTTTCCCTGTGTACTTTGCATATTTGATGCATATCTGTATTTAGCATCACAGGTTTGGCATATTTTCATATCATACTTAGCTGGCTTGTTAGGCATATGCTGCCTAAAGGGACAACGTCCTATGAAGGGGACAAGATGTTCATCCACTGTAACGTTTGGTCCTGGGTTGTAAAGCAAAGGCAAAATTTCTACCTATTTATCCCGCACTTTCCTAACAGCAACTCATTTGTCTCTTTCAAGTCCGTTGGCTCTGGTATGATGATTATTAAAGCGAATCACACAAGCAATGATGTAAAATGTTTCAAGTGACATAGTGACTGGATGTATAGCCCTACCAGTTTCTGTATTCCACAAACTAGCAGTTGCTTCTCCTTTGGATCTGTACAATGTATTCATGCATATCATCATAATCATTCTCTTTCCACTTTTTCACCAAGTACATGCCTGCCTTCCAAGTTGGTCATTTCCTGCATTGTACTTTTGATTGCTGGTGGAGGGGCTGGAGGTGAGAGTTTGATTTTCCACCTCTTCCCTATGATTTCGAAGGAGAAACCATGGCAGTCAGTGTCGGCATCTTCAGACTCATCAGAGGTTGATTCATGGTAATCAGGATCATCATTATTGTTTTCAGTTTCTGACAACTCTTCATCCACTTCACTGTCTAAAACGTCTTTGTCTGATAACCGCTTGCAACTAAAAAATGTTGAACTATCAGAGAACTTGCAGAGAAAAGGAGCCTGTACTAACCTCTGCCTTGTAGACATTTTAATACATCTTGTTTATAATCATCTCTCAAGACAAGTGAAGCCATTTTCAGACATAATAATAATAATACAAATATAATAATAATAAAAGACCAAGGTAAAGCATTGTATTCAGCACAGAGAATCCGCTATGAATGAATAGCAATGAATGAATGGTGATGATTTCATTTGCAGATGATTTATGAACTGTGGAGGGCACTCAGGGCCCGATGACTGTGATGGGAGCTCAGGGCCCGAGTAAAAGATAAATTTTGCCATAGGCCTGGTCCTTGGGTGCTCGATGGCTACCTGCACGAGGCCAGCTGGAAAAACATGAACAGTAACATGCATCCCAGTGCAGCAGATAGGAAGCGGCTGTGGGCCACTTCCCCAAAAGACGAGGTCACAAAACCATGAATGAATAATAATAAATAATTAACATGCTCCACAGTGGTGCCCTGCCACCTATCCCCCAAATATTGAATTTAATGAAAATCAGCAGCTGAGACACGGCCCGTCCCCCAGAGCATGACTGCGCTGTGGGAGAGAGCCCAGCCCTTCCCAACCCGACCACTCACCCTAAATATGAACCACTCAGCACTCAGGTAAGGAAAAAACCCCTACTCACATATTTTTTATTTTTTAGGGGGAAACCTCAGGGAATCTGTGGCTGGGGGCAGCCCTTCCTCCAGGCTTCAAGTGGTCAACTTCCCAGCGCTTAACTGAGTAGCCGAAACAAAAAGATGAGACATGAAAGAATAACACACACAGCTTTTATGCGCTTGCTGATGACGTGTTGGTTAGGGGCAGATTCTCCTTTGCAGAAAAGCAACAAAGTTTACAATTTTCTTCATGCATATAAAGCTGAATAGATAAATACCTCAGGTGATGTTGACCCAAGGCATTATGTTTGTATCTAAAATTGGTTCTAAAAAAATAAACATCTCAAAGTTCTTATGCTCTGTTTTTAATTTTGTGGCCCCAACCTAGGAAAAATAACATTTAAGGTCAATGGAAACCAGTGTCAGATCAAATAGACCCAAAATATATACATATATAAATATATATGCACATTTCTATAATTATAATTCCTGTTGATATATAAGCTATAGAGGTGGAGTAATCTGTTGGTGTTGTTTTAAGATGATCAGATCCCTTTTAATGCCCCGTCCGAACACTTTTGTCATAGTTTGGCTTTTGCTGACTCCCATCGCACCTCTCTGAGATTTTGAACCTGCTTTGAGTTTCATTTCTTTATCGTAGCTCACTTGATTTTCTTTGCCATGGTTTATGACATGCTTTTACGTGCATTATATTAGGAGACGCTGCATACATTCCTGACTTGAAATCTCAGAACCCGTGCCAATTCTCTTAATTGTATACTCAGGTTTACATATACCTTTCATTCGACTTTAGTGCTATGTCAGCCTTATAAAAGTCTGACATCCACTTGGCCCAAGCTTTCATGTCACTCCTCCATAGATCCTGACTGGTCCTTATTGTCTGACTTCATTGTCTATGTAAACTGGAACACTGTCATTAATCCTGATTCACGATAATGTAAACCCAGAGTGTGTTCTGTTTACGTGTGTATTTAGTTAAATATACTGTTTGGACACGGAATGGGTTAATTCCCTGCCTATGACAAAACTCCAAAATTGGTCTCTGCTGGGAACCTCTTGCATATGTCAATCAAGATATGTTTAATCTAGATTGGATCTTGATTATCATTGGGCTGCTCAAGCTGAAGAGCTGAAACGTTAGGCGGAAAGGCTTTTCATGGCAATGAATGGAGGCAGGTTCCGGGATAGCAGCAAAGACAAACCTGCTCCAAGCAAGCTTCCAGCACTACTTCTTGCTGCATAGGAGCTTGTTATATTGTATAACGGCTGGGTGTCAGAAGGTTCTGCGACCCAGAGCCATTATTACTATAACAGTCCTGAGTAAAGTCAGTTTTGATTTGTGTTTGAAAAACATGTTGTTTTGAGTCTTGTGAAAGAAAAAAAGAATAACATTGTGCTGCTATGCATTAAAAATGTAACATTTTGTGTGTGGACTTTCTTTCTTTTTGCCTGTACTCCTGTGTGACCATCCTGGGTTGGACAAAAAATTGTGATAACATATACAGTAGTACAAATAGAAATTGGCAGGTACATGTTTGCCCTGCACAAATGACTGTTGTTGCAAATAGGAACAATCTCAGTTTGTGATCATGCAATAGGTTAAGGCATAAAAGAGTAATCAATAATAACTGGCCAAGTATCCCTTCAAATCAACACCTTTAAGACCCATGGAGGCCTTAAACCTAATTTTTAGTGTTATAGCGTGTGTTTTGCACCCAACCCCCATATTTAGTACTTGCAAGTAGTAATTCAGAAATACATCACATTATGATGTTGGGAAAATTTAACAGAGATGTGGTTTTATTTTACAGTAATTGTAGTAAATAAGGATAAGTTGCATTAATACATTTCTCACTTCAAAGAACTGAAACACAACATAAAAATACACATTCAACAAGCCAGTCTTGTTACACAGGGTGACAGCTTTTATTTTGTAACTAATAAATAGATTTAATATAGGCAGCCTGTTAAAGGTGTTAAATAAACCACAAAGGCCGGATGACAGAGACAAAAATCCCCTTTCCTTGAAAAAAGTGCAAAGATTTCAGGCCTGGGCTCCCTCTTCTTGCTTTTGCCCTGTGTGGGACTCTATGGTGTAACCTTCAACTCAACAACGGCTGTCAACCAACCAAGCCCTGCAACTATTAATGAAGTCAAATACAAACCCTTCTACATAGCTCATTCACACATGGAGACAGCTGCAACACAAAAGAGCTTTCTCTTAATAATAGCGTTACACTACTGAACTGGGGAAAAAAAAGGAAAAATGTGTTTTTGCAGGCAACTTTGTAAAGCTGTCCTAAGTCATAATTGAAGATTGGTGTGTTGGTTGTTAAGAACTGTATAATGGGTTGGCAGCCTCAAAAAGTGTCACGGTGGTATGCTGTTAATCTTTTTCTTCATTCAAATTGCATAACAGTATGTATTTTCCGAGAGTTAAGGTCTTTTCTTACATTTCTGGCTTTTTAGTTTCTCAAACCACATGTGGACTGCAATGGGAATCCTATTGGATTCTATGTCAGATGTTGCAGTAGTAGCTGGAGAAGTTGTGATCCTTCTTGCTCAGTTACAGTAAGTGCCTGAATCAGGTGAAAGAAGAAAGCCTAGTCCAAACAAAGATGGAGAAATCCTCAGAATCAGCAGTGCCAACTGAATAGTATAAATGGCATGGGTCGAAGTGTGCCAAACGGACATTTTGAAATCCATGTTACACCTAGAAAACAAAAAGAGAAGAATATATATATATATATATATATATATATATATATATATATATATATATATATATATATATATATAACTAAATACACACAGTTCCATATATATGTCGTTACAATTTGCAATTTTTGTGATTTATTTGAAAGCATTAGTAATGATTACTGTATACAAAGTCAGTAGCAGTGTGGAGTAGTGGTTAGGGCTCTGGACTCTTGCCAGGAGGGTTGTGGGTTCAATCCCAAGTGGGGGACACTGCTGCTGTACCCTTGAGCAAGGTACTTTACCTAGATTGCTCCAGTAAAAACCCAGCTGTATAAATGGGTAATTGTATGTAAAAATAATAAAATAATAAATTAATTCATGAGTAATCTAAAGACATTTTCACTTAACTAGTGAAAGTTGCTAAATTGATGATTAAGCTGAGACAATTATTGAGAGCGACTTTTTTATTCTGCAGTGTACGAGAGGTGCTGCTTCTGCAGTATCAGCATTGATATAGTGAAAATGGTTATGGTAATGGAATAGTTTATAACTGAACTAGAATGCTAGAAGTGAGAAGCACCAAATGTAGTAAATATTACAGCTGCTGGAAATGTCTGACACATTTGCTAGACACAGCAAATTGCATTCTACCTGTGTATTCTACAAAGCCATCCATACATTTCTGCCTTGTGTCTAGCCAAAAACAGAACATAGACACAGGCAAAGATGCAATGTAACGACTATACAAGATATTTAATTGATTTAGATATTTTGTTAATATATGGGTTGACATTATTTTTAGAAATTAGAAGAAAAAAAAAATGTTATACTGTGGGCCCAATTTTGATGAACACTCAAAAAATGGAAGGCAACGTGCAAACTCATGAACGCTATGTTTGTTTAGAAAATATTGCTCTTTTTTACTCCTCTACATTTTCCAGAAGCATCTCATTACTCGTTCTTTCAGCACACTGACTCTCGAGCTGGCCAGGATTCTGATTGGGTAAAGCAGAGCCGCATGCGCAGTGTCTGCTTGCTTTCATGATGACATAGTATGTTGACGCCCAACCAGAGACCGTTTTGATTTTTAAAATAACCAATCAACAAACACAACGTTTAGCTGCGGAGGATGCATTTGTAGTTTAGAAGAGTAACAGGACTCTACAAGCAGTTTCAAAACAGGATTTCACAATTTTAACATTTGATCCTAGAATAGTTTCATGAATTGTGTTTTATTTATGGATAAAGGTTGTGACTAAAATTTAAATTCCTGATTTGAGATTTAAATTAAGCATTTGAGCCCGATGGAGCGGGCTTAATCGTGTGATAATGCCCGCTTCATGCAGTTACATGCGCGAGCCAAAGGCGAGAAGGCTCCTGAGGGCTCAAATGCTTTTAGAATATGGATACGTTAAACAAAATTAAAACATTACGTTTTTCTAACAGTTTTATCCTGATTTTATGAAGAACTCGTTTTTGTTGCGAAGCGTTTACCTCAGAATTCCATGAGTAATGCGGTTTTCTCAAAAAACATCTGTGGTCTATTCAGGCTGTTTGGTTTAATCCAAGCGGTGGACCCTGTAGGCTACTTCCAGTTGCGGCGTAAATAACAATTTAATACAGTACACCGTATTTAATTAAAATATTCTACTTACATGCAGCTGTTCGTACCCTGTTTTGTGAAGTGTTTGTTATCGATAACTTTAAAAAAAAAAATAGAATTTGAGTGTATATTTGTACAGCCAGCTAAATATCAATATTTACTGTTAGGTTATGTGTTATTGGTAAATCGTGCTGTTGTGTTCATAAAGTTTATTCAAAGTGCTGTCAGAGAACAGGTACCATGTCTTGCTGGTGATCCGTTAAAATAAAGTTATTGAATGTTAGTCTACATCCATTTGTTTTACAACTTGTGAATAAAACCATAGAGTAGTTGCTATAGCCACTGATTAACACTATTTTCGATTGAGTTAAAAAAAAATATATACAGTATATATATATAGTACTGTGCAAAAGTTTTAGGCAGGTGTGAAAAAATGCTGTAAAGTAAGAATGCTTTCAAAAATAGACATGTTAATAGTTTATATTTATCAATTAACAAAATGCAAAGTGAGTGAACAGAAGAAAAATCTACATCAAATCAATATTTGGTGTGACCACCCTTTGCCTTCAAAACAGCATCAATTCTTCTAGGTACACTTGCACACAGTTTTTGAAGGAACTCAGCAGGTAGGTTGGCCCAAACATCTTGGAGAACTAACCACAGTTCTTCTGTGGATTTAGGCAGCCTCAGTTGCTTCTCTCTCTTCATGTAATCCCAGACAGACTCGATGATGTTGAGATCAGGGCTCTGTGGGGCCATACCATCACTTCCAGGACTCCTTGTTCTTCTTTACGCTGAAGATAGTTCTTAATGACTTTCGCTGTATGTTTGGGGTTGTTGTCATGCTGCAGAATAAATTTGGGGCCAATCAGATGCCTCCCTGATGGTATTGCATGATGGATAAGTATCTGCCTGTACTTCTCAGCATTGAGGAGACCATTAATTCTGACAAAATCCCCAACTCCATTTGCAGAAATGCAGCCCCAAACTTGCAAGGAACCTCCACCATGCTTCACTGTTGCCTGCAGACACTCATTCGTGTACCGCTCTCCAGCCCTTCGGCGAACAAACTGCCTTCTGCTACAGCCAAATATTTCAAATTTTGACTCATCAGTCCAGAGCACCTGCTGCCATTTTTCTGCACCCCAGTTCCTGTGTTTTCGTGCATAGTTGAGTCGCTTGACCTTGTTTCCACGTCGGAGGTATGGCTTTTTGGCCACAAGTCTTCCATGAAGGCCACTTATGACCAGACTTCTCCGGACAGTAGATGGGTGTACCAGGGTCCCACTGTTTTCTGCCAGTTCTGAGCTGATGGCACTGCTGGACATCTTCCGATTGCAAAGGGAAGTAAGCATGATGTGTCTTTCATCTGCTGCAGTAAGTTTCCTTGGCCGACCACTGCGTCTACGGTCCTCAACGTTGCCCGTTTCTTTGTGCTTCTTCAAAGAGCTTGGACAGCACATCTGGTAACCCCTGTCTGCCTTGAAATTTCTGCCTGGGAGAGACCTTGCTGATGCAGTATAACTACCTTGTGTCTTGTTGCTGTGCTCAGTGTTGCCATGGTGTATGACTTTGACAGTAAACTGTCTTCAGCAACCTCACCTTGTTAGCTGAGTTTGGCTGTTCCTCACCCAGTTTTATTCCTCCTACACAGCTGTTTCTGTATCAGTTAATGATTGTGTTTCAACCTACATATTGAATTGATGATCATTAGCACCTGTTTGGTATAATTGTTTAATCATACACCTGACTATATGCCTACAAAATCCCTGACTTTGTGCAAGTGTACCTAGAAGAATTGATGCTGTTTTGAAGGCAAAGGGTGGTCACACCAAATATGGATTTGATTTAGATTTTTCTTCTGTTCACTCACTTTGCATTTAGTTAATTGATCATATAATCTATTAACATGTCTATTTTTGAAAGCATTCTTACTTTACAGCATTTTTTCACACCTGCCTAAAACTTTTGCACAGTACTGTAGATAGATAGATAGATAGATAGATAGATAGATAGATAGATAGATAGATAGATAGATAGATAGATAGATAGATAGATAGATAGATAGATAGATAGAGTAAGGACAGCTAGGAAGTAGACACTGACAGACTGCGTTCAGAGCATGTGTACAATAAGAACCGAGATTTTCTTCCATCAAGCAGGAGAAGGAAAATAATATTAGAAGCGAATACATACTGTACAGGTAGTGGACAAAAAAATGGAAACACCAATGTAAAGGCACTTAATAGGGCGTTGGGCCGCTATGGTATCCCGCTCCGTGGAGTTCTCGGCAGACCGTTTTTGCTGAAACTGGCTGCTCACTCCCCAGGTTGAAATTTGCAGTCAATTGATCTGCAGTTGCTCTCCTGTTTTGCCTTGCACTTCGAATTAATGCACAGATATCACGATCCTGGAATATGCGCTTCTGCCCACTGTTGCCCTTTGCTGATGATGTCTTTCCCTCAGAGTTCCATGCCAACATCACCTTAGACACCGTTGCTCGTGAAACATCAGCAAGTTGAGCTGTCTTGTTCACTGAAGCTGCCAAACATGCCCCAACAATCACCCATCTTTCAAAGTCACTGAGGTCTCCTCTTGCAGCCATGCTAGCCATAATTATAGGGAACCAGGCCTGTCCAACATTTTTATACATGACCCTAAGCATTTAATCCTGTACTTTAGAGTATTGTAATCTGTGACAAGCGTTATTTAATCTGTAGTATTTTGTATTTAATTATATCCTGATATAACTATCACTGACACTGTTATCTGCTCCGTTATTGAATTGTATTTTGTCATATACTTGTACTTGCTAGAACTGAAGTCAATGTATTTTATCTTGCTCTTAATTGTATTAATACTTGTACTGTGATTCTTGAAATGTATTTTTGTTTACTGACTGTAAGTCGCCCTGGATAAGGGCATCTGCTAAGAAATAAATAATAATAATAATAATAATAATAATAATAATAATAATAATAATAATAATAATAGCTTAATTAACGCATGAGCCACACCTGTGTGGAAGCCCTTGCTTTCAATATACTTGGTGTCCCTCATTTACCCAGGTGTTTCCATTTTTTTGTCCACTACCTGTAGGTCTGCAGGACGGGTTTTTTTCTGATACTTGAGTACTTTTAAGATATGATACTTTTGGACTTTTACTCAAGTAGTTTTCTAGAAGGATACTTTGACTTTTACTTAATTACATTTTTTTCCAAGTGACAGTACTTTTACTCAAGTAACACGTTTGAATACTTTCTCCACACCTGGTAAAAATGATAATGAGGCCGCTGTAGTGCAGGCCTGGTGGTAGTGCAAAAAGTGCTACCAAAATCACAGAGCAAAGTCTGATTGAAACTTTGTGCCCACTTATAATCAGGCGCTAACGACTTTTGTCTTAACGTTGCCTCGCTCTATAATTCAAATTGGGCCCAGTATGTTTTGTGCTCATGAAGTGCCAAAGACAATTTTTGTCTTGCAGATTTAAATTATACTGCTTGATGGCCAACTATTAATTATACCATTTGTATTGGAGTAGACTAATGTATTGTGTCATAATTGACCTTAAATGTATAAATGGAAACACAAAAAAGAATATTATGGACTCACAGTATTGGCATTTTTGCCATGTTATCTCAACTAAGGAAAGCAGCTGTGAAAAACATATTAGATATTGATTGCCTTCAAATCCTTGCATGCACCATTAATTAGATTTGTATTGTAAACATTACAGACTTACAGTATGAGTGTTCACAGCTGAATGTTATCCCTCTAACTAATGTATCTTGGCCAATTGTCGGGGGAATTGACTTGGCCATAATTTATGTTCTGTACGTTGTGAGGGTTTCTTAGAGCTTGTCCTTCATGACTGTGATGCAGTGTTTCAAATCTAATCGCAAAAGATGAGTGTGTTTGGAAAATAAGTTGTGGTCTGTAAAATAATACTAATGTTTTGACATGCCTCTCAAAAAACATTTTCAATTTTCCTATTGTATATTTGAGACGTAAGCTCAAAGTTTATATATAATGTGGTATGACTATATCTTGAAGATAATTCCCTCTTGAATGAATGTGTCCTTCATGTGAATGCATTTTAATGGCAATATACATGTATCCTCTTACACCAAGTACTGTAATCTCCAGTCCATGAAATATAATTTTTATGCACCGATAACATATCAGGTTTGTCAATGACAGAACATAGAATCCAGATTTTTCTATTAAAGAGCTTCATGTTTTTTTTTTTTTTTTCTGAAAAGAAAATGTTTAACCTTTTCAGCACCAATGACAAAGAATATAGTATAATTTAAAAGAAAATAGACCCCCATTATTTCAGTTCATATTTTTTTAATCTTCCTCTGTTATATACCATTGTTTGTTAATACCAATTAATAGCAAAATTAATGTAATCTAAAGCAAAAATATTACAAGTACGATTTTGTATTTAATTGATATTATCAACTCCTCTGAAGGTTTTTTTTGTGTTTTGTGTTTCACTAAATGTAAAAAAAATACATTATGTACGTTTTAACATAGCAGATCAGGAGACCATATATGCAGCAGTTTTAAAAATGTAAAAATGTAATTAGTTTTAAGACAATTTCCAATCAATGAACACATGCTACGAAACACAGCATGTCTGTTGGCCTACACATCTTTTGGTATTCAATCAGCGTTTAGACTCCTTTATTGAGTATAAACCTAGCCTATAATGTTGGGTCTATTGTAACTACTTATTTTCAGATATTGTGGTCTATTTTAATGATCTGAGCATACAGATCTTAATACTGCCACCTTAAAACTCTTAAACCTCTTTTACAGATCTCAATTATTTTAATCATAAATATATATATATATATATATATATATATATATATATATATATATATATATATATATATATACACACACACACACACACGTGCATGATTGACAAAAAATATAAATTACATCAGGACATTTTGGACTACAAGTCCTTCTTTAGCCTTTCCCATCCAGCTAAAGAAGGACTTGTAGTCTGAAATCTGCTGATATAATTGATTTTTTATATCAATTATTCACAATTTTTGTGTACCTACATTACCTTTTTTCTGTTGCTCCTTTTGGTACACTGTTTTGCTTTTTCAAATGTAAAATTATATATATATATATTTAGGACTTTGGCATATAACAAATGTTCCTGGAATGATTTAAATACAGACATCCTTACATTCAACTATTGCGTATTTTTATTTGTAGCAAAAAGACATGATGCATATCAGGACCGAACCATTTCTGTAGTTCTGACTTGTGTCATGCCTGGATGTCTCAGTGGTCTTGTCTGATTTTACACCAGGTACATTACACAGTCCTTAGGCAGGTTCTACCCAATAATATCACATAAAATGCACACTAATGCAATATGGTTGCATGTCAAGTACTTAAAAAAAAAAAAAGAAAAAAGAATCACAAAATCGACCCTGGATGGCAAAAATGGTTACCAAAAGCTCTGCATATCCAATGCTAAACTTTTTCATATCTACAATAATATACCACCATATTGCTGCAATTATATGCAAGACACTGTAAACTGAATGCATTTTATAACAAAGCAGACCAACAACTCTTACTGTATTTGATTGTTCATGATTAACTATATAGGAAGTACAAATAAAATAAATATACATGTACAAAAATCTAAATTTTATATTACATACTTTTGGTGAGGAAATTGTTTTTTCATTTCTTTATAAAATGCACTATATCAGGGGTTTCAATCTTGACATTTTCTATTCATCGATTAATCATCCAATCTATTAATCACACCTGTTTGCTAGTGATATGTAATTGTATTGAAAGACAATTACAAGTAATACAAAAGTATTAACATAATGTTATTGTAGCCGGCCGGTCGTTGAAAGGAAACGGATGTTTGTGAAACCAATCCAGATAAAGTTTATTCTTGTGTATCCTGGATATAGTAACCTGTGTATGCCATTTCTGATTATACAAAGAGATATTAACTGACATTCTTGCAAGTTTGAAGCTGCCAAAGTAACGCACAGACTATATGACTGTACTACATCCAGGACCCCCATAACTCGTCCACCGTTCCTGCAAGCCCTGCAACACATAACATTACACCCTTAAAGCTACAGCAGCTCAATTATAAATCAGTAATAGTTGTATATTAAACATTAGCTAGCATTACTTATGCTATTTACTGCAAATGTTTAATAATGCCAGCTAATGTTTAATATACAGTTTGAAAATATTTGGAAGTTAGACAAAGTGAGTCATTTAAAATATTTTTAATTGTTGTTTGTGGTGTTTTATGGGTTGGGAAGGCTCACACCTTTTTAATTTGAACATTCATTAAGGGAGAGAGGGATACATGAAATGGAGGGTTTTGTTTTTCTTTTTAATCAATGGTGCTGCAGATGGGTTAAATAGTGTATTGTGCTTTTAAAAACAAAAAAAGGAAAAGATGTGTGTCTGATTGTAACATTTAAAAGTAAAAGTGTCTTTAGCTTAAGTTTTAACGCTCCTAACAGCAAACTGTAACTATAGACACACTGTAGATAAATCACTAAGCCAGCCAATTTTTCAATATTCATTTTCTGATACCATTTGAAAGAAATAAGTTTAATAAAAGAAAAAACAGCTTACTTGTGACTATAATAAACTTGTAGTACTGCCGTAAAAAAACAAAAAAACAGTGATGAGTAAATGTAGCAAGTTGCAGTCGTTTTTATAGTGAAGTATGCACTATTTTTGATACTGCACTCGGGTTGTCAAGATGAATCGATAAAATGTTTTTTTAAATCAATTAAAGCCCACAAGTATGATTAATCAATAAAATCGAATAAAACCCCATTATATATGTGTGTGCTGTCATAAGTAAGTCTTGGAGAAGTACTGTTTCTAATCAAAGTGTAATGCAATGTTATCACAGTGATTGGAGCAGCATTGTTATATCACAAAATACAAATTCAAGAATGAATCTAAACTTAAACTATGGGCCCAATTCAAAAAGCTTTAACACATTATTATTCATGAAACTGGCCTAGACTTCTGTTGGCACGTTACTGTTTCACTAGGCTGGAGCAAGGACTGAGTTAGGTTCTGGTATGTACTGTATAAGGATTCAGCACTGGGCTCCCAATCAGTTCCATCAGGAACACATTTGATAAGGCCTGGACCAAGGCATGGTGACAAGTTTCACCGACTCCCAGATGGAGACACCATTGCTCAGGTGGTCGACGGGAAGATGGAGCAGCAAAGGACATTGGCATACAGTGTATAACATACTTGGGTTAAAAAACCTGGGATAAATTGGGAGTCCTAATGATTTGATAGGGGGAATCAATGTCTCCTGAACTTCACTCAAGCTAGTACATACAAGTTATATTAAATTTTTATATTAAACTTTTTTTTTTTTTTTTAACGCATTAAAGTTAGTTTGTGAATAGGGCCCAGTATGTAACTGTTTTTAGTTTTAGTGTTTTAATTAAAAAAAAGTGCTTATCTAAATTAGCCTCTTTTCTCATTCAAGTATCGCCACACAAGAAAACTTATTATGAAAACATCACTTCATATTTTACACTTTAAAAAGACAACACTGACTTTGATTGATTGATTATTAAAAACATTTAGTGTTTTTTGTGTTTTTTCAACAGGGTTTTTGTTTGTCTCATTTAAAATTCAGATTATCCCAATGGGTGTGTGTGTATATATATATATATATATATATATATATATATATATATATATATACATATAATATATACACATATATAATACCACCAGTCAGTGACAATGAAGTAAAAAAAAAAAAACAGAACTCAACTTAATATCCACTTCTTTATGACTAGAATAGTGACCACATTCATTGTGTTAAATAAAGTTTTCTACAAAGATACAACATATAAAACTGTTAAATATATAACTTTTTATGCTTCTCAAAATATAATGAATGATCTTTTTCCCCCAAAACTGTAATTTTTTCTGTGATGTTTTTCTCTTGTTGTAAACATTCTGTTTGATTTAGATGCAAGTCATTGTAACCATCCATGCTTGTTGACAATTGTCCAAATGGAACTTTTGAAGAATGGAACTGTATGAATTATATATATATATATATATATATATATATATATATATATATATATATATATATATATATATATATATATATATATAATTGTTTATCTCCTCAGGTTCATAAAACATAACAATTACTTCAGTATGTGTCAAAGTCAACATAGAATTCAAGGTGCTCCTTCGATATCAAGTCTCTTATGTGACAGGGCATACAGTACACTGTTATCTTGTTGCTGTGCTCTATTGGAGCCTTCAGTATTTTCTCAGACCAGTTTCTCCAAAAACCACCAGTCAATGCAGAGTTCAAAAAAGATTTGAACCAGGTGGTAATATTTTTTTTTGTCTGACAGCTGAATATAAATCATTCACAGGCCCTTGCAATGTATACAAGTTAACCTTGTCCACGAAGAGGGTTGTGTCCACTTCAAAATATTCTTTGTTCTTTGGTCTGCAATAACATGAGTGTGAGGAAATGAGTCCATTCCAGAGAGCTAAATCCACAAGAACAGGTCCATCTTGCCCATATTGTTTTTTGTGTAAACTCTCCATGAAAGAAGTTGAGTCCTCATTAAACCAGGCCCTTCTGCATTAACCAAGAAAACAAAATCAAGTCCAACAGCAGTACGAAATATTTAATGTAAAATTAAAACCACAGTACTGCTAATGCTCAGTCCCATCTCTGATATCTACAGTACATTCCTTGGTCCTGAATTCCAGTATGGTGTTGATCAGGCTTCAGTTCATATCATCAGAAATGAAGCTGTCCTTTGCGATACAGAGAAACAGACAATTGAGCTGATGACATACAACAGATGATCCACAGCAGTGAAACTTGACTATGGTAAGTAGCTCACACAGTCTAAACCGCTCCTATGAGGATTCTCTGTTGCTACATTTGTCAGGAGACCTGTAAATCAATAAGAATACATGAGTGAACAGCTTGCTTTACAGTCAATGTTGTTGTTTTTGTTTGTTACAATTTGTCACACAGCTCCCTACAAAATTAGCAGCTTACAAAATATTCAACAGTTAAAGTGTGAAAAAATGTATATCATACACTGTGAATTTTAATATGCATACCATACGGAAAGAAAAAGCAAAAAAAAGGACAATTTATTATTTACAAATTTACCACATTTTCTAAAAACATTTATATTCTGCATGTGCATTATTATTAGGCTTCTGACTATACATACTGTATGCATTATTTACATACCTAAGCACCTTATTCATATTTTAAAAATAAAAACTTTCAGTTTTCATTAAATGGCCATTAAATTGGGTGCAAAGTGTTTCTGATTTTATACTAGCAGCACGTTTCATATAAGGGGCTGTTCACAAAGCCTTCACTCTGGAGTTATATTAATAACCATATACCCACATTCAGAATAAGATATGCAGAACATTGTGGAATAGTGGTGGAATATTTGTTCATGAAAACAGCTTACACCAAATACTTGTCTTTCTCTGTTCCTGCGCAAGTGTGAAGCCATCGTCCCTGTAGGTAGGGATTTAGAAAACCTGTGACTGGCATTTGTTAACCTATCTCAACACTGTAAGGGACCCAGGGCCCCACTAATAATAGAACATCGGAAGCACACAGCATTTGTGTTACCACTGGCCTTGCAACTTTATCCCTTCTAATAAACTGGCAGTTGCTTCCTAACTATCTATTGCTAAAGCATCTGTAGCAGATCAACATACAAAGCAAGGCAAGTGTCAAGCCAACACTATGAATACAGTATTATTCATAACAGTTGGACGGGACTTCTTTTTCTTCATTAATCCTTGTATATATGTGATATTTCTATTTTGTACTGCAGCATCAATCTGTCAGCTCTGGAAACACACGCTGTTTATTTGTAAAGAATTAACATTTAAGCCCATCATAAACATTTCTCTTCAACTGTAAGCTACAACCTAACAGTAAAAAAATATGATACACAATAGTTTACAAGCTTCAATCCCTTTAATTAAAATCTGTATTATAACTTTTTTTTTTTTTAACGTACTTACTGTATGTTCATACATTCTTTCTCTCAGTGCCCCAAATGTACTATTATGTGTGGGGCAGTGGGTCCCTAATAGTATGGAGCCAGGTTAATATTCCACAAGATAGCTCAATATTCCACATATCTCCTTCTGAACATTCTTCTTGAGAATACTGCTTACCATATTCGGAATATGCTGTTTACATGAGTGGAATACCTATTAAAGGCTTCTAGTCAAAACGCTTGTTATTGAATTTTACTTTATTTTAGTATTTCCTATTTTACCATTTTTTGTGGTATTCTAACCTAAAGGGGGTAGAAATCTGAACGCTTCTATACTGAACACTGCAGTTGCATTGCCCTGCTAATGGACATCAGCTCCCAGCCAATTTGGATCTTAATTTGCAAAAATAACGTTGCTTTTGCAGCCTCTGTGCTAACGATGATGTATTACTATTTTTTAAGGTGATATATTCATTAACAAGTACATTTACTACACAAGTCTAATTGATTGATCAATAAATAAATAAAACAGCTTGTAGATACTAGAATGACACAAACAACAACCATTTTAAAGAAGTCACTTGCAGTCATGTTAGTACTGTCTTGAGATTAACATTGATTTGGAGTTTAACAAACATGTCTTCTCGCATACAAATACGCCAGTTTATAACTATAAAATATCTTACAACAGACTGCAATTTCATTGTATAAAATAATTTGATCCACAGTGCCCTCTAGTGATACAACAGTACTTATATTGAATTAACTACAATTATAACTGCGTATTAAAATTGTAAAGTTTTCAGTAAGACATTCTCTAATGATATATAAATGCTAAGCATTAATATGTTTTTTTGTAGCTATAGATAATTACTGTACATAGAATGATGCAAAAGCCTGGCCCTTAAAAGGGGTGGGGAAAAAAAACCAAAAAACATTTGTAACATCAGCCACACAAAGACTCTCAGGTGCTGAAAACGGTGCAGTGTGATTTGAACCCTATACTGCAGATAAGCTCACAACGGTTCATATGAACCAATCAGAAAGGATGTCAACCATAAATTATATATATTTGTAAGCTATTAGAATGTACATACTTTTCATATTAGGACTACATGGATAATGATCTTGCAGTGGTGAGCCTAAACATGGCAACTGTTTAGATCATTAAACTATGGTACTTTATGTAAGGCTATGACAAACAACATCTCTAACAGTGAATGTGAATTTGCTTTTATCTTAAGAATGTACAACTTCAAGGAGGTTCCGTTTTTAGTTGTGACATTGTAATACATGGTATTAAATCACAATAATATATGTGTTAGCGGTAGTATTATTATTTGTTTATTTAGCAGACGCCTTTATCCAAGGCGACTTACAGAGACTAGGGTGTGTGAACTATGCATCAGCTGCAGTCACTTACAATTACGTCTCACCCGAAAGACGGAGCACAAGGAGGTTAAGTGACTTGCTCAAGGTCACACAATGAGTCAGTGGCTGTGGTGTGAGTTGAACCGGGGACCACCTGACCACCTGGTTACAAGCCCTTTTCTTTAACCACTGGACCACACAGCCTCAGTATTTAGTATTATAAATACACACATTAGACTGTGATACCGTTGTTTTTTAAGATACTTATTTATCTTGTTTAAATGCTAAAACTTTGTTTCACTCTCCTGCAAAAAAAAAATCTACAAATCAGTGGTTGGAGAGGCCAGTTGCTAAGGGAACAACATACAGCCTAGCTGGAAGGAGCCCATATCCCTGCTTCCTGAATAGTAATTTCTGAGAGGATTTTAAATGTTAAAATAGTAACATATTTTTTTGAAGAAAAATGACATACATATATGTGATAGTGCAAACATGCAGTTGTAACAGTATGTACAATTATATCAAAGTAATTTTATATATCACAATTGCATGTGCATATTTATAATGTAAAATAGGGTAATGTTTGTAATTATGTAAAATCAATCGTAGTTAAAGTATTTTCTTTGTACCTTCAGTGTTGTTATGGCCTCTCTGGTTTGCTGTATTGTTGTTTTTTCGCATCTGTTCTTGACAAGTAGCTGTTTTTCGTTGCCAGTCGGGTTCGCAAAGCGTTCCACCATGTTTGTTTATGTTTTGAAAGGGAATTCCGTGACGTCATAGTGCCTGAAATTATAGGTATGGTTTTTGTTGTGTTATAGGAAAGGGCGGGAATTAGGCAATATGATAAGTTGTAACGCTTGCAGCAAATTTCACACAGTTATGCATCAGTTTCATATTACACTATGGAAATATAACTAAAGTATTTATGTACTTGCATTCTCTTAAGCTGTACTGTATTTTGTCTTGACAGTTCATAATCAATATGTCACAGTTTCTCTCTGTTGCCAAAAACCTCATAAGGATTGCTATGGGCTGAATTCTCAAGCTCTTTACTCTGAAATGTTACTAGCACAATGAAAAAAAAAAATGGAAAAAAAATGATTGGGTTCATTTTATTCTGATAATTATGAGTACAAATCTTTGGGAATAAACCCTACTCAAAAACCACATAGAATCAAACTCGGTTCCTAAGTGTAAATGCCTCATGTTTTTAATTTTTTTAAATTTTATATACATATATACACACACACACACACACACACACAACAAATGCACTCAGAGTGCCTCAATAGTCAATGGCCCAGATTCACTTCCTGCTTTTTGATTGGTAAACTAAGTATGGCACACTTGGGGCCTCATGCACTAAATGGTGGTAAATACTGCATGGTAAGTGAAACCCATACTGTGCGCAAAAAGGAAGGCGTGACCGCTCTATTCACTAATATAATAATATGCACGAATAAGGCGAGCTAAATGATTCATTTGCCAGTCATCATGGCACGCGTTACACACCCTTTATTTTAGTATATGGGCACTCCAAAGGACAGGTAGTCCGGTTCTCACTTTGTCAGAATGACAGCGACCAAGGAGGCAGCAGCCGGCAGCAGCTACATCTTCAGTGGGTCTCCGTAGGAGGAGGGGAGGCAGCCCGGTGTTACGCAGATTTCTGTATCCCCATAGAATTCTGTATCCCCTTAGATTTGACGCCTGCGTAGGTCAAGATCTCTATATGTGAACGCTTCGTGTTTCTGAGCAGTATCTACATGTAATAAAATTAAAATGTGTTTTATAAAGTTACTTTTAATCAAGGGTTTTGTGTATTTAGCAATGCAGGAGGCTGAGCGTACTGTAGAAAATCAGTGGTGTTAAATGTGCTGTTTTATTTTGCTACAGAATTAGTTTGGTCTTGTTTTCAATATTTGTTGCAAACTGCAGCAGAACTCCATGGCAGTGCTTGAGAACACAGCGGGACTCGAGCACAGGAATATCGCGCATCCACGTCCAGCTTTGAAAAACTGCATCTGCACAGGCATGGAAACATGCGGGGATACAGAATTCTGAAAGTCTTGCTTTGAGACGGTCAAAGCGTGGAAACAGAAAATAATTAACTGAAAACAAATATTTGTTTGTTCACCTTTACCCCCCCATGACAAAAATGCTGATGTTTTCAGGGTCAAAATAATTCAGTGTAATTCATGTGTTAAAATAGCACAACTGTCTCTTGGCCGTTTCGGCAATACAACATCATAATGGAAAAAATACAGTACATCATGGGATTTTATACAGCACTGTCTATTCCTACAATGCATCTTCCATTGAGAAAGCAACATGTTTGGAATCGGAATAAAGGAAATTATTATGTAATACAGTTCATGTGCAGTCATCTTTTGGTAAGTTGCATTTTCAGAGTCATATCATTATGTACAGTATTACAACAACATGTTAAAATATTGCCCTTAGTTCACAAAACCAACTAAATACATCCTATGTAGCCTATATTTGACATTTTATTTGTAGTGTTCTACAGTGTCTGAAAGCAGACATGCGTTTATCATGTTTCCCACACAACACTACTTGTGGTTTGCTCTATTTATATTGCGATTTAGACAGACACCGTCTGGTTTCAATAAGCGGTAAACTTAACACGCACTGAGACACTTAGGAAAGTTAACACCTTTACGGAAATATGTTTTTTGTATCAAGTCCCTCCCCCGTGGTATTAGGGGGGAGAATTTGAATTAATTTCCATTGATTACCATTATTAATTGTATGTAAATAACCCGCACGAGGTATTTTTTTCCAGGCGATTCATTTCGCATGCAAAGTCATTTGCTGCTGGTTAGTGAATATAGCAGGTGTACAAAGCACGCAGTAACGGGCTTGCTGTGTGGTAAACTGGTTACCACTGTTTAGTGCATGAGGCCCTTGGAGTTTAATCTCGTCCCAGATTCGATTGGTGCACGTAGTTAAAATTGTATTGTTTGAGTCCTTGGTTACTTGTCACACCGGCTATAGAAAATGTACATACTGTACCTTGTTTACATGGTTTTAGCAATCTATCACATTGAAGTATATGGTCATAAAAGTAAAACAAGGCAGGTTGCAATGGATTTTTCAAATTAATTTTGGTAAAAGCATATACATTTTTATTTAACTTAAATTATTTTTTCAAACTAGAAATAATCTGAATGTACTAGATTCATGTTTTGTACTTTTTATTTAATAGACAAAATGAGCTAGCAACAGCTCAAGCTCATTTAGTGGAATAAGGCACAGTTCGCAAGTCTGAATAGTAAGTGATGAATTTTATATCTGCTGTGGTTTTTTTTGTATGATTCACCAGTCTTCTTGCTCCGAGAAACGTTTGTCAGTTGGATCTCCTTTTAGAAAACTGTACTGCATTGTTGTTTAGGTATGTGAACTAGGACATTTTCAAATTGGCACTAAAGAACAGTATGACACAAGATGTTGTTCATGTTAAAACTGTGGTACAGCAAGTTTTTATTTTGGTTCACCTAGCTACAATATTCATAAACAATCCTTCCTAGTTATTAATATTGCCAGGGATTTATATACAAAAGGCCTTTAGATTGTTGTTACTGTAGTTTTATATATATATATATATATATATATATATATATATATATATATATATATATATATATATATATATATATATATATATATATATAACATAGTTGTGGTGGTTGCTACCCTCAGCTCTGTGGTACTGTACATGCAAGTGTTCTTCATTGCTTCATTTTAAGTTACCAACTTTGCCAGTTTGTTTTTCCATTTAGGAAAAAAATTGTGCGCAGGCAACACTTCAGTAAATGCTTAGTGAATGTGTCCCAGTGTTTCTTCCAATATTGTATTTCTTCTACATTATGAACTATTAAAAAAACCCCAAAAAAACAGTATGTTTCATATGCTTATTCAAATGTTAGAATATAGTTAGCTTATAAGGTTAGCATGAGTATAATCACTGGCTTTATAATGCATTCCTAGCTTGTCCTAACAGAAAGGTCACGGTTGACCTTACCGGGACACGAAGCAGCAAAGCAGATGAAATGTAATGAACCTGAGAAGCAAACAAGCCTGGCTGATGACAGGGACCAGGATACAGTGGTGACACTGCCATTAGTCAACTCCACTGAGGTACACTCACTGCTATTTATCATTGCGCTATTTCTGAGTTTATAATCAAATACCACACATCTGTCCTAAGAATCTTACAAGAGGAAAACCAATTTAGAAAGGGAATACTTTCAAAATGCAGCCTCAAATAAAAAATGCAGGTCAATACAAGTAAAATTAAAACAAATTATCAAGCTTCATACGCAGAACTGGAAAATATATGCAAAAAGAATCCATGTCTGTGAAAATCTATAACTGTTTAATTATGTGCCAACATAATGCAATAAACACTAAGCACACTGCCACATGGTTTAGCCTGCACTCTGAACAATGTTCCAGTATTTATATACTGAATTTGTATTATATATATATATATATATATATATATATATATATATATATATATATATATATAGATTTAGGTCAGTCACCATTTAGACCAATTGAATATACCCAATGAAATCAATTATTGAACTTAATTGCAATTAATGTAAATGCTGTGATGGACTGGGGGTTGAATTAAGAAAAATAATGTAAACAAACTGGTTAGTAAACACAGTATGTAAATAACGTAAAGTTGGTGTAGGGAAGGAGACAGTTGGAGTTTGTGTCTGAGTAAAATACTATTGGAATTGTGTACAGGGAAACTGAAACCTTGTGAACAGACTTTGACTACGAGTGGGATTGTGATTTTGGTTTGGTGCACGGGGTAACAGGATTAGCCTGCCTTGTATATAGTATAGGGACGTTTATTGTTTAGTTAAAACCCAAAACCAGGTTAGGTTTTGTTTTGTTTTCTTTTCTTTTATTTTTCATTTTGTAAATAATAAACATACGCTACAACTTTTTCATTGAATACTGGGCTCCTGACTCGTGAAACAAAGACAAGACAACACACTGCAAGCATGTGAATCAGTCACAATGCATACATTTAGGTTGAGGGCGCCTTGCTTTGTTATTAGTAACAAGTGTTGTACTAAGCACTTTATTCCCTTACGGCAGTCATAGTGGTCTAAAGAAACATATACACCATTGTGTGTTACAACCTGTTTATCTTTGTGCTAAACTGCGGCATGCTAACATTTAACATTGTGGGTTGAGAGTACACACCTGTCATTCCCACATTTCTCAAAAGCACCCTTTCCTTAGAAGACTGTACCATTTGGACAGTTTCCCAGAATGTATTTTTCACATGAAGTTTACTTGTGCATTAAGTTTCCACAACCTACAGTACAGTAGTTGCCGCGTATAGGAACACCTCCTAAGAGAACACTTCGCCTAAGGGAACAGCCTTGTGGTGAAACTGATTTTTCCCATTGTAAATGCTCTGGCTAAAGGAACAGGAACTTCGCTTAAAAGAACACCTTCTTGGCACCGACAGCGATTAGTTCACAACTGATACAGTACTGTTTTTAAAAAAGCTACTTGTAATCGTGAGAATGTCATTGAATTATTCTGTATTCTGATTTCCACGAGTGCACCTCGCTATAAAATGGCATGTAAACAAATGGCAAAATGCGCTGCTGTTTCTCTTGCTCTTGTTCGAGCTCTTGAACAAAACCTGTTTCAGACACAAGTCACTGAACAATTTGGTGTTTCCTGTTCTGGTGCGTTGCTTCACCATTCTGTTAAAGAATGTGCATCTTTTTTATTTTATTTTTTTAAAATTTAGTAGTCGCCAATTGTTTTTTATTTTAATTTTTTCTCCTAATTTGGAATAGACAATTATTTTTTAGGTTCAGCTCACCGCTGCCACCCCCGCGCTGACTCGGGAGTGGAGAAGACGAACACACGCTGTCCTCCGAAGTGTGTGCCGTCAGCCGATCACTTATTTTTCACACTGCAGGCCCACCGTGCAGCAACCTCAGAGCTATAGCATCGGAGGACAATGCTGCTCTGGGCAACTTACAGGCAAGCCCGGCCAGACTACAGGGATCGCTGGAGCGTGGTGAGCCGAGGACACCCTGAGAATATGCATATCTTATATATTGCTGCTGCATTTTGCAACGTGTGTAGGGGTGCCGTGTTAATTTAGTTTTACAGTATATTAATGTTAAGTTAACCCTAAGCAATGGCCATTATTTCTGCCTCTGCCATTGTGATAGACCGAAACACACCTGCCAGCTAATTTCATATTACATAGCGATTTAAGCTTTTTGACCGTGTTTTGCTTCAGTTTTATTAACGTTAGTTTGTCTGTTACTTTATAATTATAGTTTAATAACATACACTTGCCTATTGTTTTGCTTTTACTTATTTAGTTCATTTCACATGTTGATGTACATGCGTCATGACAAGTAATACATATGTATTTATTTATTTATTGATTCATATGGTGGCTAACTCCGTCTTAGAGAACACATTGGCTTACAGAACACTTGGCTTGCTTCCGAGGCGTGTTCACTTAGTCGGAGACTACTGAACTTGTAAAACCAAAAAATTATTTCCTAAATATTTTGAAAGTAACTTGTGTATTACAGTATATATTTGATCGGTTTGAAGACGTTTGACGATCCTGAAAAACAGTATGTGGTAGCAAATTACTAGGATACATTAGGTATGGTGAAAAACATGAAAAACATTTCAGATATTCAGAAACCACTAATAAGACTCAACAATAACACTCCACAATATGATTAAATGTTACAATACAAATAAGCACTTACAC
Organism: Acipenser oxyrinchus oxyrinchus; assembly: GCA_030684275.1. NCBI lineage: Eukaryota > Metazoa > Chordata > Actinopteri > Acipenseriformes > Acipenseridae > Acipenser > Acipenser oxyrinchus. Next base: position 20,662,001 of record CM060256.1, on the reverse strand, counting down.
AGTACATACAATAAATATATATATATTGACACATTAATGCTACTTGTGATTTATTTTAAATTTAATGGAAAATTGCAGACTGTCTGATTTGTTTAAACAATGTCATTAAATATAGAACTGTGGATGATACAATCTCAGCGTTTGTTTGTCTTAAAATATAATGCCATCACTTACGATACAGCATTGATTTTCTGTCAGGAACCGAAATATTCTGCTCTAAATGGGTCATTTTCCATTTGTTAATTCCCTTTCTGACACAGATCATGACCCTCAACTTCGCATCATGGTATTAACTGACAGAGTAATCATTACATACTGAGAAGTGAATGCTTTATTGGGGATTATGTCCTATTTTTGTTACTCTTCGTAGCCCCTTTCAAAAGGCACAAAATAATACATTAGTTTAGGTCAACGAGGACTACTAGGCTGACATCTGAGCGTTAAGAAGTATCACCTAATGGACAGCTCTTTCCTTGACCTCTAAGCTTTTATTCGCCTCGGGAACAACTTAATATGTTATTACAAGATGTATCCTTTAGGTCATCTAAAGCATAGAGATATCTCCCGTAAGGGAAAGAGGAGAAGAAAAAAAAAGAAAGAAAGCAGGTACAAGAACTCTTACCATATTTTTTGTTTTTAATGTCCTACTCTTTACAGCTTAATGATATCCATGCCCACTGGTTCATTTTATTTTTAAAAGGATTCCCCTTGGATACAAGATAATCACAGTTTCTGTCACTACTCTATTGGCTTTCATTTTAAAGCCGAAAACAAAACCGAACATATAAAATATAGAAATAACCAGGGGCATGGCCTGGTGTATCTTTGTTTTCAAATGAAAGTTATAAATGCTCACTCTTCATGGGATTTCATGTCTAATCATTTATAATTTCACTTAGTATACCTTCTCATTGAAAATCATTGCACTGTTTAAAGAAATACAACAACCACCAATAGACTTAGAGCTAAAAAGAAAAACAACTGACCTCCATGTCATACAGAATCTGCAAGGGTGGTTTATTCTTCACTGTTTTACCATGCACCAACTGCTGCTTATCAAAAGCAAGACATGTCATTACACAAAGCATGTTCTTCTAATCTCAAGCTCTACCAGCTCACATCCATTCTGCAAGGCTATTGTGCTGTTTCTTGAGTTAGCAGACAACTTTTAACTCTTTGTTGCCACTCTGACTTGAGCAAGAAGGACTGTAAAGTGACCCATCTAAATTTAAGTAATGGAAATCATGTACACCACTTTGTATAATTCGACAAAGGCTTAAGGAAGATTTGTATTTCTATTATTGAATACATTATCAATTCAGCCAATCAAAACAGATTAAAACTGACCTCTTGGGTAAACCTTTGCTATGCCAAACATTAAGGATCACTGAAAAGATGATAGATTAAGCTTTCCTGACAATCTTTTTGTGTTACCTATTTAAAACCACCACTCTCCCCTATAAAGTCAGAATCCCTTGTAAACATTGTAATGTACTGTAATGTTCCAGTTTCCCATGTGTTTTACCATATACTGTATATATATATATATATATATATATATATATATATATATATATATATATATATATATATTAGACGTCAGCACGGGTAGAAAATCTGTGTACATGGCTCTTTTTCGGGTAATGATGAAAAAAAATAATCATATATATTAATGTTAATAATCTCTGTTTAAATACAGTTATTAATTAATGTTAAATTCGCATCGTGCTGCAGAATTCTTTGTAACATATATTGGCTATATCCCGCTGTTATTAACATGGCTGTTATGTTCAGTTAGTAGTACAGCACCACTATTACATTATGGACTGTCTCAAAAGCTACCGTAAATTGAGCCAGCTGGGTTTTGACGGGAGTCGCAAAAGAGTTAGTGGGACATGTGTGTCTGTTTGGTTGTAACAATAAAGTGCTGTTCCTGATCACTAAATTCTGTCTTGTGAATACATAACAATGACATCCAAGCAAAGCATTGGGTGAAATTTCTTTACCAAGCAGGAGAAAACGGAATTTGCAAACTCTGCCAAGGAAATATTTCATTCAAAAGGGGGAAGCACACTTAGGATGGGACCAAATCAAAACTTTGACAACCCGCTAATCGCATTTAACAAAACTGCGTTTTATGAGTAGAATAAATAAGATACTTACAAAAAAAAAAAAGAAAACACTATTAAATACAGTTTTGTTAGGTGCGATTAGCGGGTTGTCAAAGTTTTGATTTGGTCCAGGCCTTAATGTGCTCCACATTATTATTATTATTTTTTTATTTGCTTATTTATTTTTAAATAAAGGCTACTTATTTTATCTTTTTGGTAAGAAACTATATCTGGACAATAACTGTAAATGAAGCATTCCGTATTGGAATCCACATGGTTATTATTAATGGATCACCAACAGGATCTTGTTATGTTGATTTCTTTTCCGATTTAGTTTCTTAGAAGAACAGTTGCCACGGTTATTATTATTGAGGTGTACTTGCCCCAGTGTTATTGTTTTCTGTAAAAAATTGATTTCCTGTCAGTTAAGAAAAGTCTTAATGCAAAACTTGTTTTAACATTGTTTTTATTACGCCGGCCAGGGACCTGCGCTTACAACTGTACTGTCATATTGTCTACATTTTCTTTAAATGCAAAAATTAATAAATTGATACCTGCGTAACACACATCATACCAAACAGTTCAATCATCCACATTCAGGTCAGAAATATGTAATTCAGGATTTTATTAATTGTAACTCCACTCATGTGATATATATGCTTAAATGCCCTTGTGGACTAGCATGTATAGGTCTAACAAAAAGAAATCTGAAAATACGTCATATGAAATAATTGCAATGTTTGAGAGCTATAATACTGTATTTATTTGTAGGAAATGATATAATTGTTTATATATATATATATATATATATATATATATATATATATATATATATATATATATACACACACACACAAAAAGAAAAGGGCATTTGTGCACGCCAATGTTCTCCAATGAGGTGCTGGCCAAAGCAAGGCAATACTATTATGTGAAAAATGTGTTACCGGCCGCACTCTCACCACATCATTTAAAAGATGGACATGACCACTGTTATTTCCAAAAAGAGTTTATTCGTTTTATTAGTATCAAACTTTTTGAAAGAACAAACAAACAAAACGACGGGTTTCAGCACGTCCGTGCCTTCATCAGGTTTCACCTGAACTACCTACAATTGCATATAAAAAAGCAGTTCAGGCTATCAATCAATTAACAAGTCCTTACTCAATTAAATTCATATTACATCATCAATTATTCATTAAATCATTCAAACAAGTAAAGGACATGATTCGATATACATTCTTACAGACACAGAAAAAGATTTAAAACACAAAATAAACAATTATATCATTTCCTACAAATAAATACAGTATTATAGCTCTCAAACACTGCACTTATTTCATATGACATATTATTAATTATTCAGAAGCCTGTTGTTACAAATAAGGACTAAGGTCCAGTGTTTCATTAAGACCATAAGGTTCCATTGTCTTCAAAGTGAAAATCCAAAATGATGCCCTTTGTCATAGATGCTTAACTATGTTACCTCCTCTTATAGGAATTAACACCTTTTCAATGGCAATGAATTTTAAGCTAGAGGCAGAACCATGATTCATTTTTTTATAGTGCCTAGCTATAGCGTAATCCATATTGCTGTTACGTTTAGTGGCTTTATGTTCCACTATACGCATTTTCAGATTTATTTTTGTTTGACCTATATAGGGCATTTAGAAAATATTGGAATGTGATCCCCAGTTAAAATCGTTTGCTACTTCCACCCCCAGATTTTATTTTAAATGGGGGAGAAACATAAAAGATGCAGTGGTACCCTTGATGTATAAATCACCAACACCTAGTGGAAATTGGTTATCGAATAAATTGAAAGGTAATTATCCATGTGGCAGATGTACTCATTACTCTAACACACATCATACCAAACATTTCAATCATCCACATTCAGGTCAGAAATATGTAATTCAGGATTTTATTAATTGTAACTCCACTCATGTGATATATATGCTTAAATGCCCTTGTGGACTAGCATGTATAGGTCTAACAAAAAGAAATCTGAAAATACGTCATATGAAATAATTGCAATGTTTGAGAGCTATAATACTGTATTTATTTGTAGGAAATGATATAATTGTTTATTTTGTGTTTTAAATCTTTTTCTGTATCTGTAAGAATGTACATCAAATCATGTCCTTTACTTGTTTGAATGAATTAATGAATAATTGATTATGTAATATGAATTTAATTAAGGAAGGACTTGTTAATTGATTGATAGCCTGAACTGCCTTTTTATATGGAATTGTAGGTATTTCAGGTAAAACCTCATGAAGGCACGGTTAGGTGTGGTGGTAAGACAAGTGACAGTAACTAGAGTTGTACTCATTGGGTTAACACAAAAATGGTATCATTGCATTGAACAAGACCTGTGTTTTTATTGACTGTGTCACAGTGTGGGTTAATATGATCATGTGACATTATCAGAGGTCAAAGGGCACATTGAGCCATGTTTTGAGCTGTTTTGGACATTTTTAGTTAAAATGGCTGAAGAATGTGTTACACCTGTGCTAGAAGTGTTTAATAAGGTTTTGTTTTACCACCACACCTGACTTTTTAAAATATTAATTTCAGGTAAATGACATGAAAAACAGACTCTCTATTTTTATTTTACCACATTGCCAATGACGTACCCACCCTAGAAGGATTGTGACGGTTTAGCCGTCTGGAGATAATGAACACGCCCATTTATTTAATTGCCTGCTTTGATTTTAACGTGTAATTTGTGTATAAAATGTATGAAATACTGACGGGTAAATATATTATTAAATGTCTGGTAAATGTTTATTCACTTGGGAAGAGGTCAGAGGTCAAGTAGGTAAATAAAAGGAAGATGGTCGCTGGACGTAAGGAGACGTGGACCTTGAGTGTAGAAACTGTAGCACGTTTGCGCTTTTGTTGTTGTTAAATATTGAAATCTACTATAACCTCGAACTGTGTTAGTTTTTAGCATGCTTGCACACTGCACTACGCACTTTGTTTTGGATTTGTTTACAATATCATCGCACTTGAATATCTGGAGGTATGAATTGTTTTTAAAAGAAAGACTTGCTGTCTATGTGCTGCTGTTTTTATGCAACATTTCTAAAGTAAAAATAATGAACTGAATTACTGCTTGTGGCTGAATTACTACTGCTCTGCACACAACACTGCCATAGGAAGTGACTTGAACCCTGATACTCTAAGTTTTGTGATAGTCTGCGGGACAACGCCGCTCGGCGCCGCAACAAAGATGTATTAGGACCTTGTCTGTCCCAAAAATACAGAAATAATGCTCTCTACCGGGAGTTGAGCTTTTTCAAGATCTAAAGGCCTTTTTCAATTCAGATGACAGACTAACATGCATATATATATATATATATATATATATATATATATATATATATATATATATATATATATATATATATATATATATATATATATACAGCCTAGAAAGCTAGCATTAATCTTTTCAGTGCCTCTGATGAGTCTTGTCATACATATATATACAATGAAGGTTGTAACTGTGTCTAACCAACACGAAAATAATCATACACTACCTTATCTTGTTTTGATCTTATTTAGAAGTTGGAATCTTGTACAATGCCCCAACCTTTTTTCTAACATAGTGTTTTTCAAATTTCCAAAAGATACATGGAATAAGTACAACTATCCATATCTGTTTCATCACAAAAAAAAAAAAAATCCAGAGCACTCAAACAGCTACATCATTTTTTTGTGTGTTGTGCAGTGATACTTGCTTTCCACAAGCGAGTGTCTTGCCTCTTGTAGTGACCTATAGAGGAACACAAGTTCTGTAATAGTACTTCAAAATAAAATGATGACCAAAACAAGAGACAGCTCTAATATATGTTATATACCCATTGATTTAAGTCAGAATCTTCTTAATTAAAAGGTATCTGATGGTAGTTTTCAGTTTTTTTAAATGTATTTATTTATTTTTTTAATTCACATTGTATTTCAACATGTAAACTTTCCTGCATTATAACCCCCTTCCCTCAAAAAAAGGTGATTTTGTTTTTTGGCGATTGTCACGACAGCCAGCAATGTCTTTAAAAATGATATTTAACAGTGTTATTTAAAATAATATTAAATGGACAAGGCGACAAGCAAAGTCCTCTAAAAAATGATGGCTGTAGTAACGTGAGAGTAACATATTCGCCGGCAACTGTCGTCCCATGTAATTTGCACAGTAGTCTGCACATTAATTTCTTTTGACAGCCATCCTCTCTCTGCTTGTGAAAAAAATGCCTTGTCTATCTCTGCCGTTAAGGGTCTCACACTCAGTTTACTTGTGTGATTTTGGTATGTTATGTCCTTACTATCCCAAAAGTTCACCATCATTTCATTTCTCTAAAACAGCCCACAAAGAATTGAAATTACCAGAATAAACTAGAAAGCTTTCAAAAAATGTCACATTAACGATCTGTTCATTTGTTTATTTCCCGTTGTAATAGTGTTCCCTCTCCGCTATGTATTTCCTGCTGTATGTTTTGTTTACCTCTTGTCTGTGTAACCCTGGCCTCTTGCGTGGACATGTTCTGTGTCTTACTTGTGATTGGTCCCGTCTCTCTGTATCAATCTTGTAGTGCATGGTCTGTGTCTCCCCTGTGATTGGTCCTCTGTCTGGCCGTGTCAGTCGTGCTGCGTGTGGTCTGTGTCTTCCCATTGATTGGTCCCATCTGTGAGTCGCATGTTCCGTGTGCAGGGCCTCCGAGAGCCGTCATGGGCTCCAGGGAAGGAATGGTATGTCCTGCTGCCGCCCATTATCCACCCATTCACTTTGAAATGTTAAAACTACCCTTTAAACTACAATATAGTGTCTGCACCTATTCTAGAATCGTTCATTGTTTAATTTATCATGCTTTAATAGCAATGTCAAAAACATTTACTAAGTATACTGTACTGATATATAAATGTGTTCTACTCTGTTAATATCTCAAACAGATTGATTGACATAGTTTTCATCTTTTCATGGGGATGCACTGGTTTTACAACCAGAAGCCCCACATAACCTGCACACAGATTTCTACTATAAATAGTGCAATTGGATTAATTCTATGATGCCATGGTGTACTGCCAGTAATGCTGTTCAGTTCACTTTGCTTTTTTCAATAAAGACCTACATTTCCTTTGTTACAATAATCTTCACTGACCTTGATTTTTCCAGCAAGAAAAGCTACATTTGAATAGCTCTGGGGCATTAACTGGTCCATTTAGTTTGCCTTTTGAATGATGCTTGACATTAAAGTTTGATAAAGACACCCAGCACAAAAACAACAGGGAACAAAAAAAATGGTTACTGACACTTGGGACTGGTTTTGCAATAATACAAGAACCACTGCTCAAGCATATGAAAAAGCATAGAGTAACTTTTAGGGTTCAATAATGCACACATTCGGGTAGTTCACGGTTAAGGCATGTTGACAACAAATTGTTTGAGTAATAACCCTTACTGCCTGCCGTGTTGACACTTAATTAATTTACTATCCTCAATATTTTCCTAGGTGTAACATGGACCACGGTATATACTATAAATACTTTGTTTTGGTATCTTATATAACAAACACAGTTCAGAATTGTAATAATGGTTTTTAAACAGATACTATAAAAGAATGAATATTGATCATTCAAAACACAAACTTTTTTCCCCCTTTATGTTCACACAGTAATTTGAAGCATAACGGTACTTCAAATACCAAATTCCTAGCTTCATACACAGATGCAACACTATGATACAATTTTTCTGTGCTTTTGTTGTCTTACTGAAGCCTATATAAAGTGGCCAATATAACATAGAGTAATACCATAACATTGATTTATAGTCTGGGATTGCTTACCCAACTGCTTTGTTTTTCATACAAAATCCACTGATTATGCAAATGAAAAGGAGTTGCTATGCATTGTGAACGGGATACGGCAGAGATGAATTAAAGGAGCTGTGCAATTTCTTCTAGGAATAAAAAGTCATTTAAATGCTATGTATCTTGTCCTTTTGTAAAACTCTCAAACAGGAATAAGACGACTATAAAAATAATTTTTGTAATATAATAACTTTGAAATATATTCACAGCACTGATTCTTGAATATAGGATAAGTGTTCTAAAATAGATCTAACAAACAGCGTTTTTGTTTTTTTGTTTAGCATATTTAACAATGAAGAGCAAAATATTACTTATTTAAACACATGAAACCTTTTCAGGAAGGAAAACACCTCTAAAAAAAAGTTTCCAAGCCAGGAATTCAGGCATTGCCCAGGTACTCCAAGAAATTTTATTACCTTTATCACTGATTTCACATACCCTGATTAGCATTAATACTTACTACATTACCTTCATAATTGTTTTACTGCAAACCTAACAACATTTTATATATTTAATTAAATACTTACTTTAGGAAATGCATAGAACACTTTACTTTACATAGGTTGTCTGACAGGAATTGTATGAGATCTCTCAGCATGTATTTGAACCTTTTATCAACATAGCTTTAACATGAAATTCAGTATGGTCACACCTAATTATCCCTCCATAAATGTCAGATTTCTTTTAATGAGGTCACTTTTTCCCCATATATTTTTTTACATATTAATAAAAACATGTTGCTGTGTTTGCAGATACCCTATTTAGTTTTATAATACAGGCAAGCCCCCTTATTATCACTTCAAAGGGACTGCAAAAAATGTGACACAAAGTTCAGTTCAGTACAGTTGAAAACCCCAAGAAAACTGTAAATATATACAATGCAGTGTTCTTTATTCTATATTGTGCTATGCTATACTAATGTTAGGACATTTTGATACTGTACAGCAAATGACTTGCATATAAACCCGCTGGTTGTATTATTTTATTCCACAAAGTGTGTGGAAAAAAGCAAGGCAGACAGTAACGGTACAGTTATTAGGTGGTTTTACTGTATTGAAAACAAAACAGCAAAGTGAAGGCTTCCCCTTTTCCTTGGTGAATTAATTTGCATAAACCCCATAAGACAATTTACCAGTGAAAAAAATAAATAAAAAAATTCCCCCCTAATATGAATTTCTGGGCTGTTCATAAACTGAGTTGACTATGTGAGTCAGTTTAAGGTAGTTTTGTGAAACGTATTCTCCTCCACTAGGGTGTAGCCCTGTGACCTAAATGACAGACCTGAATGGCATTTTAACAATTTGGTCTGCACTGAATTTAAAATCAGGTCCCAAAGGACAGCCTGTGCATTCAATTTATGCACCTTGCAAACAATTGTGTTTGCTCTATGTTGTGGGTTATTGTTAGAAAACACCTTTTGTTTTAACTGTGCTAAATTTACAGCAGTGACATGCTTTAAAATCATCTCATTTCTGCCATCAACTAATCTTAAGGATTTGTAATTTGCAAATACCTTGTATTGCCTTAATGTGTTGTTGTGTGTTTCAGAATATGGAATATTGGCATTACTACTGCCATATAATGAGGTCAAGCTTTTATCATGGTCTGTTCTGTGCAAAAATGAAAATGAGTATTCAGAGATTGTAGACCCCATTGCTGCAGGGGTGGATTAACACACGGGCCCGCAGGGCCCCAGCCACTTAGGGGGCCCCCACTGTAACCGATGGATCAAAATACAGCAGTAAATAAATATACCAAAAATGTAGCAATAAATAAATATTCTTTAATATAATAAAATAATGGATGAATACAAAGGCCAAGTATATCAGAATTTTTTCGCTGAATGATCTCTCCACTATCAAATCAAATACAGCACTACGCCTGTTTTCCACAAACTACACACACACGCACCTCGGGGCTCTAATATGCAAATAAATGATGTGTGGTCAGATGCTAAGAGTGTGCGTGTTGTTGTTGTAAATGGCTACCTGTGTGAACTCGCTAAACAATACATATACCAGTACTTGCTAAGTTTCTTTAGTTTTGAAAATATACTTGACTTGAGTGCACGGAGTCATGAGTGTAACTATTTAGTGAGAATATAAACTGTGGGGATTTATTAAATATCTGAAGCAGTAACACTGCTCTCCCAGTAAAGAACATTGTATTATTCACTAGTTTACACGCGAAACACATCCTATTGTAAAACTTCAAATGTAGGTAACTATATTTCATGTTTAAATGACCTACACCTTTCGTTTATTTTTTGAATCGATCACAGGTCATGTATTATATTCGTGTTATATACATGTATCTTATTTTATCACTTTTTTTTTCTTTTTGAACAACTTTATTCTGCAGCGGGCCGAGTGTTTTCGGGTAAAATATTCCATTAAGGAAGGTTGCTGAGGTCGCCTCCTTTAAAATGATATACGTTGTTTAGAGGTGTCATGGCTCTGCAAATAAAAGAAACAATTTTTTAAGCGCAATGATTGTTATTTAAGTTTTGGTCAGAGGGGCGGTGTAGAGTGTTTTTTGTATAGGGCAGTGGGTTTGTAATCGTTCATGTTTTTTCCGAAAGCAGATATAGGTATTTAATTTAGTTTTTTGTATGTGACACAAAATCAAGCAGTTTCATTTTAGCATAGTATATTGTGATATGATTTGCTTTATATTAATGCAGCATGTAAACGTTCTATGGGCCTATTCATGCATTTTACTGGTGTTTACATGGGGGCAATGTTCTTTGTGCCCCAGGGCCCCAAGAACTTTTAATCTGTCTCTGCATTGGTGGGATACATTTTTTTTGTAATTAATTCAAAACCTTAAAACAGAGTATGTGACTTACTGTTGTTGTTTTAACTCGGCCTCCGGGTTGCGTACAAGTCCAACCTGATTTATTTATTAGCAAATTACATCCTTCTTCTTCCAAACAAGGAAGCATTTCACACCACTGTTTTGTCTTTACAATTCGTGCTGTAAAAAGTAAACAAAAGAAAAGGAGGTTATATATATTATATACATATACACACACACACACGAACACAGTACATTGTAGACAGGATTCACTGCTTGAACTGGGTTTTTTGAAAAGCAAAATTCAGTGATGTTTATGGCTTAAGCATGGTTGAAAAGCACAATACCTAACTACAATGGAAGTAGTTGCTGTGTAAAAAACGTATGACAAAAGCTGTCGTATCAGCTAAAGTTCTGTGTCACAACAGAAATTAAAAAAGCTTGCCAGTACCACAGCTGACTGGTTCTTTTGTGTTCCCGTCCAATCCATAATATGTGTAATCCTACAAAACCACAATGATCGATCCAAACACCCTTGCAACTGCTACATACAGTCATAGTCTTACAGTTACTAAAATACAGTGTTTCATATCCTTGAGACAGATATAAAAATGTTATGGTAGTATGCACACAAAATTGTCTGAATCCAATTTCAGATTCAGTCCATTGCTCACTCTAATTTGTTTGTGGTTTAACTGTAATATAAATAGACCAAGATTTTTCTTTTTTTTTTTTTTGTAAATATCATGCTTGTCTACAAATGTTGTTTACAAATATTATATATATATATATATATATATATATATATATATATATATATATATATATATATATATATATATATATACAGTACTGTGCAAAAGTTTTAGGCAGGTGTGAAAAATGCTGTAAAGTAAGAATGCTTTCAAAAATAGACATGTTAATAGATTATATTTATCAATTAACTAAATTCAAAGTGAGTGAACAGAAGAAAAATCTAAATCAAATCCATATTTGGTGTGACCACCCTTTGCCTTCAAAACAGCATCAATTCTTCTAGGTACACTTGCACAAAGTCAGGGATTTTGTAGGCATTTAGTCAGGTGTATGATTAAACAATTATACCAAACAGGTGCTAATGATCATCAATTCAATATGTAGGTTGAAACACAATCATTAACTGAAACAGAAACAGCTGTGTAGGAGGAATAAAACTGGGTGAGGAACAGCCAAACTCAGCTAACAAGGTGAGGTTGCTGAAGACAGTTTACTGTCAAAAGTCATACACCATGGCAAGACTGAGCAAAGCAACAAGACACAAGGTAGTTATACTGCATCAGCAAGGTCTCTCCCAGGCACAAATTTCAAAGCAGACAGGGGTTTCCAGATGTGCTGTCCAAGCTCTTTGAAGAAGCACAAAGAAACGGGCAACGTTGAGGACCGTAGACGCAGTGGTCGGCCAAGGAAACTTACTGCAGCAGATGAAAGACACATCATGCTTACTTCCCTTCGCAATCAGAAGATGTCCAGCAGTGCCATCAGCTCAGAATTGGCAGAAAACAGTGGGACCCTGGTACACCCATCTACTGTCCGGAGAAGTCTGGTCAGAAGTGGCCTTCATGGAAGACTTGCGGCCAAAAGCCATACCTCCGGCGTGGAAACAAGGCCAACCGACTCAACTATGCACGAAAACACAGGAACTGGGGTGCAGAAAAATGGCAGCAGGTGCTCTGGACTGATGAGTCAAAATTTGAAATATTTGGCTGTAGCAGAAGGCAGTTTGTTCGCCGAAGGGCTGGAGAGCGTACACAAATGAGTGTCTGCAGGCAATAGTGAAGCATGGTGGAGGTTCCTTGCAAGTTTGGGGCTGCATTTCTGCAAATGGAGTTGGGGATTTGGTCAGAATTAATGGTCTCCTCAATGCTGAGAAGTACAGGCAGATACTTATCCATCATGCAATACCATCAGGGAGGCATCTGATTGGCCCCAAATTTATTCTGCAGCATGACAACGACCCCAAACATACAGCGAAAGTCATTAAGAACTATCTTCAGTGTAAAGAAGAACAAGGAGTCCTGGAAGTGATGGTATGGCCCCACAGAGCCCTGATCTCAACATCATCGAGTCTGTCTGGGATTACATGAAGAGAGAGAAGCAACTGAGGCTGCCTAAATCCACAGAAGAACTGTGGTTAGTTCTCCAAGATGTTTGGGCCAACCTACCTGCCGAATTCCTTCAAAAACTGTGTGCAAGTGTACCTAGAAGAATTGATGCTTGATGCTGTTTTGAAGGCAAAGGGTGGTCACACCAAATATGGATTTGATTTAGATTTTTCTTCTGTTCACTCACTTTGCATTTAGTTAATTGATAAATATAATCTATTAACATGTCTATTTTTGAAAGCATTCTTACTTTACAGCATTTTTTCACACCTGCCTAAAACTTTTGCACAGTACTGTATATATATATATATATATATATATATATATATATATATATATATATATATATATATATATATATATAAAACAACATTTGTCAACATATACTGAATGAGAAAAAATGAGGAAGCACATAATAATAATAATAATAATAATAATAATAATAATAATAACCAGAAATTAACAAAACAAAGCACCCCCAGGGATAAAGGTAATGGATCTCTAAATAAATAGTAAATACCCTCTATAGATATGTGAAAATGTGTTTCATCAGCATCACTGACAGGTTAAAGCAATGTGACATTGTTTTGGGAGCTCTGCGTTGACCTTTTTGTTTTCCGCAGGTTTAGGGTGGAAAATCAGATTCGACAAGCTTTTATTAGAACTTAGATTTCTGTTGGCCCTCAGGAAATTGCAACTGCAAATTGCAATTGAAACCAATACACATATCCATTTATGAAAATTAAAATACTGAATTGATTGAAAGTGGATGGTCCTATGTGCATTTTCATGGTTGTTTAAATAACATGTTTTTTTTTTGTGGGGGTATGTGACAGGATGGTTGAGTGGTGACGTCACAGACCAGGAAGTTGACACACAGGCAAGGTACTACGGGGTGAGTCGCAAATGCGCTCTTATTTATTAAACAAAATAATATATTTAAACAAAAACAAAACACTTTACACAAACTAAAAGGCATGATGGCCGAAACAAAATATACAAAACACTGAACCAAACAAGTATCGTGCTGGTGTAAAGACAACACGAGTAGCAATTGTTACTTTTCTTACTTTCGTCCCTCTCACATAGATACTCTCTCCTCCAACCAACCCCAGTCAGCAAAAGCTGCAGGCTTTTAAGTGGTCGAAGGATTAAATGGCTATCAGTTACCTGCACAAGATTTCTAATATGAGTGGTCAACAGCCAATTTGTCAATAAATCATTAGCTGCCGACCACACATTCTCACGAGTGTAGTTTGGCAGAGACGAGAAGCAACCATCGTCCCTGTCAACCTACATTAAAATAAAACACAAATACCTTTCAATAATAACAGTGAATAACAATACAAAATAATATAAATAAACATAGGGTGATGTCTAAATATTTTTATAAGCTTTTTGGAGATATATTTACTGTTTCATTAAAATCGCATTAATGATGGATAAATCCATCACTCACACCCTGCCATCACTCCCAAAACAGTATTTTCCATGAACTAGGGCAAGGAAACCAAATAAAATCTGGATAACGACGCCAAAAAGGAAATTGAATCTAGGCCATGGTCTCTTGTTTATTTCCATAATAATTAATTTTACATTCAGTTCTTGTAAGCAAATCGCAGCTGAATCCATTAAATGCAGAACGCAGCCTTCACGTGACAGGTAAAATGAGTGCCAACGCAGCCTCTGACTGCAAGAAATTCCACTTCATGCTCTGAACATATCAGCCATTTACATAAATGACCAAGGCATCTACTTTTTCAGTATTGCACATACAATATTAAGACAGTTGCCAAGCACTGTCAGTGTAAATACTTTGGATTTCTTTTATAAAGCCAAGGAGCTGACAATAATGTAAAGAACAAACCAATTAGAAAGCATATTTCCCAATGTGATTAGCTCTTTAATGTCATCTATCTGCTAAATTACAATTTTGAGAGAGAGGAAAGCACAGTAAATGAAATTAAATGTTATACAGTGACCTTAATAAATTAAATGTGTCCTGAAGTGTTTTGCTACTCGCAATCTGAGAGTGATAACCTGTTAGCCCCAATTCTTAATCCAATTCAGTACAAAATAAGGAAAATAGGCCTGCTTACATCTTAGACAATGGATTAAATTAAATTCCAACATTTCACATAGTTTATCTGATTCGGTCTAGGGAAGTGTTAAATTTCACCAATATACAATCATTTAAAGACAATGTAAGACAAGGATAACATGTTAATCAATTTCAGAAATTAGCATTTTTTCCATCATTATCTAGTCATTTCTGTTACTTTCTTCAACAGAACAGCAATGTATATAATAAAAAAATTTAAAAAATCCAGGCACTTATCTACCTAAAACACATCAACACACAGTTAATCTTACAGAGATAAGATAGAAATAACATCATTACACCCACAGTAGGACATTATCTCTGTGAAATAGTATATCATGATCTTGTCAACAGCTGTAAGCCTTGCTCAATAAATCAACACAATACTGTAGAAGGAATGGCATTAAGAGAAAAGGAACCTTATCACTGTGCTTCAATTGCATGAGAATGGAATAACAGTTGAAGTCCCTTTAGGAACAAAAATGTATTTACCAAACAGTTTGTTTTCAGCATATTTCAGATTTTTCAAATGTGTCCTCTATAGACATACACAACCCTTAAAATCCCCCCTAAATCAAATCCATATTTGGTGTGACCACCCTTTGCCTTCAAAACAGCATCAATTCTTCTAGGTACACTTGCACAAAGTCAGGGATTTTGTAGGCATTTAGTCAGGTGTATGATTAAACAATTATACCAAACAGGTGCTAATGATCATCAATTCAATATGTAGGTTGAAACACAATCATTAACTGAAACAGAAACAGCTGTGTAGGAGGAATAAAACTGGGTGAGGAACAGCCAAACTCAGCTAACAAGGTGAGGTTGCTGAAGACAGTTTACTGTCAAAAGTCATACACCATGGCAAGACTGAGCAAAGCAACAAGACACAAGGTAGTTATACTGCATCAGCAAGGTCTCTCCCAGGCACAAATTTCAAAGCAGACAGGGGTTTCCAGATGTGCTGTCCAAGCTCTTTTGAAGAAGCACAAAGAAACGGGCAACGTTGAGGACCGTAGACGCAGTGGTCGGCCAAGGAAACTTACTGCAGCAGATGAAAGACACATCATGCTTACTTCCCTTCGCAATCAGAAGATGTCCAGCAGTGCCATCAGCTCAGAATTGGCAGAAAACAGTGGGACCCTGGTACACCCATCTACTGTCCGGAGAAGTCTGGTCAGAAGTGGCCTTCATGGAAGACTTGCGGCCAAAAGCCATACCTCCGACGTGGAAACAAGGCCAACCGACTCAACTATGCACGAAAACACAGGAACTGGGGTGCAGAAAAATGGCAGCAGGTGCTCTGGACTGATGAGTCAAAATTTGAAATATTTGGCTGTAGCAGAAGGCAGTTTGTTCGCCGAAGGGCTGGAGAGCGTACACAAATGAGTGTCTGCAGGCAATAGTGAAGCATGGTGGAGGTTCCTTGCAAGTTTGGGGCTGCATTTCTGCAAATGGAGTTGGGGATTTGGTCAGAATTAATGGTCTCCTCAATGCTGAGAAGTACAGGCAGATACTTATCCATCATGCAATACCATCAGGGAGGCATCTGATTGGCCCCAAATTTATTCTGCAGCATGACAACGACCCCAAACATACAGCGAAAGTCATTAAGAACTATCTTCAGTGTAAAGAAGAACAAGGAGTCCTGGAAGTGATGGTATGGCCCCACAGAGCCCTGATCTCAACATCATCGAGTCTGTCTGGGATTACATGAAGAGAGAGAAGCAACTGAGGCTGCCTAAATCCACAGAAGAACTGTGGTTAGTTCTCCAAGATGTTTGGGCCAACCTACCTGCCGAATTCCTTCAAAAACTGTGTGCAAGTGTACCTAGAAGAATTGATGCTTGATGCTGTTTTGAAGGCAAAGGGTGGTCACACCAAATATGGATTTGATTTAGATTTTTCTTCTGTTCACTCACTTTGCATTTAGTTAATTGATAAATATAATCTATTAACATGTCTATTTTTGAAAGCATTCTTACTTTACAGCATTTTTTCACACCTGCCTAAAACTTTTGCACAGTACTGTATATATATATATATATATATATATATATATATATATATATATATATATATATATATATATATATATAAACAACATTTGTCAACATATACTGAATGAGAAAAAAATGAGGAAGCACATAATAATAATAATAATAATAATAATAATAATAATAATAACCAGAAATTAACAAAAACAAAGCACCCCCAGGGATAAAGGTAATGGATCTCTAAATAAATAGTAAATACCCTCTATAGATATGTGAAAATGTGTTTCATCAGCATCACTGACAGGTTAAAGCAATGTGACATTGTTTTGGGAGCTCTGCGTTGACCTTTTTGTTTTCCGCAGGTTTAGGGTGGAAAATCAGATTCGACAAGCTTTTATTAGAACTTAGATTTCTGTTGGCCCTCAGGAAATTGCAACTGCAAATTGCAATTGAAACCAATACACATATCCATTTATGAAAATTAAAATACTGAATTGATTGAAAGTGGATGGTCCTATGTGCATTTTCATGGTTGTTTAAATAACATGTTTTTTTTTTTGTGGGGGTATGTGACAGGATGGTTGAGTGGTGACGTCACAGACCAGGAAGTTGACACACAGGCAAGGTACTACGGGGTGAGTCGCAAATGCGCTCTTATTTATTAAACAAAATAATATATTTAAACAAAAACAAAACACTTTACACAAACTAAAAGGCATGATGGCCGAAACAAAATATACAAAACACTGAACCAAACAAGTATCGTGCTGGTGTAAAGACAACACGAGTAGCAATTGTTACTTTTCTTACTTTCGTCCCTCTCACATAGATACTCTCTCCTCCAACCAACCCCAGTCAGCAAAAGCTGCAGGCTTTTAAGTGGTCGAAGGATTAAATGGCTATCAGTTACCTGCACAAGATTTCTAATATGAGTGGTCAACAGCCAATTTGTCAATAAATCATTAGCTGCCGACCACACATTCTCACGAGGTGTAGTTTGGCAGAGACGAGAAGCAACCATCGTCCCTGTCAACCTACATTAAAATAAAACACAAATACCTTTCAATAATAACAGTGAATAACAATACAAAATAATATAAATAAACATAGGGGTGATGTCTAAATATTTTTTATAAGCTTTTTGGAGATATATTTACTGTTTCATTAAAATCGCATTAATGATGGATAAATCCATCACTCACACCCTGCCATCACTCCCAAAACAGTATTTTCCATGAACTAGGGCAAGGAAACCAAATAAAATCTGGATAACGACGCCAAAAAGGAAATTGAATCTAGGCCATGGTCTCTTGTTTATTTCCATAATAATTAATTTTACATTCAGTTCTTGTAAGCAAATCGCAGCTGAATCCATTAAATGCAGAACGCAGCCTTCACGTGACAGGTAAAATGAGTGCCAACGCAGCCTCTGACTGCAAGAAATTCCACTTCATGCTCTGAACATATCAGCCATTTACATAAATGACCAAGGCATCTACTTTTTTCAGTATTGCACATACAATATTAAGACAGTTGCCAAGCACTGTCAGTGTAAATACTTTGGATTTCTTTTATAAAGCCAAGGAGCTGACAATAATGTAAAGAACAAACCAATTAGAAAGCATATTTCCCAATGTGATTAGCTCTTTAATGTCATCTATCTGCTAAATTACAATTTTGAGAGAGAGGGAAAGCACAGTAAATGAAATTAAATGTTATACAGTGACCTTAATAAATTAAATGTGTCCTGAAGTGTTTTGCTACTCGCAATCTGAGAGTGATAACCTGTTAGCCCCAATTCTTAATCCAATTCAGTACAAAATAAGGAAAATAGGCCTGCTTACATCTTAGACAATGGATTAAATTAAATTCCAACATTTCACATAGTTTATCTGATTCGGTCTAGGGAAGTGTTAAATTTCACCAATATACAATCATTTAAAGACAATGTAAGACAAGGATAACATGTTAATCAATTTCAGAAATTAGCATTTTTTTCCATCATTATCTAGTCATTTCTGTTACTTTCTTCAACAGAACAGCAATGTATATAATAAAAAAAATTAAAAAAAATCCAGGCACTTATCTACCTAAAAACACATCAACACACAGTTAATCTTACAGAGATAAGATAGAAATAACATCATTACACCCACAGTAGGACATTATCTCTGTGAAATAGTATATCATGATCTTGTCAACAGCTGTAAGCCTTGCTCAATAAATCAACACAATACTGTAGAAGGAATGGCATTAAGAGAAAAGGAACCTTATCACTGTGCTTCAATTGCATGAGAATGGAATAACAGTTGAAGTCCCTTTAGGAACAAAAATGTATTTACCAAACAGTTTGTTTTCAGCATATTTCAGATTTTTCAAATGTGTCCTCTATAGACATACACAACCCTTCAGTCATACCACCGTAATACATTTTTATGAGAAAAGTATAGTATTGTCTATTGGTTTCTCCAAGACAGGAGTCCACATAGAAGATATAAATGTTTTTGACAATAGTAGCTAACATTAGAGTAAATGAACAATGTTTCCATCCAACAATTGTAAACATCCAACATATGTCATTATAAGCTTACACCATTTTTACTTTGACACAGTAAACTCATCTGTGACGGGGTGGTGGAACAGACATCACAGAGTCACGGGTACAGGTGCAAACAACCCCAATACCAACAATGGCAGCGGGGCATACTTTATTGATGGGGAACACAGTCCAAAGAAACAAAAATATAAATCATATGTCCCAGTAGAGCGAGTCCCTCTCAGCTCTTTGGTGCATTTTCAGGGTGTTGGAAAGTGCAGGTGCTCAGATGCTGAAGTGTCCAGTTCAGTAGTGTGGGGTGTGTGATGTCCAAGATGAAAGTGCTGGCAGTAGTGCGGCAGCTCCTTGGCGTGACAGATCACTCTGACCCCAGTCCTGACAATAAACAACAAAAACACATAGCACACAAACAAACACACGGCTCAGCAACCCAGGTTCAGTGTTACCTCAAAGGCCCCGCACTTACAAAATGACAGCCTTTTTAGAAGACTCCACCCCATGATCAGTGCGACTCAGCACACCTGCCAGTTGTCTAATGCAGTACAGCTGATCACAGTAATCTTGTCCCCTAATATGGTCATTCCACCCTGCACTAAGATGGTTGACTTCCTTTTCCGCCCCTCTCTCCAAGCCGGCCCGTCTCAGTACAGGCATGCGAGTACCTCTGATTAGTGCCCTCTTGGGTCGGGAGGGAGATTTGCAGGTCAGATCCTCTTGCAACATCACATTGGTATCACTTGGGCCACATCAATATACAGTACACTACATCATAAAAACATGACACACCTACCTCCACTCACACTTTTTATCCTAAATGGCAAATTGCAGACATGAGTCTTACTTTGCCATATGGATAGCTATCTCACGCTTAGTTTGGATGTAAAATAGCATTAGTATTATAATACTATAAAACATTTTAGAAATCTCAGAATCCACCAATTAGGAAGCTCTAATTCTGGGCACTACCACATGGTAGATAACTGCTGAATATTCATATGGAATGCCTCACTTCAAAACCTTCACACAGTGTACTGCAGACATAATAAAGTACAAAACATAATTAACGTGCATTCAGCCAACTGTTAAATATAACTTTACAATTATGCTGCATCCACCCAATTAAATCAACCCTTATTCCACTACTGTATTTAGGGTGAAGTTTCTTCTTTTAACCTAGCAAGCTGGACCTGTGCCTGTTTCCTAATTAGGGGCATTGACATTCACAGTGGCATTAGCAAAATAATGACAACTGAAAGACCCTTTTAAGCCTAACTGTTATGTCTTACTTTAACACTGCCTCTTTAGAGAAAAGTGGCACTCTGTCAAACCTGTCTATTTTCCAGTGACAGTCTTGTGCATTAATGCGTAGTCGGACATGTCACAGCATTTGTAATACTGTGCTAAAGGCACAGGATTTTATACTGAACAAGTTAAATTGCATATTTCAGTTTCACATCAGTACCAGTAAGCTGAAAGTATTTGAATGGAGCACAATATGTAAATATTACCATCCTAATCTTAATCATGAGCTATTATCTGTCCATTACTTAAGAAAAAATATATAATAAAACACCAGCTTTCTGCCAAGTCTTCCTATTAGCAGTCCATCATATCCATGAATAGCAATGTACTGTGCAATGGTCTACACAAAATCGATTTTAACCTACTGCTGTTCGATGCAAAATACTGAATCCCTAGGGTATGTCACAAAGAAATCCATAGGTGCAGTTTTCTGATTCCTAAACATTTGGACCATATTTATTGAAATATGTTATGACCATTTCCCTAAAAAAATATCAAAGAAAGCATAATAACTAATAATATTTTTGTAAAATATTTTTAGGCAATGGCATTTCTCGATTTGTCTGGCTACAGGAGCTAATGTTGCAGCACATGCAGTTCCTCTGATAAATATTGAAAACAATACAAAAACTGTGAAATCACACATTTTGAGGGTCCAATTTTGCTATATTAAAATCATGGGAACATTTTACTTCAATCTAAAATGACACTGACCCCATTTACCATAAATCTGTTAGGCTAAAAAAATAACTGTACTAATGCTAATTGGCCACCCCATGAAGATTATAGCTGCATTTATAAGAAGTGCTGAAAAAGTGACTGCAATTTGATAAAAATGGCAAATTCAATTTACAACTTGTTTATGTGTTGGGAGGTGATAGGCAGACTAACTATATGCAACAAAGCCTTACTTGAGCACTACTTTGAGTATTTAATTAGAACTTTATATGACGGTGAACTTGTAAAAGGTAATGTTGTCATTGTTCAGTAAGAGGAGGCCACATGGCAAAACTAAATAAATTATCTGAATTGTATAATAGATTAAACAAATGAGGCTGTAGGCAAAGTTCGAGTCAGTCACAAAACAGTTCACTAGGGCACTTTTATTGCCTAATGGTCCAATACCAAAGTTCCAAGTCTAAAGCTGAGGAAACACAAGGCCACTTTTGGTTTGGAACTTGGTTTCAGGAGTCTAGGTTTCAGGCCATTGCATGGCACACTGCATGGCTCAAACTCGGTCTGGAACCAGGTTTCAAGCCACTGTTCCTGAGAAAGTGGCTTGGTGTTCCCTCAGCTTAAAGCCAAATTCCTTGTACTTTCACTGGGCCACGTGATATACAATTGAGATTTCAAACAAGAAGGTGGTGGCGTTAGTTGCAACAACCTGTTCTTGAAACCCAATCAGGGTTACTGGGCTTCAAAATTGGGAGATCCAAAACACTTCAACCAACACCTGCATTAAAATGACTTCCTGTCATTAATTTTATAAATGAATGTTCTACTGATGTTTGTTTCAGTATCAAGATATTATAACCTGCCTCATGTTTTATAGTCTCCCACTTTCTCCCCTTTATCAATGACTTTTGACACTACCAGGTAGAAACCTATTATCCCAACATTTGACAGCATATGAATGATCTTGCAATAAAAGCATTCTGACAGCTGCATAAAGTAAGTAAATCCCAGCTGGGGGAGCTCTCTCTCTCTCTCTCTCTGGCTCTTTCTTGGTTACTAATTTTAGGCATGTTTGTGCTCTCAAATGTTACTGCCTTTTCTCTGTGGTCTATCTTCATTCTAGACTGTTTGGCTATACTGGACTGTATACCTACCAATGACGTTTATTCCTATTTACTTGCTAACAAAAAATGTTGGGTTCAGTGTTCTGATTGTGTGGTATGTTATTATAACTTACAGTGAAAATAAAACCCAGGCTGAGTGTTTGTTGAAATAAAAATTAAAAAAAGAAACATTTAATCTGGGAAATAAATCTCTTAAATAAACCAACAGCATTCCCATTCCAGTGTCTACCTGAAGATTGAACTGGAAAGTGGCCATTTATAACCATATATTTTAATAGTTTCAATATTGAATGAGGTATACAACATGTCCAAGCAACGCTGCAAGACTGCATTTTATTATACTAGGGCAGATAGGGGAGATATTCCATCTGTTCGCTATACAAAACAATATGTGCTTAGCCTGAACACAATATGAAGCAACTGCTTTCTGGGGAGACAAGACAGAATTGCAAGGTGTTTGTGATTAAGTCAACAGAGGCAATGGTAGAGGAAGGTATGAAGGAAAGACAAGGCTACAAAATAGACAAATACCGGTATTTGGATGGCACAGGAATCAATGCTCAGTGGGTTCTACTCAGTTAATCAATCAGTATTTTAATCATGGTCCCTTGTATGTCCATAAACTTGTCGCAGGATACAGAGCTAAGCTCATGAGTTAACCAAGACAGCATTTAGATGTGAAGCTCATCATATCAATATCTGCTCAGGTCCAACACAAAGGTTTCTGTACAGACTAGCACTTGAAATCAAACTTTTGAAATGACACGCTGTTGTTTTCAGGCATAGTTTATTTCCTGTTTATTAATTTAGTCAGTCCGTGTCACTGTGTGGCAGGAACATCAAAATTAGTTATTGTAATGTTTTAAAGGCCTTTTTGCCTATTAAATGAAGAATTATATATATACATATATATTTACAAAAGGTAAAGCAAGGCCAAAAAAAAAACATGTATATTCTGGACTCAAAACTACATTTTGATGTAGGCTTTACATAAGCATGTGACGGTGCATTTGGCAGACAGCAGTACTGTGGACAGTTAAGTAAATTCATCACCACTTCTTCAGACCTTTTGCATTAGGTAACATAATCAATGACAGAAAGCTATCATTACAGGCATATATTCAGTATTGCGGTTCAGCTGCTGATAGACAAGGTCATCTGTAGCAGGATGGATCTCAACCATGATATATGTATAATTTATTAAAAAAACATTATAAATCAAATAATGCATAAATAAACAACATACTTGGAAATATCTGAGCTATTACAACTGGACTTTTAGATCTAGCATATACAGCATGTGTCCCTGGTTGTTTTCAGGTTTTTCTGTAATGTGTAAATTAATAATAAATAAATAAAATAAAGACTAAACAAGACTTTTTGCAGGTAAAGAATGGTGTTGACAAGCTTACATTACATATAGCATATTTTTATTGTAGTTGTACATTTCCTTTTTACAAATTACAATAATGATAGTAATTTATCCAAAGGTGATCTGGCAAATATTTTTCAAGATGCTATAAACCTGCTTTGATCTTTTCCCTCTTTTTTTAAAGAGTCCTGCTAATGGCTTATCCATCAGAAGATTTGTGAAAGAAGTTCTGGCTGCTGCATTAGAAGGATAATGTGAAGTGATTTGACTTAATTGTAATCCTGGCTGTGGAACGTTTATCAAGAAGCCAAAGAGATCAATTACAAAATGGGTATTATTGTTAATGTTTTAACATATACATCAGGTTTCAGGAAATGTATGTCCTGCGTCAATGCCTCAAGTATATTGCTTTCATATGTTGTAAACATGCAGTACTTATATCTCAAAAGGTATAAATAAATAAATAAATAAATAAATAAATAAAATCAGACTAACCAAAGATCACATTTGTAGGTTAGCAGTGTAATACATTTCAAACAGAGCTGCATTTGATTGAAACTGGCACATACTGCACCAGATGGTCAAATCTGATGACAAATAATAAACCTAATTATAGTGTCTCCCACACTTATCTGAGAAATACAGCACACTGGGTCAGAGAATTGGCCTGTTAAGGAGGGTTTTAAGCTGAAGGTGACCCAGTTTACTCACAAAAGCATACATCAAAAAATAAATTATTTAAAAAGTCAGCGAAGCACCACAAAATAACAAGGGGAACATACAGCCAGTATGCTTATTCGATTAACGTAATCATTCACAGTATGCAGCCCTTAATTTATATCAATTTGCAGTTACTTTTACAAGAAAATGGTACAGTCTTGCAAAAATAAATAAATAAATAAATAAATAAATAAAGGCATTTTCTTGAGCATACCACTGCCCTATCATGGTGTGTTATAAAAATTGTCCTCTATGACCACAAGGAAGGATGAACACTTTTTACATACGTAAACGGGCTCTGCAACTAGATAGATGGCGAGAGATAATGATGTATTTCCTTATTTCACTAAGGGACTATATGAAAGCATCATTTTTTATTACTGGAATGCTATAAGATCCCAAGGACAACCACTGCTATGACTCCTAATTTGTAATACTGCTTTAGATAATAATTAGATACAAAAGGGATAAAAAGGATTAGATAAAAGGAGAGGCATTAATATACAGCATATGCTGCCCCAACACCCAATCCAACCTGCCAAATAATAATCTAAAACTTCACAACATATTTTTCATCATGAAATGTAGAAAAAAAAATGCATGGCAAGAAATTCTGCACTTTCTCCTTGTAGGATGTTTAATGTTGCTTAGCATTATTTTACAAATTTCTGGAGACAGAGCATATATATATATATATATATATATATATATATATATATATATATATATATATATATATATACTGTACTGTCATATTGTCTACATTTTCTTTAAATGCTAAAATTAATAAATCGATACCTGCGTAGTGTATATATACAGTATATATACAGTATATATATATATATATATAGTCTACACCCCCTTGAACTTTTTTCACATTTTGTTGCGTCAGTGCCTCAGCATTTCATGCATTTAAATGAGGATTTTTTTTCCACTTATCTACACACCATACTCCACACTGTTAAGGGGAAAAAAGTTATATATTAAAAATACAAAACTGAACGATCATAATTGGATAAGTCTCCACCCCCCTGAGTTAATACTTGATGGAAGCACCTTTGGCAGCAATTACAGCTGTGAGTCTGTTGGGATAGGTCTCTACCAACTTTGCACACCTTGATTTGGCAATATTTGGCCATTCTTCTTTACAAAACTGTTCAAGCTCTGTCAAGTTCCTTGGGGAGCGTTGATGGACAGCAATCTTCAAGTCATGCCACAAATTTTCGATTGGATTTACATCAGGGCTCTGACTGGGCCACTCAAGGACATTTACCTTTTTGTTCCTTAGCCACTCCAGTGTAGCTTTGGCTGTGTGCTTTGGGTCATTGTCATGCTGAAAGGTGAACTTCCGTCCCAGTTTCAGCTTTCTTGCAGAGGGCAGCAGGTTTTCCTCAAGGACTTCTCTGTACTTTGCTCCATTCATTTTCCCTTCTATCCTGACAAGTGCCCCAGTCCCTGCCGATGAGAAACATCCCCATAACATGATGCTGCCACCACCATGCTTCAGAGTAGGGATGGTGTTCTTTGGGTGATGCGCTGTGTTGAGTTTGCGCCAAACATAACGCTTTGCATTTAGGCCAAAAAGTTCCATTTTAGATTCGTCAGACCACAAAACCTTTTGCGACATTTGCATACTTCAAACGGGATTCAAGGTGGGCTTTCTTGAGTAATGGCTTCCTTCTTGCCACCCTACCATACAGGCCAGACTTGTGGAGTGCTTGGGATATTGTTGTCACATGCACACTTTGACCAGTCTTAGCCGCAAAAGCCTGTAGCTCTTGCAAAGTTGCCATTGGCCTCTTGGTAGCCTCTCTGATCAGTCTCCTTCTTGCTCGGTCACTCAGTGTGGAGGGACAGCCTGATCTAGGCAGGGTCTTGGTGGTGCCATACACCTTCCACTTCTTAATAATCGTCTTGAGGGAACCTACAGGAACTGCTGAATTGATCCTGAAATCATGTAAATCACTACAATTTAACACAGGTGGAGGCCACTTAACTTGGTGTGTGATTTTGAAGACGATTGGTTACACCGGAGCTAATTTAGGACTGCTATTACAAGGGGGGTGGACACTTATCCAACCAAGCTATTTGAGTTTTTATTTTTAATTAATTTTCTACAAATTTCTACAATATTTTTTCACTTGGAAGTTGTGGGGTAGGATGTGTAGATAAATGAAAAAAAAAATATTTTAATGCATTTTAACTCCAGGCTATAAGGCAACAAAAGGTGTAAATTTTGAAAGGGGGTGTAGACTCTCTATAGGCACACTATATATATATATATATATATATATATATATACTGAGTGTACAAAACATTAGGAACACCTGCTCTTTCCATGAAATAGACTGACGAGGTGAATCCAGGTGAAAGCTATGATCCCTTATTGATGTAACCTGTTAAATCCACTTCAATCAGTGTAGATGAAGGGGAGACAGGTTAAAGAAGGATTTTTAAGCCTTGACACAATTGAGACAAGGATTGTATATGTGTGCCATTCAGAGGGTAAATGGGCAAGACAAAAGATTTAAATGCCTTTGAACGGGGTACGGTAGTAGGTGCCAGGCACGGCGGTTTGAGTGTGTCAAGAACTGCAATGCTGCTGGGTTTTTCATGCTCAACAGTTTCCCGTGTGTATCAAGGATGGTCCACCACCCAAAGGACATCCAGCCAACGGCAGGCCAGTGGTCAAAAACGGCTCATTGATGAAAGAGGCCAAAGGAGGCCGACACGAATTGTGCAGAGCAACAGACGGGCTACAGAATGCACAACTCGTCGTACCTTGACACGAATGGGGTATGGCAGCCGACGACCTAACAGAGTTCCACTTCTTTCAGCAAAAGCTGGTGGTGGTGTGATGGTGTGGGGTGTGTTTTCATGGCACACATTGGGCCCCTTGATAAAAGTGGAGCAAAGTTTGAATGCCACAGGATATCTGAACATCATTGCCAATCAGGTGCATCCCTTCATGGCAGTATCCATCTGCTAGGATTGTCCAGGAATGGTTCCACGAACATGACAGTGAATTCAGCTTACTGCAGTGGCCTGCCCAGTCACCAAATCTAAATCCAACAGAGCATCTGTGGGATGAGATAGAACAAGCTATTCGGAGTAGAGATCCACTACCAGCCAACTTGACACAACTGTGGGAAGCATTGGAGTCAACATGGTTCAGCATCCCTGTGGAACGCTTTCGACACCTTGTAGAGTCCATGCCCCGACGAATTGAGGCTGTTCTGAGGGAAAAAGGAGGTGCAACTCAATATGAGGAAGGTGTTTCTAATGTTTTGTACACTCAGTGTGTATATATATATAT
Organism: Acipenser oxyrinchus oxyrinchus; assembly: GCA_030684275.1. Taxonomy (NCBI): domain Eukaryota; kingdom Metazoa; phylum Chordata; class Actinopteri; order Acipenseriformes; family Acipenseridae; genus Acipenser; species Acipenser oxyrinchus. The sequence continues at coordinate 20,633,919 of CM060256.1, read as the reverse complement.
ATATATATATATATATATATATATATATATATATATATATATATATATATATATATATGTGTGTGTGTAATTGCAATTTTGTTATTTCATTTTTAATAATCATTTTTAATAATTTTATATTTCTTGGAGGAGAAAACGTGATGTTCACAAAGCTTTAATGCGTGAGTCAATTAAAGATTATTAGCTGCTATAGGAATAGAGATGCCAAAATTAAAACAAAATCGAATTAGAAATCCATGAGTAGTAGCCAGAAGTGACTTAGGAAAGTGTCCAATGGAATAGTTTGGAACTTGCTGAAGGGATTATTTTGCAGAAACATATTAGCTCCTTCACAAAAAAAAAATAAACACACAAACCCTATGAGGCAGTGAAGAATCAATGTTAAAACACCACAAGGCTCACTTAAAAACTGCCATTCAGTCCTCAGCAGGTAAATCCCCTTATGGAGGGACCAGCAAGAGTTTAATCCATTTCTTTATATGCTGTACATTGGCCTTGCAAGCATTCTTCGTAACAACCTTTGAAAAAAAAATACAACTGAACTTAATTAATAAAGCAATGTTACTGAAAAGTAATTCATTTTTTATTGTGTCTGTGGTTTTGTCTTTTGACATGCACGCACGGATAGGCATAGAGTCAAACAAGTGTTTTTTATAATAGTGATAGCCGATTGGCACTGGTTTTATGTTTGTTAAAGGGGGACCACCAACCTATTGTGAGTCCCTTCCGAATTTAGATTTTCATTAAGAGCAGGTTTATGTCCATACCCCCCCTTCCCCCCTCTAATTGTTGGGTTTTTAATTAGATATAAAGCCAACTCAAGCTGAGCAGCTGTTGACTTTGGCACTTGCATGTGCTTTCTATATTTCCATTATTTTAAAGTGATAATTAGACATTTAAATACTAGTTTATTATCTTCATATATATTAAACATAGGTGTACAATGGCACCACTGTCATACAGTATATCATGTCTATTGTTGCTTTGAATAAATTAAACATAAGATTTGTCCACTTTATACAGTTTACTTTACCCTGCTATATATCAAACCACTGCATTTTGACAACAAAATCCTGAGCAGGATTTTAAGAGCAGCTTTGTTAAGACCAAATGATAAATGCAGAAAAAAACTATACCTATACTGTTACTATTATTGAGAAAGAGAAAGCTTATTCTCCATGACCTGCCAACCACAAATCAATTCCATACTAAGAACAGCAAAGAATTACCCTGACTTAGGAAAACAAACAAAAAAAACTACATGAATGCACCTGTGAGAAAATGGGCAGCATGTGACAATACTTATTAACACTTTATTGGAGGCTGTGTGGTCCAGTGGTTAAAGAAAAGGGCTTGTAACCAGGAGGTCCCTGGTTCAAATCCCACCTCAGCCACTGACTCATTGTGTGACCCTGAGCAAGTCACTTAACCTCCTTGTGCTCCATCTTTCGGGTGAGACGTAATTGTAAGTGACTCTGCAGCTGATGCATAGTTCACACACCCTAGTCTCTGTAAGTCGCCTTGGATAAAGGCGTCTGCTAAATAAACAAATAATAATAAATAATTTCACCGACAATGCAGGTTACCAATTCGGTCTTTATTTCCACTAATAAAACCAGATGGTTTTAATTATTTTAACAAGTGTACTAAAAATAATCATGCAAATGAAGTTCTTCACATTCAGGTCTAATTGCTCATAACCTTTTTATGACTTTGTAAGGAGTCTGGTGAGTGTTGGAATCTCTGCTGATCTAAGTTAGCAAAACAGACATTTTCTCTTTTTTTTTTTGGTAGCTTGGAGCACAGATTCACAAGCTGCAGCCTCTGGGAACAGCACAGACATAGGTCCAGCAGCTTTCCACACCTTGAACCTTGCTTCTCAGACTGGAACAACATGTCCTGCTGTCTTTTATTTCACTATTAATATCACCCTAAATTAAAATTAAGCAGGTCACAGATATGCCTGTTTAAAAAACTTTACATATTTGATATGTTTTTTCATAACTATTGAAATTACACCACCCACTCGATATATCGCGGATGTCAGGGTCCAATATAAATCCGCTATAGACCTTTTTATATTAAGATTCATGAGCTACTGGAAGTTCGTCTTGAGCCCTAGAAAACTTCTGGTTTCATGTTATTTATCTGATGTTGTTGTTGTTGTTATTGAAGGAGTTGTTGAATGAGTGATTGAAGGAAACAAAAGGGAAAGCACGAAAACTAAAACTAGAGCTAAATTAGGATCTTGTTGCTGTGCAGTCGGGTGTTCTGTATGACCTGGTACAAACCAATTGTCGAAGTAAAGGTTTCAGGTTTCCGAAAGATACCTCAAAGAGAGAGGCGTGGATTGCCGCCGTTAAACGGGAAGGATGGGTGCCGGCCGCCAATTCAAGAATATGTAGCCTGCACTTCATTTTAGGTACGGTTGTTTATCAACTTTCACAGACATTATTTACAAGTGAACTCGGTTTGATTGCGTGATTAGAAAATATATTAGGTATTTTAATATTAGTTTTAAGGTTAAATACAGCCAATTTTGTGATTTACCTGCAAATCGCAAATGTGGCAGATTTTAGTTTTAGACTACACAAGCTGGCAAAAGTGAATTGCTTATAATTTACAATTAAGGTCGAGGTAAATATTAAAATATTAAAATGTTTAACTGATTTTTTTTTTTAAATACAGTTATTTCAGTAGTACTTTTTCCTTTTGAATTACAACTGTAGGCCACAGAATTGTGAGAAAAAGTACTCATGTAAACTGGCCCATTGACTGTATAATCCACATTGAAAATATATATAAAATAGATTATTTTTTATTACCAATTTGTGACATTTTATTTTGTTTTTAAGCAAATACTGTAATATGTATATTGTAGACGTTAACTTTTTGTGATTGTAACCTGTCACAAATGTTACTATACAACAACATTGCAAGGTAATTAAATCATTAAACCTATAGCTTAAAAATTCCAAGTTTCAAGTTTGAAGATAAGCTCACGTTCTCTTTGCTTCCGAGTAGAATTTGTACCAAAACTGATTCCACAGATGGTGATGTCTTCAGCAGTGTGATTATTGCTGTTCAAGTGTCGGGCTACTGGAAATGACAAGGTGTTGATTCGAATGCTTCGTAAATGTTCCAGTCTTAGTTTCCCCAATGTATAATTGGTTGCATTTTGTGCAAATGATGCAGTACAGTACTCCTTTAGATGTACATGTAAAGGGCTGGTGAATGTGGAGTGATGATTTAGGGCCTCTGATCTCAGTTTGGGAGTTAATATATTTGCATGTCGTACATCATGGTCTGTTGCATGGAACTGTGACTTTTAAAGGTTCTGCAGAAGAGCGAATTTCACTGTGGACCACATATTCTTTTAGAGTCTTGTCTCTTCTATAGGACATTTTAAAAATCCTCCACTAAATGTCCTTAGAGAGCTTCAAACTTGGAACTTTGGAAACTCTTGGAATGAACATTCTATTCCGATATAACCTTAGCATCATCCTCAGAATTTTTGAAAATCAACAAGTTTACTGCACTGTGTTACTTTTCTTTCACAGCTGAAGAAGGGGTTTTTGCCCAAAATGTCCTGAAATAAATGATTTTTTAATCATTTAAACTTTGTGTGTACATTATTACATTATTTTTATTTTATTTTTTAAATATTTTTCCTTCTTATCAACATATATATATATATATATATATATATATATATATATATATATATATATATATATATATATATATATATATATATATATATATATACAGTACTGTGCAAAAGTTTTAGGCAGGTGTGAAAAAATGCTGTATAGTAAGAATGCTTTCAAAAATAGACATGTTAATAGTTTATATTTATCAATTAACAAAATGCAAAGTGAGTGAACAGAAGAAGAATCTACATCAGATCAATGTTTGGTGTGACCACCCTTTGCCTTCAAAACAGCATCAATTCTTCTAGGTACACTTGCACACAGTTTTTGAAGGAACTCGGCAGGTAGGTTGGCCCAAACATCTTGGAGAACTAACCACAGTTCTTCTGTGGATTTAGGCAGCCTCAGTTGCTTCTCTCTCTTCATGTAATCCCAGACAGACTCGATGATGTTGAGATCAGGGCTCTGTGGGGCCATACCATCACTTCCAGGACTCCTTGTTCTTCTTTACGCTGAAGATAGATCTTAATGACTTTCGCTGTATGTTTGGGGTCGTTGTCATGCTGCAGAATACATTTGGGGCCAATCAGATGCCTCCTGATGGTATTGCATGATGGATAAGTATCTGCCTGTACTTCTCAGCATTGAGGAGACCATTAATTCTGACCAAATCCCCAACTCCATTTGCAGAAATGCAGCCCCAGACTTGCAAGGAACCTCCACCATGCTTCACTGTTGCCTGCAGACACTCATTCGTGTACCGCTCTCCAGCCCTTCGCGAACAAACTGCCTTCTGCTACAGCCAAATATTTCAAATTTTGACTCATCAGTCCAGAGCACCTGCTGCCATTTTTCTGCACCCCAGTTCCTGTGTTTTCATGCATAGTTGAGTCGCTTGGCCTTGTTTCCACGTCGGAGGTATGGCTTTTTGGCCGCAAGTCTTCCATGAAGGCCACTTCTGACCAGACTTCTCTGGACAGTAGATAGGTGTACCAGGGTCCCACTGTTTTCTGCCAATTCAGAGCTGATGGCACTGCTGGACATCTTCCGATTGCGAAGGGAAGTAAGCATGATGTGTCTTTCATCTGCTGCAGTAAGTTTCCTTGGCCGACCACTGCGTCTACGGTCCTCAACGTTGCCCGTTTCTTTGTGCTTCTTCAAAAGAGATTGGACAGCACATCTGGAAACCCCTGTCTGCCTTGAAATTTCTGCCTGGGCGAGACCGTGCTGATGCAGTATAACTACCTTGTGTCTTGTTGCTGTGCTCAGTCTTGCCATGGTGTATGACTTTTGACAGTAAACTGTCTTCAGCAACCTCACCTTGTTAGCTGAGTTTGGCTGTTCCTCAACCAGTTTTATTCCTCCTACACAGCTGTTTCTGTTTCACTTAATGATTGTGTTTCAACCTACATATTGAATTGATGATCATTAGCACCTGTTTGGTATAATTGTTTAATCATACACCTGACTATATGCCTACAAAATCCCTGACTTTGTGCAAGTGTACCTAGAAGAATTGATGCTGTTTTGAAGGCAAAGGGTGGTCACACCAAATATGGATTTGATTTAGATTTTTCTTCTGTTCACTCACTTTGCATTTAGTTAATTGATAAATATAATCTATTAACATGTCTATTTTTGAAAGCATTCTTACTTTACAGCATTTTTCACACCTGCCTAAAACTTTTGCACAGTACTGTATATATATATATATATATATATATATATATATATATATATATATATATATATATATATATATATATATATATATATATATATATACATATATAGTAAACAAGCCTTGCAGCCCGGGTTCATTTTGCCCTTTTAAAATACTGATCCAGACACAGAGGTTGAGGGTTGAAAGCGCTGGCGCGCTATTTTTAATAATAAACAAAACAAACAAAATAAAAAACCTAGCTCTTACGAGCACTAACTGACACACACTGGAACCTAACTACAGCCGGACAGCTAAACTGTTTACTGGACAAACAAAACACACACACCTTTACAGAACACAAAAATATACACTACCTTTCATACGGCTGTACACACGCGCACAGACTGGCTTCTTCACACACAGCAGCCCTGAACAGACTGGCTGTCTTTCTTTTAAACCCTGCACCTGGTTCTAATTTACAATGAGAACCAGGTGCAGATGATACTTAACAATAACACAATTATTAAACAAACGTGCATTCGCACATGTTTTTCTTGAGCAGGGAGGAAATCACCGTCTCCCTGCTCACACATCCTTCCCCTTGTGTGCAACACACCAGCCATTCCAAGGCCACTTCCCTCCACCCTTAAAAAGACCACCCACCCTCAAGTCCCAAGTCTTTGAGTTTTGCCCTCTTCCACGGGCGGGCTTGAGGGTGGGTCGTCGTTCCTCCGGCGCCCTCAAGAAGCGACCACGCACCGGCAAGGATGGACCCGGACGGCTTGCCCTGGGCAACTGCAGCGCAGACCGGTGACCGGGAGCACGGACTGGCAGGCAGAGGCGTCTTGGATCTCAGGGGGAGTGGAGCAGTAGGTAGGGGGAACATAGCAACCAGCAGGGGGAACGCTAGTGACGTCTGCCTTTTGCGCAGCAATGTCTGGGTTTCAAGGTGGAGTGGAGCAAGGGACCAGGCAAGCGACTGTGCCTGGCCATCCTGCGACCTGGGCACAAGGTTGAGTGGAGGGAGGTTGGGGCATTTCGGACTGGTGTCCATATAGCTGGGGCACAGGACCACACTTGACAGCGCTGGAGTAACTACCCCGGGCTGTTGCTGAGGCCGTGATGGAGGTGTTGCTCACCTCCTCCCCCTTGACTGCAGCCAGTGTCTCCGTAGACGGCAACGGCTCCTCCCCCTCTGGCTCAGGAGACAGCGATGCTTCTCTCGCCTGCTCCCACTTTTGGAGCAGTAGCTCCCGTTTTCAACAGGGCCAACCCCAGCTCCCGTCTCTGCCTCTCCATCTTCTTCGTCTGCTCCTCTTGAGCAGCGGTGTTCTTATTAAACTTGTCGATTAACTCTTGCCAGGTTTCCTTTCCTTTATTTTTATTTATTACTTTAATCTGCGCTGGGTTCGTAGGGCTAGGTACCGCTGCCACCAAATGTAAACAAGCCTTGCGGCTCGGGTTCATTTTGCACTTTTAAAATACTGATCCAGACACAGAGGTTGAGGGTTGAAAGCACCGTCGCGCTATTTTTAATAATAAACAAAACAAAACGAAACAAAAACCTAGCTCTTACGAGCACTAACTGACATACACTGGAACCTAACTACAGCCGGACAGCTAAGCTGTTTACCGGACAAACAAAACACACACACCTTTACAGAACACGAAATAAACACTACCTTTCATACGGCTGTACACACGCGCACAGACTGGCTTCTTCACACACAGCAGCCCTGAAATTTACAATGAGAACCAGGTGCAGATGATACTTAACAATAACACAATTATTAAAGAAACATGTTTTTCTTGAGCAGGGAGGAATTCACCGTCTCCCTGCTCACAATATATATATATATATATATATATATATATATATATTTAAAAATGTTGACACTGTCTGCATCATTGCCTTGCATACAGCAAGGCAATTTCACTACATTGGTAGCCCTCCGAGTATTCATTTGGCATGAGGTTGAGCCCAGTCAGGTGCATTGTGGACTCTCTAGTTTCTTAACAGGAGCTTGCATACCTTAATGTCAAAATACCAATGCAGAACTTCCATCTAAATAAATTCCACAGTGTAAATCCTTCAACATTTCACACACAGGGAATAAACTGCTATACAATTAACATATCATCTTTTTACTGATTGGAGCCTAGAGTAAAGTTAGAGCTGTCATTCATGACAAGTAATAGACAGAAGACACTGCAAAGTTATATAAAGTAGAGCAGTGGTTCCCAATCTGTGGTCCGTAGACAGCTTGTCTGAGTAAACTCCAGGTGGTCCGCAAACAACACCCAAAATTCGGTTACGCAGTTCTAAGCAACACAACAAACAGCTTGTGATCGCGTAAACACGGCCATACTGAAGTGTCATTCTGATTGGGTAAACATGATAAAAAAACAAACTTCGCTTCTTTGACATCACTATTTTTCAACAAAACTTTGTTCTCTAAGCAGAATACAGCATAATAAAAAAAATACCTAACGTTTAAAAAAAAAATAAACACAAAAAGCGAAACGTTTATATGGATTCTGAAGTACTTTATAATGTTCACCAGTGTTCTGAAAAAAGGACACCAATTCCAAGATGCTACTGTAAAAAAAAAAAATAGATTTTTAGTGAATTTTTATAGGAAGAGAGAACTACTGCCAAAAAAACCTGGTCCTGGGGAGCATTCCATTAAAAAACGCTTGGTCCTTAAAGGGTTGACCACATTCTATAATACCAGTAATAATAATAATCTTTATTTTTATATAGCGCCTTTCATAGTGGACCACCATCACAAAGCGCTTTACAAGATACGAGACTAGGGTGTGTGAACTATGCATCAGCTGCAGAGTCACTTACAACTACATCTCACCCGAAAGATGGAGCACAAGGAGGTTAAGTAACTTGCTCAGGGTCACACAATGAGTCAGTGGCTGCTGGGATTTAAACAGGGGACCACCTGGTTACAAGCCTGTTTCTTTACCCACTGGACCACACAGCCTCCACATATATCATTATATGTATGTAGTCTGCATCCCCCTTTATCTTTTATTATGGATGTGTTTATAAATTAATATATTACAGCTCCCTTTAATGCCAAGCATCGCCTTCAAAGCCACCATTAACTGAAACCCCTTTCTATGTGAAACAAATACTAACTAAATGATTGCTACACTTTATAAAGGCTCATTTGTCTTGTCAAAATTAAAAGACGTATTTTCTTAGCCAGCATTATTTAAAAAAAAAAAAAAACTACATTAGCATTCACATAAATGCACATCTTTTTATTCCATGTTGCCAGAATACCCCTATTTCCATATTATATGTTTTTGGAGCGGTCAACTGCATATAGTAACAGAAACAAAAAATAGGCTATAGGAGGCTGTGTGGTCCAGTGGTTAAAGAAAAGGGCTTGTAACCAGGAGGTCCCCGGTTCAAATCCCACCTCAGCCACTGACTCATTGTGTGACCCTGAGCAAGTCACTTAACCTCCTTGTGCTCCGTCTTTCGGGTGAGACGTAATTGTAAGTGACTCTGCAGCTGATGCATAGTTCACACACCCTAGTCTCTGTAAGTCGCCTTGGATAAAGGCGTCTGCTAAATAAACAAATAATAATAATAATATATTTGTAGCTTGACTTGCGAATGATCGATTTCAGCTCCATGTTATTATATGGGTTTATTCAGCCAGGTTTAATATCTCACAAGACTATATGCCAAAAGCAAATTCTCAACGATATGAAATAATGTGTACAGTCTGTTCTTGACGCCGTCATATTTAACCAAAATGCTATAAATCCTATTGACTGTGTGCCACCAATCCCGTTTAATTGACACATCACAGCCCACCAGAAGTGGTAAGTAACATCCTGTACACTCGCCAATCATTTTTACATTTTTCAAATTGCACCCACCTCATCTTCATATTCTGATGTGTTTTTTATATGTACATCAAGCAAAGTTGGCAACTCAGTGAGTACAATAAATTGCATTAGAAATGGATAGATTAATTAGCTACATGAGGTAACGGTTGCGAGGACCAGCATGTATTTACATTTACTGGATCCGAGGGCGACCCAAGCACCAGTGTCTTAATATTTGTCAAGAGGGTTTGTCAAACAAAACTCTTAACAAAAGTGAGACGCCATTTATCTACAAAACATTGAGAATGTGAAAAAATTACTTTTTTAAAACAAAAGAAACAGAACCTTTGCCATCAGCAACTTTCAATGCGGAAATGACAACATTCCTTGCTGACCTGGTAACAGAGACTCAAGCCCAGGAATCTCATTAATTTAGGTATGTTATTTAAATAATTTACTTTCTACACATACAAAATTAGTTTAAAAATGCTGTAGTGAAAAAATGTTTGGCAAGTAGTGTGGGAAAAATCCAAACACCAAGGTGGTCCCTACATTGAAAAAGGATGGGAACCACTAAAACAGAGTACTGTTCAATCACCAGGGCCATTCTCAAAGTATTTGCTTCGGTGCAACGTTTGTTTCAGTTTTATGTTTTCAATATTAAAAGGTCATAAATACCAAGCGCGTTAATACAAGAGCTTACGTTGTTGTTTATTTTTGTACTTGCAAGTTTTACAACAATTGCCTGTTTGTTTTGCCTTCTGCTTGAAGTGTTTAGTGAGTTTGGCACAATATTTGACTGCTGTTCTTTTCCATTAACAAGAGAGACAATGTTCACATTTCACAATGTTGAAAGTCACGTTATCCTTGACAGTCGATTTAATAAATTCAACAGTTGATATTTGTTGAGGATATGCAATTATATTAAAAGTAGTACAGGTGCAGCATCACGAGCACTGTGCGCATAGAGTACCATGCGCACTGAGGCGCTGTGCACAATGAGTGCACTAAGCACCGGGCACCGTATGCACCGAGGCGATATGCACCGAGCACCGTGCGCACTAAGCACCATGTGCACCGAGCACCGTATGCACGAAGGCGCTGTGCGCAACGAGTGCACTAAGCACCGAGCATTGAGTGCACCGGGCACCTTGTGCACCGAGCACTTGGGTAACGTATGTACCGAGGCGCTATACGCACCGAGGGCCCCGTGCACCGTGCGCAATAGATGCACTAAGCACCGAAAGCACCGCGTGCACTGAGTACCGCGTGCACTGAGGCACCGAAGTACCACAGGCTGAGCGTGCACCGGGGTACCGAAACTGGGGGCAGCTGAAGCAGCGGTGCCTGCCCTAACCGTGTGTAGTCACACACCTGGTCAGCGCATAGCGTATACCAGGGGACACACAGGCCGAAGCCGCGGTGTATAACACAATAATACAATAACAACAATATTACAGGGGAGCACGAGTGAAAGGCTGTAAAAGACGACAACAGCAGCTTGCAACGCAACCGCGTGCAGGTTGCTGAGGAATAAAGAAAGAAAAACGCTAAATCAGGAGTCACTGATTCCATGAAAGCGGCAAGCCAGCTTTCAGCCTGAAAGGCAAGGGAACTGCAGTAGACTCGAAGCTCTTTTTTACAATACGCTCAGATACCAACACAGAGGGTCTTACCATACCGTCTTGAGAGGCAAAAAGAGAAATGGCTTCCACGGTATGACGGTTTTAATCCCTCGGTAGGCGGGACTGAGGGCGTCATCCCAGGAAGGGGCCTATCGGCAACTCTGGTATAGAGAGTTCAGAAAATACCTACCAATAGGCAGGCATATCCCATACGTAATGTTGTTGGTGGTCATCTTCGAATTGAAAGGGAACCTCAACATGTATTCTTTCTAACACAAAAGAAAGTAGTTGTGGATTTCATTTTTTATTCAACATGCAATCATTTAGGTTTCAAAGATGTATTGATTGCACCAGTTTCATCAGGGGGAATATAAAACGTTATCCACCTTCATCTTGACTCCTTGAAAAAATAATGGTTTTCATGACAACTACAGCAACTTCTATAAAAATGAAGTGGTTTTACTATCTACCCCATACATTTAGATTGATAAATATCCATACAATATATTGTAAGGTTAAACTACGTTTTTTATTTGGTTTGTTGAGTTTAGCGATGTCCCAGATTAAAATAAATAGCTCCTTAAAAAGAATATTTAATTTATCAATGTCTTGATCTATAAATTACATCTCTATTTTAATTTTCAGTCAAAATCACTTGTTTTCTGTGCAAATCATCATTACAATTTAAGCTACAATACGTATTCAATAAAATAGTTGATGCTATTCAAAACAATTGGAAATCAAAACAGAAATCTATAGCATTAATTGTATTCCCTAGATGTTTATGTCTAGGTAATAAGGCTTAATTAAAAATCTATTCAAAACTAGAGAGTCACTTCCTCCATCAAAGCGATCTGGAGAGAGACGGATTTATGACAGACCACTTCCAAATTCAAACAGGTTTATTTTTGTTTCGATATAAACTAACTAAACTAATATAAACTAACATGACTGATTAAAAATCTTTCTTTGGCACTGTAACAGGACGAGGTGCCCTGTATATTGATTTGTTTATTTTATTTTAGAACGGGGTCCCCCTCCGCCCTTGTATTATTTTGTATTTGTTTTGTAGTATTATTATTATTATTATTTATTTATTTATTTATTTATTATTAGCCGAATGTTTGTTTTTGTATTAAGTAGCGTGGATGGGAAGCCCCATCCACACAGTAATTAGAAAACCCGTGCAGAATGTGACCGGGGGATTATTAAATAATTAATCCCTCGGTCACTAATATAAAAGCCTGCAGCTCTCGGCACTCGGGGTATTGGGTGTTAGAAGGAGAGAGTGAGCGAGAGGAGGGAAAACAAAACTAAACTAAACTAAAACGTAAAGGATCAGTGACGGCTATTTGCCCAGCCTGATCGTGTATTTTGTGTTCATGATTTTGTTTCTGTTTAAACCTTTTATTTTGCTCTGTGAGCACAGTGTTTTTTGTTTAAATATTTTATTTATTTTTGCTTAATAAATAAACGGTGCCACCTTTAACTGCAGTACTTGCCTGGTGTCAGTATTTTTCCCGTCCCTGGTTCTGTCTGACGTCAGACGACTCAGCCAGCCTGCCACAGGTACATATTCCTCTGCTCCTGTTTCTTCGCACAATGGTCATTTGAACTTAAAACACATATAATGAAGGTTTGTATTTTTTTTTTTTTTTCTTCAAGAAAGCATCTTGGTGTCAGGAATACCTAACTGAACAACAAAACATACATGCTTGACCAGAGATGTAAAAACAAAATTAGTTTCAGCACAATTGGATAGACAGATCCCGAGATACACATGCTATTCAAATGTGACATATGTTATATCTCTATATGACTATCACTAGATCTCTGCTGCCAGGGATTCCCAGCAGGGTATAATTAAAATTGACTATGTTCATATATCAAATAATTAAATTAAAGCTTTCACAGTTACAGTAGATTAATTGCCTTGACTACTTATTTATTTCATTTTTGTTCATGACAAATGCAGTTAATACTACTTATTAATGTTACCATACTATACTTTGTTCCCTTTATATAAACACTGTAAATCACCTTGTAATAAGGAGGCATCCCCTGATGTGAATATTGTATATTTTGTTGTGTGGCTGAAAATCTGAGAACTGATCGTTTAATTAATTGGTAAAAACAGAAAGCCCGGTTATGTGTGCAGGCTATAGGAATAACCTACATAGTGGGCAGTTAGAATGAGAACAGCAGTTTACCCAGAACTGTTGATAACAGAACTGATGCTGAAAGTAAGACAGAAGCTCAGCAGCATAAGAGCCTGTCTGTATCTGATTCTGTTGAATCACTCTTTTCCCGTTAAAGACCCCAAGACAGCTAACGTGTGGTTTCCCAACCTTTTATTTTTCACTTTGATACAGATGAAAAATGACTGCTGTAATAATAAACATTGAAAACTTACAGTAAAAATAAAAAAAAAATTAAATTAAAAAAAACATCTTAAACATGTCATGACAACTAACACCTGGTTTAGTTATTTGCATTTTAGGTATTACATAAAAGTACACTCTCTCACAAACATAATTGTAACAATTACAATATATAATTAAACAACTTCTCTTTTTTCTATTTGGTATAGTCAGGTTTGATGTCATCTGTTGAAGCATTAATTACAAACACTGATTGAACAACAACAAAGAAACACAACGCTAATTGACATGCATTTCATAATTTGCAGGTACTACAGTGTATTCTGTTAGCATGTCTGTCCTATATGTAGACAGTACCACAAGCTGAGCGTTAAAGAGAATCCATACTACTGATGATATTGTATTAAATCCGTAGAATTACACTGCAAACACAATCCAATAATAAATAAAAAGTATTCCTACACAACATGAATTTACTTTTATTGCTCACAAGCATTAATCCCTGTCAAGTTTTTACAAGATAGAAAATCATATAAATATTTTCTAAGGTAGCATAATATTAATTTCAATTGCAATAATTCTTCAACAGAAGCTTGAATTAACTTATATAATTGTTCAAAGTTAAACTTCAATTATTTGTCTAAGTGTAGGACACATCAAGTATACAGTACAAGGAAAGACAGTCAAGTTGATATGAAACTCCATTTGATTTAATGTTGAGAAAATTGACTTATGCCAAGGGTAGCAACAAAACATATTTTCCCTGATATAAAACAGAACAGTCAGATTGCACAGTGTTTTGTGCAGTACATGTTTCTTGACTTCAGTTGAAATTTTACCTGACGTAACAAAACAAAATTGGTATTGTTACGCTAGTTTTGCTCTCTCATACACTGCAGGACCATTCATCTATTCAACCCCTGTGTGGAAATCATTTCATATTCATAACTTGAGTGCTGCAAATAAGTTAAGCATGAAAACTGTAAGAAAATACAAAGATTGTGACACAGAATATAAAGATGAGAATTCAGGATTTTGAAATCACCATGTACTGTACAGACAAACATTATGTTTGTATCTGGACACTTGAAAAGCCATTTGAAAGTATTAAAACATTGAGCTGGTTTGAATAATACTGTGTCTTTCATGCCTAGTCATTTCCATTATCCCTTGACAGTTGTCGGTCTCCGCTTAGGGCTCAGCCAATGCTTGACATGTTAAAGGGTTAAACTTTTTAATCAAATAAACTGGCCTGCAAGACACTCAGTTAACACGAATCTTTTTCAATTCCCTATTGCTGTGAAGTTTGATGTCCATTTGATCTCATTTACAATAAAGGCTGAAAAAAAGGAAGATGAACACATTTATTATGGTGGACACTGATGTTTAGTCAATTTAAACTGTCTTCTTCTAGATTAAACTGCCATTTTGTTTTATAAAAGTACTTTGGTCCATTTTGATTGCTAATGGTTGATAAGTTCTTGATGAATTGTAAGAACAGAGGCCCAATTTCCAAGTAATAGAATTGCAGTAATAATCAATATTATCAGAAAATCAGCAGCCATCACCACAGTATCTCAACACATACACATCATTAAACTTCATGATGTATTGCCATATTATCACATGCCACTGTGCAGATCTTTCCATTTATTAAAGCAGAAGCCATTACGTCTACCTCTAATAACATTAGGGTACTGTGCTTAATGGTAAACGGGGACACCAAATTGATTTCCAGGTTGTTGAGGAAAAACTATTAAGCTGTGGTTGCTCAAGCTTAACTCTACAGTATGTCCTTTAACATAAACTGCTGGATCCAGAACATGTATTGTTTTTATTGTTTCCAGGGTGACTTACAATTGTTACGAAATATCATTCATATTTCTATAAATAAGGTATCTAAGATCTACTTGGTTAATTAAATCAACTGTTTGTTAAGTATGAGGCTTTTAATTTGTCACATACCAACCAAACAATAATTCTCAGTCTCAAAGTGCATACAAAAGTAGTTGCCCATTTATTACAGGAAGTATCAAAAATTTAGAAATGCTTTGTCAAACCAGACCAATTAGAATTTGCTATAGTGCGTTTTGTAAATTACAATTGCTGTTTTGTTTGTCCTTTTTCTAAACATCATCACAGGTCTAAATGTGTAATAATGTAGCCTGTAAGTGAGATGATATTACCCCTATCTTTACTATAAAAAAGTACAATAAAAATAAATGCCTCTATACACTTACTCTACAAAAATTAACAAGAAAATTAATGTTTTCTTACAGTAATGATACTGCATGGTGAAAAAAACACAAAACCAAAAAACTACAGCGATTATACTTCATTTTAATTAAAGTTAATCTTTTTGAACCTCAACAATCACTTGTATTTTCTGTGTTCATGATATCTACCAATAAAGAGATTTGCATTAAATAAATGCAAATAGATCTGCAGAGCAACAAAATGTTTTCAGATATATAGTAGAAAAAGAAACTTAGGGGGGAGATCATAATGGAAAGCAGGAGGATGACGGCACATTTAAAGGACCTGGATAAAAGTGAACGGCGACTGTAGGTGTTAACTGAATTAAATAACATTGCAACACACTCCCTCCATTAATCAAATGCAATTTCCCCAGCAAAAAAGTAATTGAATTGGGCCCTTGGGGTACAAAATGACACTGACTCTTATCCAAAAATAACCAAAGACATATTCCTTCCCAAGGTTTCACATTTTTTTCGCTCAGCAATGAATCTGTTTTTATATTTTCAATAACTTTAAAACAGCATTAATAAGCAGGGTCTGAATATATCTATACATTGAGATCAATGCATATGCTGACTAACCTTTGCAAAACACACAGTTGTTATCATCAATACATTTCTGGGAATGCAATGAATGTTCCTTAAAAGTAATTTAAAACCAAAATACTACATACACAGTCCAAATTATAGCTGAACCAATTACATCTGTAACAGTTTTATTGCAATGATATAAGCCTTGGGTTTGCGAGGATTTGAATCAGTGTCAGTATTAGATTCAAGCCATAGTTGAATGAAAACAATACATTATTCTACTGTGCTACCCAGGCTTCTGAAGCAATGCTATTTGTATCCTGCACAGACATCAACAAGTACTCGAATCAGTCTTGCAGCTACATCACTGAAGATTACCTTACAATGGCACCAGTTCTTTCTTTAGCCTTAATAGAAATCAATACCAACACACTTCTGTATTGGCACAAATGATGAAAAGGCCAGAAAGCATGAAATTACAGATTAGGGCCTCTCTTTTAAGTTTCATACAATGAAGGGAAATGCAACGCCTTTTTTGCTACATTATTTATGTAGATTTTTATCTTTCATGCGTTAAATATATTTATTGAAGTAGTATTGGGTCAGATGTGTATTAGCATGATACCCACAACATGCTGTGAAGGACTTTATTTTTGTAAAAACATCAACAACCACTAAGAACAGCAGCAGATATCCCTGACACAACTTGAAAGGAGCTATTTTGAAAATAATATAAAATGAGAAAATAATGAAGTAGAAGATTTCCTTCAGCAGTTCTGCTGTAGCAAATGTAATGAAATATAAATTAGGGCTTCTGTTTTTCGGTGCTTATTTTTAACTATTTTCGAGTTTTATGTAAATAATTTTTTTCGAGGCTTTCGTTTTTGATATACTGTATAAAATGGGTGTTTTTGGTTACTTTCCAAAATGCTTGAGCGTTTTTTTTTTCTGTCAAAATGTGTAGTAACTCGATAGTACTTGCACACTTAAATTGTATATTCTTTCCTTTGCTGTCTTCCACAATGAAATCCTTATGGTCATGGGGACATTCTTCTGAGGTTTTTGTGTGTAGGCATTTTTGTACATTTTGCCACAATTCTGTTTTAAATCCTCTGTATCTTAACTGTGTAATACAGCTTTAAATCCTGCTATTATTATTTGTTATTATTTATTTCTTAGCAGACGTCCTTATCCAGGGAGACTTACAATTGTTACAAGATATCACATTATTTTTACATACAATTACCCATGTGTACAGTTGGGTTTTTACTGGAGCAATCTAGGTAAAGTACCTTGCTCAAGGGTACAGCAGCAGTGTCCCCCACCTGGGAACGAACCCACAACCCTCCGGTCAAGAGTCCAGAGCCCTAACCACTACTCCACACTGCTGCCCTATGCTAACAAGCCTCCATCCTGGTTGTAATCTTGTTTTAAATCTCGCAAGCGGAGTCTCCAATAGAAATGTAGGAATGCGCTGTCATTCAGTAGTTGGGGCGGGTTTAAAGTATTCAGAACAAATCAATGATAGATGCAAGTCACCAAGGCGGGACATTGTCCAGCAGTACTGGGAAATGTATGTATTAATATTTTTGTGGTAGGTTTTATTTTTTAATAGAAAAAGGGTAAAGTCAACATTAATTGATTAACCATTTCCACAGTTATTCAGGTGTTTTCCGGTGTTTATTGGCTATCCACCGATTTCATTTGTTATCGGGGGTGTTTTATCGGGTTTTATCGGTTAAAACCAAAAATCAGAAGTCCTAAATATAATGCACAAACACCACCAAGATTTTGTCAAAAAATATACCAGGTCATGTCTGAAGGAATCCCCAAATCGAATTTTTCCACATCCAGTGTTCACATATTAATGTTTACACATAGTTTGATTTGTATGTTTTTATTGTTCATTAGGAGTTAAAAAGAACCTTATTCACAGTCTACTCCAACGTGTTTATATGAATATGAATTTCGAATCCCTGTCGCCCCATTTCTCTCTGTGCCTGAAAACACAATTTCTATAAGTAGGTCGACTATTTTACATTCTAAAGCGACTTTGTGTTTTTGTTTGTTTGTTGTTTTAATTAAAAGCAATTTCCATCATAATGCTTTCACTCAAGCCAGAAGGCAGGAATCATATCATATCAACGATATATTGGCAGCACAATTTGCCTGGGGACTCTATATTTTGGTGTAACATCATAACATTGCATTCTCATTATGACTTTCACTCCTGAGTTCTGAAATATCTACTTTGCTTCCTATAATTTGATTTACATGTGCAGGGAAAAAATAAGAAATTACAAAGACTAAATAAAATATGAAAGTATTTGTGAATTTACGACGAGAAAACAGTGATTAATGAACTGCCACCATTTCCTTTAAAAGAGAGAGTATCACATCTATCTGTGATACCTGTGATTTTTCTTCTGCCTAATGCAGCTGTATAAATAAATACCAAGACTAGATGATAACTAATTTGCAAATGTTTTTAACTGACTTGATTCAAATAAATTATATTATCACTGTTCGTTATAAGAAATAGCTAAACTAAGTGTTGTTCTCTTTGACTTATAGGCAGCTCCTATTGAGGTGAGCAGGTAGATTTTGATTCCTGAAGTCTTTAGTCGTAAGCACATACCTGCTCTCAAAGCTACATATGAAAACTAAGCTGCCTTACTTTGATGCATGATGTAAGAATGTGTGTATAACAATATGAAGTTTACATTATTTCCCACATTCATACATTTAGTGTGGGTTTTGGAGTGAACCCATGTTGTTGGAATAGTTGCCCTCAAGTATTAGAGATGTCTACATATCTGAGTAAAATGCCATCAGCAACTGTGCCAGTGTTTTGTGAAGGGCACCTTTAACTGAATGGTCTGTCATCAATTTGGAGGTTAAAATGATGTGGCAGCAAAACAGTTAATTTTTACGGACAACACTAGAAATAACTTTTGGCCATGAAATTAAACATGGCTATTTCCTGGCAGTAAAAGTTAATATTTCCCAGCCATTTCAATACAGAAAGATTGCATTGTTATGTTTTTTTGTTTATTTGGAAATGATTAAAAACTTCTGAAAGAGAATACAAGTTGCAAAGTGATTGGGGACAACTGATCTGAAAAAAGTTTTTTTTTTCTTAAAATAACCAAGTCGGTCTTATGTTTGAGACTGAATAACCAAAAACCATCTGAACAACTGAATAACCATCTACATCCTAACAAACTTTTCTGGGCTAAAATGAAACATGAAGCTTATTAGGCCTGGCAGAACATTGAGCTGCCTATGAATCTATATATCATATCAATACAGTAAGATAACCAAATCAAGCAATGAATGAATCTGAAAGTTTGGTTTAACTCTTACCATCAACACAGGCTGGTTGTGCTCTCGTTGTGCCAGCGATTTGCCCTTTTTTACATGCACATCGTGCTGTTTGCCTAGCTATAGTCCTCCGAGGCTGACTGCTATCTCTGTCCAGAGTGACAATTTCACAAGTACCAGCAGCCAGCTGACCTGGAAAAAGAAACAGCAACAGGTATCAGTGTCAGTGAGTTTGCTACAGGCAATCAGTTATTGTGGAAGAGTGTCATGGCCCAATGTCACAGCAGATGCTATGTGACAAATGGGAAACGAGGCTGATGGATATCATAGAAATGAAATGACAAACTCTTTTTTCTTTTTTAGTGATGGACATGTCAAGCTCTGAAAAAAAAAAAAAAAAACATTAAAAAAATTTCTAAAGACAGGCTCACTGGGGCCATGTAAGTTGTAGTTGGCTGGAAAATGTGTAGGGTAATAGTTTTATGACAGTACAGCTATGTTATAAGAGTGTAAAGAATGGCAATCATGTTTAATTTACTCAATAGGCTAACTTTACATTACATACCTGTGATCTTACTTGTGTTCTGTCTAGTGGAATTCCCCATAAATCAACTTCTTAACTCCATTACAGTGCAAAAATAATATGGCACAAAAAGAGATAATCCCATTGACGCCAATCACCAATAGCCCCTATTCAAACACCCCTTCTAATAATGTCATTATCTATCATAGAGACTGCAGTTTAAAAAAAAAAGAATTAAAATACAGTACTTTTTCATATTATTAGTCTCTGTAAGTCACCTTAGATAAAGGCGTCTCTTAAATAATAATAATAATAATAATAATAATAATAATAATAATAACCAAGCTTAGTAATGCTGGCGCCTATGCGTTTTTACACTTAAAACTCAGATGAACAGGGCTGTAACTCAAGCACCAGGTATTTAGCTGACTTGGCTTATGATGTAAGCAGTTTCAGACTACTGGGAAAAAACCTTACTACAATATAAATCTTCCACTACAAAACTCACAGACCTTATGAAAAATGTATATGGTGTACAGTACATGAAATATTGACCAAATGTAGCTAATTAAATTTCAGTTATAAAGTTATATAATATGGCAATATATAAAATGTACTTGTGTAGCAAACTTAATAAAAGCACATGTATTTATTCACTGCTAATTCAGGTTATAGTTTGATTCTAACATAAACACGTATTGGCACTGTGATAAAAATAATTAAAACAACTAGTATTACTGGGATTTACTGTAATACACTGCCTAATGTCACCCCTTTTTCAGTAATTTTATTGATTATGCTATTTAGACATTAGACATTTACAATGATTAATTTTCATCTATTCTAGTAGAAAATGTAGTAGAAAACTAATACAAAGCATCCCCAGCAGCATAATGCAAGGGAACAGCATCTCTGATTGAATGATTTGTAAACAAATCTAATAGTATACTTCTGATAACCTGTGATAACCGGAGCAGAGTGCCCCGTAATGGATGGTTCGGCAGTTCATTCCAGGGTCAGTCGGAAGCCAGCCATCCTGGAAGGGGGCCGCGATACCGCATTAAGTCAGCGCCTTAAGGGGGAAGGTGATGTGTCAGTGACGGATTGGAGGAGACGTGATTGGCCGCGCCACCGAAAGAGGGCGTGACGGAGGGTATTTAGGGGAAGTGGCCCTAGTGATCTGTTCTTCCGTTATGGTTACTGACTGACCATGAGGAATAAAGAGAAACCATGAGTGTTTAGTGTTGTACTGTCTGTCTATTTAACTGTGTCTAGTTTGTCATTGTAGACGGCTAAAGATTCGGGAGCTGTCGCTGTCAAGCCAGCATTAAACCCGGACTGCACTGTACCACTGTAAAGCACTCGTTTCACATTCACAACACCACTTGCACTTGTTGGACTGGTGAACGTATAGGTGTCTTAAAGAATGTGTTTATTATAAATATTTGGGGACAACCCCGTGGTTTTGTTGACTATACACATCGTTGTGTATAGTCAGTGTTATTATTTAAAAGCCTTAATAAAGCTTGTTATTTACCCTTGGAACTGTTGTTGGCCTGTTGTTATTAAGCACTGCATCACCTCTACACCTGTGCACTACTAACCACTGTACCACAGGCAGCCATGAGTGAAGGGTGGCATTGGATTTTGCGTTTCTATAGCATCTGAAATGGTTTATGAGACATAAACAGTTGAAGAAGTGGTGATGAAGGCTGCCTAATAAATCATCATTAATAACAAATACACCCTTAGGACATGTTTCTCATCCGACACATAGTAACATTTTATAATATAGCCATTAGAGATCATATTTCAACACATTAGCCAAAAACATTACAATATCATCATCAATTCCAAGCAATGCAGACTACTTAGGTTACAGCTCTGTAGTCCTTGAGGTGCCGCTGTTACACTGATGACATCACAGTACCAAATTCCTGGAAAAACTATTTACTTTCTCGGTTTCATGTCATATTTCTGTGAAATAATAAATCGACTCCCATTGGCATTTCCCAAAGAATAAATACACACAAAGCCTGCAAAATAAGTCTTTGTAAACACACATTGCCAAAATTAACATGAGTACAGGATTTACATGGATCCCAATTTGAGGTTTGATGGTGATGCTTGAAATTCATTCATCCTTTTACTGTATTGTACTGTACTATGCTATTAGTCAATATGACATTTGAAGTACTATCTATGTACAGTGTTTATCAAGTGTCTGCTCATCAAACAGCAGGGTTTACAAGCTGCTGATATCAAGGTAGGAACCTTATATCTTAACTACATTAGCTTCCTTAAATGAGATACAAAGTAAGGTTGCTGCAGACAAGATTTGTTGCATAAAGTTTAAAAAAGGTTGTGGTCAACAACAGAACCCCCAGTTTACCCGACAGAAAAATGTGTAGAAGATTTGCTTTAGGCAAACCACCTAGAAAATGCTACTCTTAAAACCACTAAGCAGACATTTCTTTTAGGCTAGGACATGGACTGGCAGTGTTATCAGAAAGATGGAGTCGCCCTCCTTTCCCCCTTATCCATAATTGCCACGGTCAAGGAGAAGAGGAAACAAATAAGGCAATCTTTGCTATAACCACTGTTATTTTATATAATAGTGTTGTCTGGCTGGGTTGAGGATTTGAAGGACAATATATTATCAAATGAAAAAAATACCAACACCACCCTTGTTCATCATGCTGGCACGTTTTGTTTTTGTTTTAGTGTTTCAATTTAATCATAAAACCCGCTGCAGCAAGCTGGAATCATGACAGTGCTTTTAAGAAGTGTATGGCTTCCATACTTTTTAGCATAACTGATGTTAGTATCCTAGGTTTGACAGGGTGTATTTACTTTTTATATTCAAGAACTGTGACACATTAGTTAACTTAAGAGGAGGCAGGCAGTTTATTAGTCTGTTTCTAATGTTGTGGTGGCTTCATCTTCAAGTATCAGTTATCTTCATGCCATATTTAGGAATTTTGTTATGTATCTAAAAAGCCAAAACCCTCTAGAATCCAATTCTACCCGACATCTTACTCAATACTGTAAGTTGCCCAGGATAAGGGCGTCTGCTAAAAAATAAAATAATAATAATAATATACTGTAGATTCTGCAACTTTAAGTAGTACACATTTCTGTAAATGATGGTCATTTTATAGATTTTATACTGATATAAAACTGTATATATTTGATTATATACTGTAGTAAAAAGTAATAAAACAACAACAATGACAAACTAATATTTAACACAGAAAATATAAAAGTTCTCGAAACTAGAACAATGAAATTAAAATTCAGTTTTCAAAATATTAATATTCCAATTCTAATCGTTTATAAAAAAAAAATGTTTTTTTTAGTAATATTAAATATATACACATACATTCTGAAAACTATAATTATTTAGATTAGAAATGGTTCCAATCAAAGAAAAGAAGTACATTTTAATATAACCCATCATACACCCTTTTTCTACAATATATGCTTTTTTATTTATTTTTTAAAACCACATTGTAAAGTGTTGCATTTCAGAATATCACATTACAGATAAGAGCAGTTGTAAAGTACAATAAAATCAGTAGCAAAATACCAAATTCAAATAAGAGCAAAAAATAGAGAATACAGTAAATAATTACATGTATGAGTGGGTTCAACTAAGGGCAGTTAACTTATATTAAAAATATTTGCTTATACGAGTAAAGTCCAGTATGAGCACATAGTAAGTACGATGAATGGGTGAGAATGATTTCAATAAGAGCAATTACAAAAAAGAAAAACTGAATACGGACGGAGTAATGTCAAATACAAGATACAAGTAGTTATAATTAAGAGCAGTAGTAGAATATGGCAAGGTATGGAGCAGTTCAGTGCAGGTACAAGCTGATACAAGTACTGGTACAATTGGGTGCCATATAGTCTAGTATAGTTGAGAATTGTGAGGTTTACAGATGCTCTCTGAACAGGTGTGTTCTGAGGAGGCGCCGGAAGGTGGTCAAGGATGATTTGCATTGGAATTATCAATGGAATAATATACAAGTGTACCTGCTGTATTGCTAGTTAAAGGAGTTAAAATCATCCAAGACTTTTCAATCTGTTAAATGTGTTCCAAATATAAGATTACGGCAGATTATATAAATATGCATTTAAAAGGAAAATAATAAAAGCCTGATAAGTGTTCATTACCTGCTGTCATTAACTGAATCTAATAAATGTCAAACACGTAGTTTTACTTTAATGTCATGTTGTTTAAAATGAATACCAATCTTAGAGTTGGAGGACTCAACTACAATTACCATACAAATAAATTCTAAACATTTTCATAAAGCTGTTTCAGATGCATGGCCCCAGGGGGGAATAATGGTACCAAGAGAAATACATGTTTTTACTATTGTAAATATGCTTTTGCAGTAAATGGCATTATAAAACATTACAAACTGCAGTTTACTGCACACTTTGTTATGCATAGTAAAGAAAACTGGGGGTGTTTGGATGCAAGGGAGATATATATTGATTTTAATGCTCAAAACGGCAAGAGACTAAACCTCCGAGAAAAGGTGAAACATGCACAAAAAAAGCTAAGCAAAGCAAAAGTAAACTTCTATACCGATAAATATTCCCTTTAAAGTATACCAGCACATAGTAGTTTGTTGATGCTTTTAACACTGTATTGACACGTGTCCCTGTTGATCCCATTTGGTTAGGTGCGCTTTATTCCTAACAATATGTTGGCAGGTATTTTTAAACAGCTATTCACCAATACATATCTGACACAGAGTATACAGGAGACTGTGGCTAGTTATCAGACACATTTTCAGTATCCCAAAGTATACAAGATTCCAAATACATAAAAAGGTTGTTGGAAGTCAAAGTCACCGAATATGATGGATAGCATGTAAGGCTCAAGCCCTCCATATTTCACAAACAAGATATAATGAAGCACAGACAGGCACACAAGTTTCCCAGCCTGTATTTACCAATGAGTTATAACCCTCAGTACTTAAGGGAATGATATAGTTGCCACTCAGTTATGCAAATTTTCTGAACAATCTTCCATGTTACAATATACAGTAAAAGGATATTCAATGAAACCTTGATTTTCTGAAACACACAATTACTTGTGTCAAGATGAGTTTTGCTGATTGATTGTCTAGTGTCTATGTCTGTATGCTTATTTCAGTTGAAGGGCTCTGTAAAGTAAATATCAATTAGACTGCATTGATCTACTGGAATATTGTGTTGAAAAAAATCTATGAAAAAATATAACCATGTATACTATTTTTAATGCCATGAATAATAAAACCAAAACAAGAACATTTTAAATTATTTGAAATAAAACCTTAGAGAGATTGTATACAGTACCGACAGAAATTGAACCCAGGTCACAAAAAGTAAATTTAGAATTTATAGGATGATCATATAAAAAAAATCAAAATAAACACTATGATGCCAAACTGTACACAGCAACATGTTAGGTGTATGTATAACTCTATGAAATCAGAAGGCACTACTGTGCATGCTGAGTCTAAACTACCACTGTTTCCCTTGTTAAACCCTTACGAAAGTAAAACATTATAGCCTTGTGGGCCCAGGGGAGATAAGGCTGTCTCTTCTGTTGCTAAGCAAAGTATTGCAATTTATCTCCAACCTTAGCTGAGCATAAGCAATAATCACTACTGCCTGATATATATTGGAATGAAAGTACATGAGACCATTCATGGTACTTCATCAGCATGCAGGAGGCAAACAGAGTGACTGCAGTGATTGAATACAGACTCAAACTACTGGCTGTAATCTCCATCTCATTCATTCGTCCTTTACTTTGGCACAGCTGTATGATAAACACACTGTCATCCTTTCTCACTCACCCATCAGTTCAATTCCACAAATACTGGATATGAGCTTCTAACTCTTAACACCCAAATCATCATTGCTTACTGTACAAGTCATTAGATGGCATTTTTTCCTACACTTACAGAAATTGTTTCTAAAACTGTTTTGGTGTTAATTGTGCCTTTTTAAATATGAATTAATAATAAATATAATACATTTCTTTGTCGACCAATGTCCTGAGCTGCAATACATATTCGGTGATTTTTTCCTCAACAACCAACACAGTTCAAATTTAATTGCTCGCTAAAATGACCCACTCTACAATATTTTATTTTAAAACGTTTTTGGGTGCTCCCGAGTGCAGCATCCGGTAAAGGCACTCCTCGTGTAGTGCAGGATGCGCCCTATAGCCTGGGGACCGCTGGATCGAGTCCAGGCTATTCCACTGCCGACCGTGGATGGGAGTTCCCAGGGGGTGGCGGACAACTGGCCTCCCGCCACCCGGGTGGGGAGGGCTTAGGTCGGCCAGGGTGTCCTCGGCTCACCACGCACCAGAGACCACTGTAGACTGGCTGGGCACCTGCAGGCCTGCCTGCAAGTTGCCCAGAGCTGTGTGGTCCTCCGACACTGTAGCTCTGAGGTGGCTGCATGGCACACATTTCGGAGGACGCGTGTGTCCGTCTTCATCTCTCCCAAGTCAGCGCAGGGGTGGCAGCGGTGAGCCGGGTTGAAATAAAATAACTGGGCTTTCCAAATTGGGGAGAAAACAAGAAAAAATAATTGCCGATTCCAAATTAAAAAAAAAGTTTTGGATGCCTAAGACACTTTATTCAAGGAATTGATCAGAACTTGCTTACAGACAAGCAATCCGAGGGCATTCCCCCATTATAATAATCGGCTTTGCAACCAGAAGTATATTACCCTGACACATACAGAATACAAGGTCAATGTGGACAGAAAAGTTAAGTGATTTCTTAAGTGATATTTTTTAGTATACTTTCCAATAAAATAAATACTGTATTTTCAGCACGGAGAATCCGCTATGAATGAATGGCAATGAATGAATAATGATGATTGCATTTGCAGATGATTTATGAACTGTGAAGGGCGCGCAGGGCCCGATGACTGTGGAGGACACTCAGGGCCTGAGTGGAAGATAAATTTGGCCGGAGGCCTCATCCGTGGGTACCCGACGGCTACCTGCGCGAGGCCGCTGGAAATACATGAACAGTTATATGCATCCCAGTGCCACAGATAGGAAGTTGCTGTGAGCTACCTCCCCCCAAAAAGACGAGGCTGCCAAACCATGAATGGAGAATAATAATAAATAATTAACGCACCCCACAATGGCGAGATAAATTTGTCTGGAGGCCTTGACCGTGAGAGCCTGACAGCTACCTGCATGAGGCCAGCTGGAAAAACATGAACTGTTACATGCATCCCAGTGCCGCAGATAGGAAGTGGCTGTGGCCACCTCACCCCGAAAAGACGAGGCCGCCAAACCATGCCTGAATAATAATAAATAATTAACATGCTCCACAGTGGCACCCTGCCACCTATCCCCCAAATATTGAAATGAATGAAAATCAGCAGCTGAGACACGGCCCGTCCCTCAGGGCATGACTGTGCTGGGGGAGAGATCCCAGCCTCTCCAACCCGACCACTCACCCCACAGAACTAAATATGAACCGCTCAGCAGTCAGGTAAGGAAAACACCCCCTACTAACATATTTTTTATTTTTTAGGGGGAAACCTCAGGGAATCCGTGGCTGAGGGCAGCCCTTCCTCCAGGCTCTAAGCGGTCAACTCCCGTTTCGGCTTCCCAGCACTTGACTGAGCAGCCAAAACAAAAAGAAGCCACATGAAAGAATAACACACGGAGCTTTCATGCGCTTGCTGATGACGTATTAGTTATGGGTGGATTCTCCTTTGCAGAAAAGCAACAAAGTTTACAATTCTGGATTTCGAAATGGTACTGCAAATAAAAAATGACCAGCTTATTATTTTGGTCCCTGGTCAGTGACTGACATTTGTTGCAGACAATAGCCTTAAACACTATTCAATAACAACAAAGCAACAATCAAGTGTCGAAAATAAAATAACTACCCACCATAGTCAATTAAGATTAGTAGCAGCTAAATTACTAAAATCAAAATTGAGCTTTTCATGACAAATCTTAAACTTAATTAGTTTTAAGTTCAAGTAAGTATTCCAGATACATTCGTGAGGAAGGCACGCAGATACTGCACTGCTGTGCTGACAGAGACCGATTTTTTGGTACATGCAACAAATACGTACAGTATAACCAAAACCAGTTGAACTACACTACCTTATGTTAAGCTCTGTTATAATTTTGAACAGGCTAACACACATTGTCATTTTGATGTTGGACGCAGTAGGAGAAAAAAAAAACACAACATCTAAAAAAGGAAATCAAGGTTTTGTATCTTATGTGTTTTTTTGCAAACTTAATTGTGTATGGGTAAAGATCTTCTTGTGAATTATATTCAGTAAATTATCCAAACTCTCTGGCTGGTGACCATGATGTACTTGTTCTGGGGTAGGGAAAATAAATATAACACACATACTCTGTCAAATACTGCCTGACTCAGCATAGATTGGCTGCAACAACCCTGGCTTTGGCTGCACTCAATGTTTTAAGTGTCATTTCTCTGAAGATTTCTGAAGTAGAAAGTGGTTGCTTGGTAACCTAACACAGTCATGTCAGAATCATTTTTTATACAAAAATGTCAAATAAAAATTATTCCTCTTACAATGAAGACGTCAAAGACAGGCAAGAGAATAATGCCTGTGTGATAAGCATGTAAAAATAGATTAATTATAGTAGGTGAGGTTTGCCATATTTATGACTTGAACCAGAAACTTACCGAAAATACAACTCGACAAATACAAAGCAATATTAATTTTTAGAAAAAACTCTTCTTCTTCAATACACAGATATTCTACAAATAAAGCACAACATATAACTGATGAAGGCAGTAACGTGTGACAGTTGACCACGACTGGAGGTAAGTGTCCTGTGCTGAAGGTTAGGGCACCAACAAAAGTCAAGGACAACTACCACATGGTAGAGCCTTCAAATCGAGAGGGCACTATTGCTATTAGAAAACGATTTTCTCATTATATTCTTTAAAAACAAACAAGCAAACAACAAAATCCTTAGCACCTACATATACCTAGAACTTGTAATGATTTGGTGGGTAGCCTTCCACTGAGAAAAGTTTAAGACAAATAGTCCCAAAAATGTTCATTAAGGATCACACAAATAATTCGAAAAAAACAAATAGCTTTATTAAACAAATACCTTTTTTACTTGTCAGAGCCAGATATCTGAACGTAGCAATATTACTGAACTGTCTAATTCTCTGTTTGTTGTTGTTGCTGACCAGCTGTGATTGGCTGGCTCGGCAGTGGCAGGTACAGGACTGGTTGCTTTCGTCAGTGCAAAGTACTGATTGTCTGATTTTTGTAGCTAATAAAAGACATTTAGACCAAGTTTGTCTTTGCATCTGTTGTATTTGCTGTCCAATAGATGTGAACTAAGCTTTCAAAACAGCAAGTCAAAATGAAAAAGCTGGTACTTGCACGGATTGATTTAAAATTTGATTCAAAGGTGATGCAGTGAAGTTTCAGCAGGCATCTACTGTCTATTAATGCCTGCTATAGCTGGAAGCGGATTCGCTGATGATACTGAATCGTTTTCTAATTAAATATGAAATCTAAATAAATAAAATAAAAAAAGATTTCAGTATGTATTTGACATCCCAACCTTTTTCCAAGATATGACTGTTTACTTATAGTTCCACACTACTGCAGTCATGTCAGTTTTCAGCCCCTGGGCTACTTCAAAATTAATGCATAAACAAATTCTACAGTTTCAACACATCTGTGAGGGGAAGTATATAAGTTATCATCCCCTTGCCAAACCAATTCATATGAAGATAACATTGAAGTGTGCCTCAGTCTCTCAAACACCAGTATAATACAATTCAGAAACACAATTTTGGAGTCAGAATAACCCATTTTCCAACTGGGAACACTTGCAGCTGAATCAAAAATCAAAGATTTCTATGAAATATGGGAGTCTTGAGAATGATTTGATTCTTCTTTCCATTTTTACTTACAGTCAGCCACATAAACCAACATAAAAACAAATGTTTTGCTTCTTTAAAACTCCTCAGTGGAGGAGGTCAATTTTAATTTATGAAGAATTAAAAGTTGCTTGTTTCTAAGATAGATAAAGAGCACATTTCTAATGGTTATACAAAATGATTGGTTGAGAGGAATAATGCTCCACAATGTAACGGATATAATGTCAATATAATTTAAAATAATCACAGTCCTGTTTCCACTTGTTCTCATGCTATAAAATGACCCACACTGTTGCAGAATGTACAGTAATTAGATGTACAATAGCAAGAAATAAAATAACAAAACACAACAAAAAACAATCAAAGCCTATTGTTTTATATGGTAATAGAGTATGTAATGTATTTGAGAACATAAATTAAATAATGGCAACATGGTCTTGTGCTCTTTTCATGGAAAAAGAAGGGTGTTTTTAGCTGACAAAAGCATGATTTCAACAGAACTAAAAACCAGATGTCCTCAGAGTTGGTCAAAACATTGGTTTATTGCAAAGGCTGGTATTGCTTTGAGGCAAATACCCCGGAAATGCTAAAATCAATTCTAACATGACACTGACATGGTCAATTCGCACTGGAGTAAAAAAAAAAAAAAAATTTACAGAAGGTCCCGATGTCCTGTAAAAAAAAAAAATTGATGAACCACTGAGAAAATTATCTTGGATAAAAAGAAATTTCACTGGTAAAAAATCCACCAGCGTGTGGGGCTGATCTTAGCTGACAATCAGAGCGCACCAGGAGAAGGCCCCCCACTGCTCTGTGTCTGCCAATGGGGCGCCAGCAGGACACGCCCTGGAGGGGATAGGCCATGCCAATTAAAGAAGGGCCAATAAAGCTTGGTTTAAAAAATAAAAAAGGCAACCAGGGAAAGGGCTGAGAGCTTCATCAGTACTTTGCCATGATTGTCCAAAGTGCATTGTTAGTAATTTCACAACAGACTTCTCTGAATAAACTCAAAGCAGATTAATATGTTTATAATGTAAACAATTTCTACATAAATTATAAACAAAATATACAAGTTGATATAGAGACTGTACCTCCAGACTGGCTGATAATCACTGAAATCTCAGCAATGAGCTTAGATCAATAAAGGAACTTATGGTCCTTAAGATCATAGCATTGAATCCTGCTGTTGAAAATTGTAATACAAAATACTTGTCACAATATTTATATAGTTACAGCCTTTCTTTTGATTTGAAGTGAATAATACATCTTTTACAAGACACATACAGTGTATTGGTTCTGACAGTTGCTTTTCTGTGTAATTAAAAAAACAAAGCACATATTACCTTAAAAAAATAAATGTAATTGAGTGAGTAAGTAGTGGTACTTTGGCACAGCTCATTCAGGAATCCCTTTCGCTATGAGGGAATCTTCATAGAAACATTTTACAAACAGTTACATTTAACCATCCTTGGAGAATTGGAACGTTTCTATAATATAATTCTACAATCTTAATGTCAGTGTAAACGCCTTTTTAATGCAATGCATGTTTAATTATTGATGACACTTAGAAGTGTGGTGTAAACCCTTGTCACATCACAAGTCACATTGCACGGTTAAGATCATTTCTGTCCTCATCTTCTGCTGAGAAATTAATTAATGCATTCATCTCCTCAAGATTGGACTACTGCAATGCTCTTTTGACTGGGGTTTCTGTTAAAGTAATCAATAGGCTTCGGTATGTGCAGAATTCTGCAGCCTGGGTTTGAACTCATACCTCTTTTTGTGAGCACCCAACACCTGGACTGTATAAACTGCACTGGCTCCCTGTGAGGTATCGGGCTGCCCCACGACTATGGAGCACGCTGCCCAGATCTATTCGAGATTCTGAGTCTGTGGATATTTTTAAATCTTGCTTAAAGACACACCTTTTTAAGACAGCTTTTGCTCATTTATTTTAATTTGTTATTTGTTTTTATTGAACCGATATTTTATATGTACCTTTGTACATTGGATGTTTGTGTTGTTGTTCTTGTACAGTGCTTTGGGTCTGAGAAAAGCGCTCTAAAAATAAACGGTATTATTATTATTATTATTATTATTATTATTATTATTATTATTATTATTGTCAAAATAAAAAGTATCAAGGGTCAAGGGATATTTTGTTTTCAGGGATAACAGCGTGCTATCTCTATTTTTACTGTAAATGTAACCACTGACACCTTTGGTGTGAAACCAACTTGAGGATGTCAAAATATGCTGACACTGACTCCTACACTTTTGTTTTGAAAGGACCCTAACTGTGGGGTTGGACTGGAGTCCCATGGCAACAAAATACTAACGACCAGTAAAAGAACACACATTTTCCTATCTTAAAATAAAACCTGTTTAAATTTCTAGGCTACAAAATAAATAGTAAAATTAACTGTTGTATTATAAGACGTACAAAGCTGCTGTGGTCTTATATAATTTACCTAATGTAAATATGACCAATACACAAGAACGTCATAATGAAATTACTCTAAAGAATTAAATGCCGTGTGTAATGAATCTTCATTGATATTCATGGCACATGAAACAAGCTGATGTAAACCCAACCAATTTTTCAGAAAGAAAGAGGAAACACTTATCTGTTACCAATAGTAACCAACAAGGATTACAGCAGGATTCCAGTAATTTGCCAACCATTCTGCTATCAATACTATCCCTTCCCATTCCACAAAGTGGTCATTATACAATAACATGCCTTAAGATGTTCCGAATGGTTCGTTACTAAGTTATCTGTGCAGTGCACATCAGTTATATATTTCATTTGAGATAGTAAAACAGTTAACAAATAAAGGCATACAAACGTCTGTCTCAGCACCATGTTTTCATTGAACCTGGAGGTACTGTACCAGTACTTAAACTGCCTATGTTTTCAATGGCAACCATACATAAATTTCACTGCTCAAGTTTTTTCACCACTTAGGCTTATCTAAGTGGAACACAAACATAAGCCCTAAGTCACAAACATTTCCAAAGGATTAGGATTGTTGCCAGTATAAGTATAAAGTACTATATTACACTTATACATTGAAAGGAAAGCCAGATCATAGTATCGTGCTTTTCAAGTCATTTTGTCAATGTGTAAATCACATGTAATGCCAAAGATATTACTTAAGTGTGTGCCAATATTTCAGGTTTTTTTATAGCCAAGATATTACAAACAATGTAACAATACGAGTGACAACAGAGTAGGCTATTGCTTAGAAGACAAACCCATGGGCAAATTATTATATTAATTGAAGTGTTCCCTCTTAAAACTGCTCTGTAGGCAATTTGATCGGAGTCTCAGAACTGTATTTATTTTATTATGCTGGGTGTGACATTGCCTTTAGGCATATGGTGCATATAAGCAATGGGTTATCATTTATTTAGCAAGAAACTTTATTTTATTTTATGAATGTAAATTATTAAATATTTGGTGTTGCATCCTTATTATTCAAGTCTTTGCTTATCACTAATCATTCTCGTGTAAACAAGACGAAATATTGTTCCTGTGTAATATGGCAAATGACTTTATAGAAATGCAAAATATTAATAAGAAAAAATGAGGCTACTATTTTGCATTTCAAAACCTAAACCTGTAAAGAAACAGATTTATTATGCAATAAAATGTAAAATACACTATGCTTTCCTAGTTTTTCCTTCAATGTGTAAATAAGCACTATCAAATGAAAAACATTGGGTTATAGGTCAGCTCTATCCAAACATTGGAAGAATAAAATTATGAATAAAACTGTGGCAGCAGGTGGTGTGTATTATTCTTCCCAGATAACCAACATTACTTTAAACCCATGTCCAGTATTTTTCTTAATTGTACTGCTGACAAAGCTAGTGACACAGACTGCAATAACTGATCATGTCTTTTTTTTTATTCCACTGTTTCTATTTGTCTTTTTTGCTATTATTATATCAATACAAGTCAACCATGTTTATAAAATTATGTAAACTAATAAAAGATGAAACATGAATAGTGCCCCTTACCTCTAATCCCGTTATAGCTGGTTTCATAGACTCTGATCAGCACTTATCTTAGACTTTCCAACTTGAGCGACACAAACACGATGCAACAGATTTGAAAAACTGCCAGATCTATAAAACTATTAAAATTGCAATTGACAAAACTATCAAAACTGGTTCATATTTGTCAGCATGATTTGGCATTCAGTATTTCAGCATATATGGCAATAAATAATACATAACAGGCTTATTCAGTTTCTTCCATTATTTTTCATCTCTATCTTTAGAATTGCGATGATCTTTGTTATAAAGCTCTGGGTATTTTTCTACGGCAAGTACTATTTTTTCCTCTGTCATTTTGGATACTGCTTCACCCTGATGGGCCACATGCCTTGAAGCACATCTCTGATTGCTCAATTCCCTAGTCGTAATGTTTTCGCTTGTCGCATCGCGTCTGGTGTGTAGCAGCCTTTAAGGTAGTCCTTATTTTTGGAGATTACCACAAAACAGGCCTGTCCCATTACAAACTGATATTTCACTAAATCTGGTTACTTATGTTGCTTCATACAGTATAATTCAATAAAACTATACCAACAGATAAAAGGAGACACATAGATAGTAAAGTTGATCAAATAAAATTAAAAAAACCCTGAAGGAGTGCTAACCCGAGGATTTATAATCTAGTTTCCTACATTCTTATAGAAATCGCAGCATTGGGTTGTATTTACAGTTTTCTTTGATTCACTTTTTCAAAAGGAGAAAAGTTCTTAATAGACCTTGAATTATATTACTTAAACAAAACGCAAAACAAAAACATAGCTCAAAGATACAGGGATCTGTGATAATATTGCTTATGCTAATAAAAGGCAATACATGGGATTGTAAAGCCTTGGTTAACCATCATTTAAATACACACAAAGTGTCCTGCTGTTTCTGCTCTTTAAGTTTAAGGTACGTTACCCTTTTCACATCATTTTGTCAATATGAATCTTTCTGATCTGGAATTGAATGCAATCTTACAGACCTCATTATGGACCAGTGACTAGCTGTTATGCTTTTCACTGGATATAGTAACTGCTTCACAATCTCAACCTTGCTTGTGCTTTCAATCTGCTGCTAAAGTACTGACCAGAGTCCTGGCTCTGCTCCTACTTTGCAGTAAATATTATCCGTATCTAGTGTTTAGTTTACCTTGATAGCTACGGCTAACCAAAATGCCAAATAGAATGACATTTAAATTGCTTTCTTAGACATATAATCACTTCTTTGCATTTTATCATTTCAAAAATCTTTATGGTATAAAAAATAATGAAACACTGGAACAAATTAAGTTTCATAGATGTATTATATACCACACCTCCACAGCCAATCTGCCACATTTGTATGTTTATCTCTATATATGGACTGGCAGTGTCTCTGGTGGTACAAAATTATCAGTATGTCAGGCACAATGGAATGTGTCCATAAATGTGAATAATGAGATTAGAAAATAGATATTGGTTTAGTCTAAGATCATGTTATCTTACTGTATGACTGGCAAGTTGGCCTAATTCTTCTGTTACTTAAAGTACGAAATTATTAAGGGCATGCAATTTATTCAAAGTTGAATGAATGCGAGAATTTGACATCCCCTGCCTTAAGATATTCATTACATGCCAATTTAGTTTTTCTATTTTATTCCCTTTGAAATTAATGAAGAAAAAAAAAACTGATGTGTCTGAGCCAGTGACAATGTTATTGGCTTTGTTGAGTTCAGGAATACAGTTACTAGTTCCCAGCATATAATGAATGTTGTCCAGCACTATCAGCATGTTTTACCCTGAATATAACGGGTTATTATATCGACTTCAATTTTAATAACATTCCAAAAACTGAAAACAAAACTAGAGGGCTGAGTGATGTCCTAATTTCACTGATAAAATTGATCACTTTAGCTTTATAGGATAAAACATGAGTCATAGTAATTGTGGTATAACTGGCCTATTCCTAGAATGTGACGTCATGTAAAAATCTAGGACTGCTCCTTATTGGATTAATCTCCTGGTCCCCACAAACACTGGCTATGGTCCTAGCGGTGTTATGGAATGTACCCAGATTTCAGGATTCCCATTATTTTGCATTATGTGCTTGGAATAATGTGTTATGTTTGTGTACTTTTGTTTTTAAATGGAGATTCATTGTCTTTTTTTAATTTTGTTGTGACATGTCTAGCTGTTACTGCCAGGATGTCCCTATGAATGGATGGTGCTTGCATCTTATTGTATCCTGAATAACCAACTTCTAAAAAATAATTACATTTAAAAAAATAAAACACTCATCCAGTTTTTTTTTTTTTTTGGCCAACTGCAATTTTCATTTTTGTTAGAAAAATACTAATTACATTTAATACAATTGCTACCACTTACAGTGCAATGTATGTACAGTACATTATAATAGAACTGTTTTAAATGAAACATTAGGGCTACAGAGCACAATTCAACAATAATGAAATTCTGTTGATAGCATCCCTACACTGATAATATTCTCTGGAAAGAGGACATTGGCTGGGCACACTAACCCAAATAAAGTTAGTTGGAGCAGGATAACATTTAAATTATTCTGATGTGGAGAACATTTCTGTTTATATGTGTGTCAAGTAAGCAGAATCATGACTGTACAATTAATTAAAACCGCATACTAGTGTATAGAACGTAACCTCATCTCTCTCTCCCCATCAATTTTTTTGTCACGGTTGATATTTAAATTTCTATTTGGCATTCAAAATGTGCCGCTGGATCAATAATATACATAGGGAAATAAATATTCATAAAAATAGCAAACACTTCACAATGCAAATTAATTTAATTCTGATTGCCAGCTAAAAAGTTGAAAACTGGTAATGAAAAAAAAAATCAATAAATTGTGAACAACAGCAC
This sequence comes from Acipenser oxyrinchus oxyrinchus, assembly GCA_030684275.1. Lineage (NCBI taxonomy): Eukaryota > Metazoa > Chordata > Actinopteri > Acipenseriformes > Acipenseridae > Acipenser > Acipenser oxyrinchus. The sequence goes on along the minus strand of CM060256.1, from coordinate 20,597,245 downwards.
AAAAACACTCATTACTACGGTGGCCCAAATGTGCAAGTCAGTGTCATCTTAAAGTGCAGGCATATCTAAAAATGGGCAGCATCTTGAAAGGGTGAATACAAAAAAGCATGAAGGAAATAAAAAAGCATGATGGAAATAAAAAAGCATGAAGGAAATAAAAAAGCATGACGGAAATTAAAAAGCATGACGGAAATAAAAAAGCATGACGGAAATTAAAAAGCATGACGGAAATGCTGCCCATTTTCATTTCCGTCGTAGTTTTTATTGTCGTCGTGCTTTTTTGTATTTGCTTTTTTGTAGTACACTGACTTGCACTTTTGGGTCACCATACATTAACAAATGTGTATTGTCTGCCCACTCAAAACTAAATTACAAGATGTTTTTTCTCTGAACATTTAAGAAGAACATCCATTTGTAATTTGTTGGGACAATTTTCTTCCCAGCATGCAGGTTTCCTACAGAGTATGCTTCTAAAAGCAGTTTAATCAGGTACAGGCAACTGCATAAGAAATTACATTTTTCAAATATAAGTTTCTTATGCAATTCTTCAAGTTAAATTATCCTTTTTGCATTTTTCAAATGGTTTTATCACTGTGTTCAACTAGAAAATGATGCAATGACAGTGATACCGTAGAGAAATTAAATACATCTTCAGGATTTCTGTACTTCTCTGGTATGACTGCTCTTGTGATGCAGTAGGTGTTCTAATTTCTTTCAGCCTTTGTTTCTTGCCTACAAGTGGGCGCGGGCAGGAACACTGATCTTAACATAGATTTGAAAAATGGATTGAAGATTTCATTTAACCTGATAGGTCAATATGAGGTCCCTAATCTCTGGTCAAGGACCTCGAATGTTACTGTTCAAACTATGTTTCATCTCTGTACCAGATACAGTAATCTATTTTACTTTTTTTCTGCTTGATGAAAGAAAATCTCTGTTCTAGTACATACTCTTTGAACGTTGTCTGCTGTGCTGACCTACACATTCAAGCTATCTATTCAAATTTAGTTTAGCAAATAGTCAAATCAATAGATAAATAACAGTGGATTGGAGAAGAAACGGTTGTATTCGCTAACCAATGGGGCGTGACTGACGGTACAAAAGGGGACATGGATAGGTGATCTGTTCCTTTGTAATGATTAAGAGAGAACCGCTGAAGGATGAGTGTAAAATAACCGTGAGTGTTTTGTTTGTTTGTATCGTCTAATTGTACTGTTTGTTATTTATTAGACAGTGTGGGGGAGTGCCCCGCCCATTTGTTTATTATTTATTTATATTATGACTTATTTGTATATATGATGGCGAAAGCCAGTATTATTTGTTATTGTTTTGTATTTATTTTTTAGAAACCTCGTGAGGATGCGTGACTGATCAGCTACTGATTATTTAACTAGCTGACAGTCACGCATCCTTATTAAACACGTGCAGACTATGGCCGAGGGGTAATAAGATAATTACTAGCTAGTTAACCCCAGAATATAAAATACCTGCAGCTTTGACTGCATGGGGAAGTGTGTTCGAGAGGCAGAACAAGACGGGTGGTAAAAGGAAAGTAAACCTTGAAGAGAAGTAAACAATTGCTACATATGCAACCAGCATACTACTTGTTTCTGTTTGTTTGTTTGGCCCTTGTGCCTTTTTGTTTGGTGTTTTGTTTTGTTAAACTCTTTTGTTTTATTATTTAAAATAAACATGCTGAGCGCCGTAGTGCTTCAGTTTTGCCCCGCCATTCCTTGTTTTGAATCTGTGTTTCTGGTCTGATGTCACCCCTGCAAAGCCATCCTGTTCACAGACAGCTAACACGATCCAGAGCTGTCGCTACAGACCAGCAAAAAACCAGACAACACTTCACCACTGTGCATGGGTAAATTTTATTTCACCACGAGCACTACAGAACTCGCTCTGGACTATTAACCAGTTTTAAATTTAAGGCGTTTTAGTTTTGGCTTTATTGTTAAAGTTTTCACGCGTGCAATACTGTCCTACAATTACTACATGATACTGTGATCATTCCACTGTGCTATGTTAATGAACCACAGCTAAGTTTTAAAACTGAGAGTTAGCAAATGCCTATCGTTAAAGTGTACTGCAGTTAGTAATCCTTTACAATTACTGATATCTTAAAATTGAAGGGCCATTGTGGCAAAGTGGTTAAGTGGATACAGGTGCAGGAGTGATGCAGTGCGTGACTAAATAGACAAAGAGAGTTATAATCCAGTTGGAAAGGGATTTCATTGTATCCAGGTCTGGTGACCAAATAATAGGACCCTGACAATACACAACAATGTGTATTGCATGGAGTAAATAACAACGGGTTGCAGTCCCAAACAATAAACACAAATATCTGCCCAACAATAATACCAACGCGGTCACCAGTCCTGGGTGTGTGCAGTGGTGCTCGTGGTGGGTGATACAGTTTATCAGTGACAGTAGTGCAGTGTTGTTCCGGCTTTGTGCTGGCCCTAGGCGACAGCTCCGGAATCGTGTTAGTCGTCTAGTAATTTAAAGGTTCAAAACTCAAACCAAAGCGAAAGAAGAGATTGAATTTCTCCTTCCCCTTTTATGCCGTCACACATGACCCCTTGGTAAACGAGTGCAACCGCCCCTCCAATCTGCAGCTGCCACGTTGTTTCCCTTCCGGGTCAATGCGCTAATGCAACAGAGTCCCACCCCCTTTCTAGCTGGCCGACTTCCCTTGAACCCTGGGAAAGAACTGTCAGGCCAGCCCATCCAGGGAACTCTGTTCTCGCAGCTTAGTGCCCTCACAGGGAGGGAGGGAGGTTTACTACCAAGAATCATTGTATTTCTGTCACAGCCATATATGAACGATACATAACTAATTTTTAGAAGGCCTTCTTTGTTGTTTTCCAAGTTGCTGCAGTGACATTGCAGATGATATAACTAGTTACTGTAAATTGGATACTGTTTTAGAAGACACATTTCATTAAGTAAACATGTAGTGGAATGTTTTTTTAAATTAAAAGTAGAAATAAACTGATATTTTTCTTTGTGAACATGCTAAGTGAATGCCAATTAAAAAACTGTCAAAATCTACTAAGGTAGCAAATCTAATACTTAATTTTGCTTAAAGGATTTCCACTATCTTATTAGAAATGTGTTTAGTACTGATCTGTACATTCTACTGTGCCAGCAGCATTTGAATAATGCTTTACATTACATTGATCTGCGTGTGATATATAACCTGTACAGTAAAATATGTGTTACTTACGCTATATAATGGTAATTAAACCACATATATGCATGCGTGTAGGTATAAACATTGCATATTTAGCGGTAGACATTAGTAACACTGAAAAACCCAAACCAAATTTGAGTACATTTTGACTCATTTTGTCTCTTTTTACCAACACACAACCAATAGTGCCATAGTTTTTAACATCTATTAATAAGGTTTGTTAATATTTATTAACAAGCTTTTCAGGCTTTTTACAAAATGATTTGTCAAACAAAAAAAAAACACGTGTACAGGATCATCCCTTCAAAAATTGCATTGATTTACTACAGCATTAATCATCACCACAGCTACTTGTCTCAGGTAAGATTAGCCTCTAGCCTACCATGATATGGCTACTATTTTTCTGGCTTGCAAGTTCGATTGTTTGAAATATCAAGAGCACAATACTGTGTATACTGCATGCTTATTGATTTGTACCGAGATCTGGTGGTATTGTGTTTAACTGTATTGCAGTTTTGATAGAGCTAGGCTGACTGAGAAATACGTCTGGGTTTGGTCTGTGGAAAAGGTAGCAACCGTATTTTGAGGGTTCAAGTCACTTTCACTAGAAAAATATTTGATAGAAACATGTAAATAAGATTCTGACAAGGGTCTGTGGAATATGTTTAAATCATCTTAGCCTAATTATTTTTAGTTAGCAATTAGTGAAATCTTCAACAAGTGTGCTATATAAAACATTTTTCAGGTATGTTAAAAGTAAGCTCATTTGCATGTCTCTACTAAAGAACATTAAGTACTTCAGGCCAAATTAATATTGTTATGTCACTTAAGCCCTAACCACTTCAAGTAAAAAGAAAAAAGTCTAAATCCTTCTTACATGGTCTACATGTGCTTCTAAAGAGGCTTTGAATCTCTTCTCTAGTTAAACATAGACACTGGTAAGGATATTATCATTAGCTACACACCAAACAGGCTCGTCATTTTAAGGAATATTTGTATTAGGGTTATAATACAAGCACAATGATTCTGTTTCTTCACATTTCTACTCATTTTAACGTAATAACACAGCTCTCATTACCGTAGCATGTCCAAATGACTTTATTTAATTATTACACTATATAGATCAGAAAGCATAGAATTCTACTAGTATTTAACAGTATTGGTTTAACAACTTTAATTCTGTCACCTATGTTGAGGTCACCTAGGTTGAATTCCATCAGATGTGGATTGGATTAACTGCTGAAGGATAGCTCAATTCCAGTTCTATTCTGACAGCGGAGGTGGATGCGGTTCCCATCACAAACAAAGACAACCTCCAGCCTTGCAGGATCCAGGAATTCACAGAATTTTCTTCACAAACTAAGTCCCATATCAGATAATGAATAGCAATAAACTTGCAAAAAAAAACATCCTGACAGTTCAACAGCAGATTTTTTAACTGAAATGTGTAGACAATAGTCTGCTTTTGCCCATCACTTTAAACATCATCAGATTGTTTATTGTTTCCCAAATTTCAGGCAAGACGGAAACAAACTTAAACATACTTGATCTAACTAATTTCCATATTATCAATAGGAATCAAACCAATTCACTGCTACTTGAATAGGTTCATCCTACTGCCCCCAAAACATTTGGCCTTTTCACAAAAAGTGCTTTTTTTAATGTAACTAAACCCTTGTAAGATCTACATGTTTTTGGAACATATTATAGTTATTGCAATGGTTGCTGTTTAAAAAATGAAAAAGAGGGATGTCTTCAAATATGTCTATCTCCTTAAAAATAGATAATTGAATGTTAGTGCTTGAATTGAAAAAAATAACTTTTCTAGAAGGATTAATAAACCTAATTGCAACTGCAAATAATGCATGATTCATGCAGACTTGTGAGTCTGCAAAACCTAATTACTTGTAGGCTAAAGTTATACTTTATGGATATAAAAATATGTACAAACTGCATTATACATGTATGTCATTATATATATATATATATATATATATATATATATATATATATATATATATATATATATATATATATAATGTTTTTGAAATTATACATTTCCGTCAACATTTTGTTAAGAATTTGTTATGAACTGAAACTTGTGGAATATGGTTTACCAATAATGCAGTTATTAAAACTAATGTTAATCGCCACTAAAGATGTGTACTACATCTTTAAAGATTAATACAATCTATTAATGAACTGACAGATCCTTCAGCAGTAAATCGTAATTGCAGGTTGATGGTCATGTAGATGCAGCCAAATTATTAACTGTGTTTTCTATTTTGACAAATCATTCTCAGAAAAAAAATCTGTTTGAGAGTTTGTAAACATAATGTTATTTTTGTTTATATTCCAGAAGAGCCACTTAAACTGATGCTTAACCCTGCCCATTGAAATACAAAAATGCTTAGTGATGTTTAGTACGCTAACAAAGTTGTGAAATCCCACTAAATCTTTCTGTCAAATATCAGACAAGCATGGGACTGCAATTACATATCACAATGCCTCTTTCTTGCTTCACAGCTCAGCCTTCCTTTTCAACACTGAAAGACAGAATGGACTGGGGAAAGGATTAGCCAAGGAATGACCTGCATTTTAACACAAAGGCCCAAGTGTGGAAAAATGGCACCCCACAACACCCATTCTTCGCAACCACTAAAACATAGAAATAAAAATGACCTTTTTAAAAAACTTCCCACATCCATGAACAAGTGTTGATTGTTCTTATCCTGCTCAGGCTGCCCACTGCCTAACAATTAATTTGAACTTCTCTACAGAACCAAAAATATGTTTCTTTGGTTGCTGGTTTTTTTGTTTTTTAAATATAGTTTCCTTTTGGAATGTCTCCATGTCTTTCAGTTATTTATTAGAACCTATGCAAAAACAAGACACAAATGAAAACTGACAAACTAACAACTATAACATGTTTAAATTATTTCAACTCTTACATGAAAACAACCAAAAATAAATGATATATATATATATAAACTAGTCATATGATCTTTTATGCTATGACTTTTTAAAATATGGCCCAAGTTCATTTTCAAATCAAGGCCTACCAACTGCAGTATCAAACTACTGTCATTCAATCTGTTTTTTTTTGTTTTTTTTTGCTTATTGTTTTCTTGTAATAATTTAAAATTGAGTATGCATTTAAAGACAACAGTGGTGCTAAATGTAGTTTAATGTCAATTTTGTATTTGATTTTTCAAGCAAACTGTCAGCAACATTTTATAACAGGGAAATGCAATAATATAATAACCAATCTCATTAGAAAGGCCAAACAATTCAATATTATTGCAATCATCAGATCAATCATGCAGAACAATGCAAATGTTTGTGTATTGATATGCATTAAAAAAAAAGCATTGCGTCCCAAATTATTTTAAGCTACAATTGCAAGATTATGCAGACAATGGCAGCAGTGTGGAGTAGTAGTTAGGGCTCTGGACTCTTGACCAGAGGGTTGCTGGTTCAATCCCAGGTGGGGGACACTACTGCTGTACCCTTGAGCAAGGTACTTTACCTAGATTGCTCCAGTAAAAAAACAACTGTATAAATGGATAACTATGTAAAAAAAAAAAGAGACAATTGTAAGTCGCCCTGGATAAGGGCGTCTGATAATAAATAATAATAATTCATAAAAATCGACAACAGTGTAGCACCTTTTACTCTTGTACTTTATTAGATATGCGAGTACAAACGTCTATATTTTATTATGGTCAGATCATGTTCAGTGTAATTTCAACACACATATTTTAGACGTTTGTTCCATATATATATATATATATATATATATATATATATATATATATATATATATATATATATATATATATATATATCCAAGCAATTTAGGTGTTGATGCTGCTCTGTTTAGGATAGCTTATCAGATCATTTTCTTTAGATCATTGTGCTTGAAAGAATAATATATTACACGTGTTAACATTATTATCTGCAGAAACATTAGATTTTCCAACACGTCAGTTTTGGGGAAATACGTCTATAATAAAATCAAAATGATTTCACTTTGACCTCAGCGTTGCCCTTTGGTAGGACTCTAGTGCCATCTATTGAAGAATACCTTGATAAATAAATTGCACAGGATTAACTTTATAATAAGATTCTCGGTTACATTTGCACCCACTAAGCTAATCACAGTTCCCCATGTTACTGCCGATTCGATTTGTTATGCAATCAATCATTGTTATCCTGTGATGTTTGTTTTTAATGAAATTAAAAGATTTGATTGATGTTACAGTCGTGCACTGTTTGCAATAGTTTACCAAAATACATCAATTAAGATGTGTTTTGTTGTCACCAAAAAAAGATTGTTGTTAGAGAAACTGTATAGTTATTTGTTTGAATAGCGTTCTTATTGTGTACTCACCCTACACCCAGAATTATTTATTCGTATGATTTACTTTAGAAATTGTATAAACAGACGTGCAGCACAGGACATGCATTTTGCCTGGTAACGCTCATCCTGTCACAACTGCCGTGATTTTGCATAACTGTCTGTAGCACAATTTTCAAACAAACATAAACAGAGCCAAAAGCGTTGTATAATTAAACAAGGATTACCTTCTTTAAGGAACTGTGAGTGGATCACAAAAATAACGAAACAGCAGATTGCCGCTCCAGCTAAAACCCACACAGCTTTCAGGAGCTGCATCGTGGTGTGAAGCGCAATTAAAAAAAAAAAAAAAATCAAGTGATCTTCAAAGTATGCATGAAGACTCCATTCTTTTCAGAGTTGAGTTGAGTTGGTCCTCCCCCACCCCCGAAAAAAAGACCAAAAAAAAGGCCAGTTATCTCCGAATCCTTTTGTCCGTCTACGAAGTTAAAATGAAAAATAAAAATGATGAATCCATTAATGTCGTTTATGTTCATCATATGTTGCCCAATTTGTGATGAATGTTATAAAATCGCTGTCCAGTAAAATGTTTTCAGTCTTATCTGGCAGAATTAAAATCTGAAGCTGAAAGCATCTCATCGCATTTCCGTAGTTTTCCAACTGTTTTTCTGCCTTCCTGTCAGTTTGTTTGTTATTGTTTCCTCTTTCTCACTTAATTGACGTATTGAAGCAGCTCACAGCACTTTAAATTCACAGAGCTCAGGTATTTCTTCAATATATACTGCATTACATATCATTAGGGGTGATAAGATGAGACTTCTTTCACCATGCCCCTCAGCAGCAGTTCCTAAATTAGTTTTGTCTGCTGTTTTCCGCATGAGAATGTCTTTTGAAAAACAACTGCATTCCATACATGCTCCAGTTTCAGTCAGTTCCCCTTAGTTTCTTGCACATCGCAGTCAGTGTGCTCTGCAGCACCTGCTCCATTGTATTAAACGCTTCCTCGGATCTTCTTGTGCTACTGGTATTAATTGGAGACATGACAAAAATGCATATCAGGCAGGATTTCGTGGCGTTATTTCAGATCCGCGGTTGATCAAATTCAAATCCGTTGTTGGAGCTTTTCTAATTTACTCTCCAACAGTAATTAATGCTCAGTTTCTTGCAGGCTGATCTGTCCCTGATTTCTTGCTCTTTGCCAGCTTCCCAGGCTTGCCCCTGTTATTTAAACGCAGCCGATCCAAGCCTGACTTTCGCTCCACTCTCAAGCTGACGTCACAGAAATGCGTAGTCCTTCAAGCATTCCCAGACATCACTTGATGCGATTGCCCACTACTGACTTTATCCAGTGTCACATTGTTTAAAATAATTATACATGAATATATTTAAATATTTTCACATAACAAGCAAATCATTGCAAAAGAAGCGGCAATTGAGTGGGTTTGTGAGCATCTGAGCCAACACTACTAAGTTAATGATACAGCCATGATCAGTGTTCTCTACATGCGATTCAAAATTCCAATATTTTACGTATTGGAAATGATAGTAGCAATCTATTACTGTTCAAAAACAGGAGCGTACAAATACGTCCTTGATTAAAGACAGTAGTGTACGTGATTACAGGAAAGAATATATATATATATATATATATATATATATATATATATATATATATATATATATATATATATATATATATATATATATATATATATCTTAGAAACGTTTTGTTTTTTGACAAACGCCTCTCAATGTTAGAATATATGTTTTATTTTTTGTTTTGCTAAAAACATGCTACTTCATTTGTTTTCATACTGAGTGCGAGTTAAATGGCAAATGTTATGTTTTCTTGTCTCATTTAATACGGTGCTCTGTGTGGCTGATATTGAGTGATTGGTGGTGATATTTAGACGGAAAGATACTTTAAAGAAAACGCAGTTAAAGAAAAAGTTAAGTGTATTACTTGCGCATTTTTGCTTATCTTTAAGCGTAAGTACAATTAATGTTAAAATTCTATGAACACAATTGAACTATTTTAGACAGAATTGGTAATCTGCGGTGTTACCAGTGTGACCAAGTACTCTCACATCTGTATACAGGACAGTGTACTTGTCGTGTACTTATACCCCCTCTAAAATACCTATCGTTTACCCACCTACAGTTATTGCGTCGACTCCTTAGGCCATAGCAATGAGCGCATGTAATTAAAATAAAACATTTACTTTCAAAATACATTGATGCAATACAGTTCATCATCTTGTCAATTAACAACACTACATGCGGTCATTAGAGCGTTACTACAATGAGCCGGTTAGCTTACTGCTGATATTTCCCCAGCTAAACTGAAGCTCTAGCGCCGCCAATAGATTTCATTATGAATAGCAACTCTTAAGAAATCAATTTAAACAAGTTTTGCACAGCAATATAAATTAAAAAATGAAGTTGGTAAAACAAAAATGCTTAATTCCTCCCCATAACCTTCCAGAAAAGGGGGATTCATCAAAGCATACATCAAGGGATATTAACAAATAAACACAATTACTAATTTACCAAACATTTACCTAAAGCAATTTTATAATTATAGCATGCGACTTTGAGTGATCGTGAATATTAATGTCCAAGTACTGGGGTCGTGGATGAAAGATCAATCCCGTGAATCTGACAAAGGTAGCACGATTCTTAACAAAAGGTTACTATATACTCTACCTTATTGTTGTAGATGGAGGAGGGGGTCGTCATCACCTTTTGTAATGAACTGATCCCCCTTCAAGACACATGCTACATTATCATGTAATTATAATAGGAAGCAAACCAAATATCAAAAATTCTTCTTATTAAAATGTCTATGAATTGTATCTATAGACCACGTCCCGGTTTATGCATATTTATATTATCCAAAATAAAGATCATTCATATATTTCGATTTTTGGCCCGAAGCATTTGCGTTAGCCTAAGCCTAATTGAGAGTCTCATTTCTGCTCTGCCAGCCGAGATCATCTCACAACTAATGACTTGCACTGGCGCAAAATACATAACTAAACAACATGCTTGCAAATACTTTCTGTGATTTATAACATACACTCAGATGGTATCCACATCCGTTAGACCAGGTTCACTATATTTTCTTCTCATTAACTTTGGAAACCGAGCATATGATCTATTAAAACACTGCTGGCATGGCAAAAATGTGATAGTAAAATACATACAGTAGTTAAATGTTCATAATATGTATGAATTATGTGCACATGTCATGTACTACATACTGTAAATTAATAATGACCCGCATACAAAAAAAAAAGTAAACTAGTTTAATATAAAAAATGTAAATGAAAATGATTATTTGACCAAATTCAGGCAACAGTACATAGAATTACTTAAGCTACTTGTACTTGAAGGTAGGTATCAAAGCTAACACTTGTTCCCAGTTAGGACTTTGAGTGTAGTTTGTTTCATCAATATTCTGTGGTGTTTGTGTAATAATGTAAGTATGCACAATTAGTTCCATTAATATTGTAATGTGATTGTATTTAAGTTGTGGTCTTACACTATTACAAAAACTGAACAATTGTTAAATTACAAAACAAATTTAATGCTATTGATGTCAAATGAATATTTATCTTACCTTGTGCACAATATAAGCCACGGTTCAGTCATATATTATAGGTGACCCTTTGCGGGAGCTGTCACTTCAGCACCACGCACAAACCGAACGCCTTCTGAGCAAATTTCTACTGCTTAATATTACCATGTAACAACTACAATGGAGATATCAAGGAAGATTTTCTTTTTCTATTCATCAGTTTCCTCCCATCCCTCCGGATCAAAGGCTAGAATTAAATAAAGCACTACAAATCATGTAATAAGAAACATTTTGAATTATACTTCGGGGAAATACATGTGTTGCAGTATTAATGAAACACAAAAGCCCTAGCCAAAGACAAAGAGGAAGAGTGCATACGTTGCTGTGAAAAGTCCCTGAGCCCATTTCAGACTAAGACTAAAAACTGAATTTTGATAGGCCATATTCACAAATGTTTAACTCTTCAGTTAATCAACTATTATTATTCTTGGGCGTCTGCTAAGAAATAAATAATAATAATAATAATAATAATATAGACCCATTTTCTGCTTTGGCCTTTCCTATTGTAGAATCAATGACCTGATTTGCAAATAATGTTGTACAGTAACACAGTTAGGTATAAACTTGGTTTCTACTTATTTTCAAGAAAATCCATAAATAGCAGGAACAGTGCAAATGCTATGATAACACCTGAATACCATTTTAGTTTAAAGCCTGTTTCGATATCAAAGATATAACTATGGTCGTATATCCAACCACTTAAATTGTTTTCTGGTGGCCTATACCCTTATCTGACATGTCTGAAATAAAATGTTATGCATGTTGTTTTGTTTTACTTCTGCAGTGATTTATGTAAAGTAGGTCCTATTGTCTTTTTTTTTAATAAACTACAGTTTAATACATTGCAACACTAAGACTTTAACAGTTTAATGAATATCAAACTTAATTTATGTCCTCAAAATAAACTTTATTACAATAAAACAATTTAAAAAATGAACAGATTCTAACATTTATATCACACATATATAATCTTAACTGTTTTCCACCCTTTGTCAGATAATAAACAATATTATCAGCTACAATGGCAGCAATGGTCAACAGCCTCTGCATTGCAGATGACTGAATGACAGACAAAGAGGAAGGAAGTGACGAATTGTTGCAATTTGTTGTTTTTTTTTCTGGCAAGCCTTGAATATGCTGTACTTTATTATTCTTGCCACATGCTTTAGTACTAAGCTAAAATCTTTCTAAAAATATATATATATATATATATCTGTGATTGCCTCACGTAGCGATCAATTTCAGCCCTCCCCATCTATTAACTCGTTTCCATTGACAGCCCACTCGAGTGGACTCGAGTGCACTCGAATTGGTCTGAATTCTCCCAGAACTTGAGTTGGGCAGGACGTGCATTCACTGCAGACGGTATTACAGTCAAATTGTCAATGATTTAAAAGATAAATCCATCTAGATATTCTTTCGCGTGTGGTTAATGCAGTGCATATACCTCTGGCAGACTGGTATGCAGAACAGGGAAAGAAGTGCTGGACAATGGAAACAATGTGTTAGATGTCAAAGTGGATATGAGAATGGCAGTGATGAAGCCAATTTGCTTGAAAACATTAAACTTAGACTGGACATTTCCATCAAAGGATTTAAAAAATCTGGAATTGATCTGATGCGATCAGAAACCCAGGAGGCACTGTAAACTGAGCCTGTTACTGTAGTAGGCCTGTTCTTTTTATGTTAAGCATTTTGTCTGGTCCATGAACAAAACAAAACGTTAAAATAAATTAGTTCTGCACCGTAGTGATGTAATTTCCTCCCAGCCCAAATTCAGACTTTAGAATTCAGGTCACCCCGAGGAGTGAAATCAGACCAGAGAATTCGGGGTCCCATCTGAATTGGGAGCCATCTCGAGTAATTTAAAAACATGGTCGAGTGGAGTGCAGGATGCGCCCAATAGCCTGGAGGTCGCCGGTTCGAGTCCTTTGCAGTTAAAAAAAAAATACACTTTTTCTTCCTGTCTAACACGTTGCAGCTCCCTGAGCCTGTGCTCCACTCATGTATACGCTACGCGCTGCCCCGTTGTGTGACTGCACGCGGTCCAGGACCAGGTTATCGCTGCGCTGCACCCTAGTGCAGCACCATGCGCTCCCCTGTACTGCTCTCCTGATTGCCTACCGAGTCTGTGTATCCACCCTGGTGTATGCTAAGCACTACCCCGGGTTGTGTTCACTATACGCGCTTAAGGCTAGGTGCCTCTCGGTGCTTTGGCGCCCTCGGTGCTTAGATGCTCCATACCTCGGTGCTTAGCGCCCCAGCATGTCAGTAACACCTGCACTTGGTGCCCCAGTACTGTATTCTACCTCACTCAGTGTCCTCGGTGCTTCTGCACTCTTGGTGCCTGAGTGCTTCAATACACAGGTCTACACCCTCTGGCGTTTAAACAACACCCTTGGGGTCATGCAGACATCAAGCATGGCTAAATTCCACGCTTGCACGACCTGCACAACATCCCCTGCTAGCACGGCTGTGCCGTATGCGCCATTGGGAGCCCCTGGCCTGGCAGCAGGCTCAAGCCCTTGCTCTGGCCCCAGCTCAGCCGATAACGCCGGCCCTGGAGGACTTCACCCCAGGAAGGGGCCTATCAGCAGCTCTGATATAAAGAGCTCAGTGAAAACCTGCCAATATCCCATAAGTAATATTTTAGTGGTTGTCTTCTCTTTCAGGGAACCAGGGTTACGGTAAGCAACCAAACGTTATATATACAGTACTGTGCAAAAATTTTAGGCAGTTGTGAAAAAATGCTGTAAAGTAAGAATGCTTTCAAAAATAGACATGTTAATAGATTATATTTATCAATTAACTAAATGCAAAGTGAGTGAACAGAAGAAAAATCTAAATCAAATCCATATTTGGTGTGACAACCCTTTGCCTTCAAAACAGCATCAATTCTTCTAGGTACACTTGCACAAAGTCAGGGATTTTGTAGGCATATAGTCAGGTGTATGATTAAACAATTATACCAAACAGGTGCTAATGATCATCAATTCAATATGTAGGTTGATACACAATCATTAACTGAATCAGAAACAGCTGTGTAGGAGGAATAAAACTGGGTGAGGAACAGCCAAACTCAACTAACAAGGTGAGGTTGCTGAAGACAGTTTACTGTCAAAAGTCATACACCATGGCAAGACTGAGCACAGCAACAAGACACAAGGTAGTTATACTGCATCAGCAAGGTCTCGCCCAGGCAGAAATTTCAAGGCAGACAGGGTTTCCAGATGTGCTGTCCAAGCTCTTTGAAGAAGCACAAAGAAACGGGCAACGTTGAGGACTGTAGACGCAGTGGTCGGCCAAGGAAACTTACTGCAGCAGATGAAAGACACATCATGCTTACTTCCCTTCGCAATCGGAAGATGTCCAGCAGTGCCATCAGCTCAGAACTGGCAGAAAACAGTGGGACCCTGGTACACCCATCTACTGTCCGGAGAAGTCTGGTCAGAAGTGGCCTTCATGGAAGACTTGCGGCCAAAAAGCCATACCTCCGACGTGGAAACAAGGCCAAGCGACTCAACTATGCACGAAAACACAGGAACTGGGGTGCAGAAAAATGGCAGCAGGTGCTCTGGACTGATGAGTCAAAATTTGAAATATTTGGCTGTAGCAGAAGGCAGTTTGTTCGCCGAAGGGCTGGACAGCGTACACGAATGAGTGTCTGCAGGCAACAGTGAAGCATGGTGGAGGTTCCTTGCAAGTTTGGGGCTGCATTTCTGCAAATGGAGTTGGGAATTTGGTCAGAATTAATGGTCTCCTCAATGCTGAGAAGTACAGGCAGATACTTATCCATCATGCAATACCATCAGGGAGGCATCTGATTGGCCCCAAATTTATTCTGCAGCATGACAACGACCCCAAACATACAGCGAAAGTGATTAAGAACTATCTTCATAGTAAAGAAGAACAAGGAATCCTGGAAGTGATGGTATGGCCCCCACAGAGCCCTGATCTCAACATCATCGAGTCTGTCTGGGATTACATGAAGAGAGAGAAGCAACTGAGGCTGCCCAAATCCACAGAAGAACTGTGGTTAGTTCTCCAAGATGTCTGGGCCAACCTACCTGCCGAAGTTCCTTCAAAAACTGTGTGCAAGTGTACCTAGAAGAATTGATGCTTGATGCTGTTTTGAAGGCAAAGGGTGGTCACACCAAATATGGATTTGATTTAGATTTTTCTTCTGTTCACTCACTTTGCATTTAGTTAATTGATAAATATAATCTATTAACATGTCTATTTTTGAAAGCATTCTTACTTTACAGCATTTTTTCACAACTGCCTAAAACTTTTGCACAGTACTGTATATTGTTCATGGTCACATATATTGTACAGGTTTACAGTGGTACATTTTTTTGGGGGGTTCTTTTATAAGAAGTATTTAACAGGATGAATGCCCAAGTGAGCAGCCTTTACTATCTTGGGAAAACCTTAGTAATCATGAGGGCAAAGTCAGGCACATACTGCATATTGCAAAAAAACTCCCCTTAGTTGTGTCCCAGTTTACTGTGTCACTCTTCTTATTCAACCCTTATTAATAAACTGAACCTAAGCCATTCTTAGAGCAAAGTCTTTTTAATGCACAACTGCACATCGCTCTTAGATAGATAGTTAAGTGAATTATTGTCATATGTTGCTTTAATGTACATCTATGTGTGGGTGTGTTCACACTCCAAGTGCCCTAAAATCTCACTGGAATAAATTAGCACATGTCTACATACGAATGAGACTACATCTTATCCACAACGTGCCGTATCACCTCAGATTAACTGCTTACTAAATAACATGCTCACCTTGGTGAAATGACCTTTAATGAACCTGTCCTGAGGGAAATTATTTAGGGCAAAAGTAAATTATTTTACATTGTATAAGGACTACCTATGGAGACAGGCACTTAGGGAAATTTAACAGGATAATGAGACCTGGTCAGTAGATTATGCTAAATAAATAGTATGTCAATGATAGTCCAGTCACATACTCAATGTCCATTTCATCCTATTAATTCTCTCAAATCATTTTTCACAAGTCTGTGTTAAGATGCACCATCACCAACTTCTATAAAGACACGATGGCTTTAAATAAAGTGTAAGAAGCTTCAAGTGTAATTTTATTTATTTTTCACTTTTTGCTTGCCTTTATGAGGTTTGCAATTATGGTAATACAATGGATAAGGGTGTCTTCTAAGAAATAAATAACTAAATCATATGAGTGGTTCTGGGTTCTGTTTATCCCATATTATTATTATTATTATTATTATTATTATTATTATTATTAATAATAATAATAATAATAATAATAATAATAATAATAATAATAAATGTATTATTATTTATTCAAAATTCAAATGACCTAATTAATATTAGAAAATTGTTCAGAGATTTCCTTTAACCTGATTGGTAAATATGAGGCCCCGAATCTCTGGTAAAGGACCTTGAATCTCCAAATCAATCTGCCGGAAAATACATAAATACATTAATTTATGTATTTTACCTTTTTTTCTGCTTGATTAAAGAAAATCTCTGTTCTAGTAGATGCTCTCTGTCAATGTAGACTGAGTCTGCATCCTTGCTGTCCTGCACGTTCATTCTATCTATTTAAATTTTGTATAGCAAATGCCTTTAGTTATAGTATAATTTTGAGTGAGGTTACGTCACAAACGGGACCTCCGCTGCTGAAGTCTTGTGAACAGATGGTACGGCTTTTGAACTTGTTGCCATGCAAAAAAATAACTTTGTTTTTAATCTATTTGCTCAGCTTTACCCACCCTTTTTAGCCGTACCATGTTCTGGCTGCAAACTTTCAATAGTGTCAATAATGTACATGATATGTGCATGCTACAGGTATGTCATATTCTCATGACACTAGAGAGAGAATTTTGAGTTTCTAAACTGCATGTAAATTAAGCCAAATGGTTGTTCAATGTCAGGCAGTTAGGATCTCCAGACAAGCTGAAATCCAGGTAAAGGCAGCTATAGAGTAAAATGATAACTCAATACTTGAGCAACACGACCCAGAACCACCCACTAGGATTGAACATAAAAAACACAAGGGAATGTTGAACAAATAAATAAATTGATATTTGAAACTACTTGCTCTTTAAGCATAAGGTCGTTCAAAGTCTCTAAATAATTTTGTTGTTCATATATATGGGGGAAGTAAGGTTATTCATTCTTGCAGCACACTGACCTGTGAAGTAAGTCTTTAATATGATAAAGGTTGGAACACAAAAAGATTATTAGAAACAACATGCAATATAAAACCACCCATTGAGAAGGGAAGTGGATGGTTTGGGAAGAATCAGTGAGAAGAATAAGTGAGAGAGGATTTTTTTTAATGAAAAAAAGAGATCATTTTTGAAATAAAACAGTAAACATGGAAGAAAAGCTTAAGAACCTTTACAGTCCCAAACCAATTTGTCATGAATAAATGAAAAAAAATAACAATTCTATAAATCCTTCACACTCCCTTTTCTCAATGTTGGAGTTTCTATATAGAAAGTACTAAAATATACAGTAATAAACTTATTTTAAAGGTTACATTTTTAAGAGCGTCAGCCTCATTTCTATTCAAAGTAACCTTGAAGTACCTCACTGAATTTTATACACATTACATCAGGCTAAAACAAACAAGCACGATTTTTAGATATGCTGCTATTCCGAATCTGGTAGAGGAATTCGGTGTCAGCAAATAGTGTAACATAACTTATGGTTTGTAAGACATAAAAGTTATTGACTCTCAAACCAATGCAAAAACAATAACTGCACTGTGAATTGCATTACATTTGAGAGCAATAATTCTAGCCAATCATTTCAGCTTAGCTTGTGAAAACAATATCAAGTTTTTTTTTCAGGCTGATAAATCAAACTTTTTTTTCAAGAAAATGCTTTTTTTAAAAAAAAAATACGCATTCTCGCCGATACCCTTGCTCCGGGCTTTCCAAGAGAAAGTTCGGAGAGAAGAGGTGACAGTTTTCCTGGTGGCCCCCAGATGGCCCAGGAGAATCTGGTTCGCCTGCCTTTGTCAGCTACTGCAATGCCAGCCCTGGGAGATCCCGCTGCGCATGGATCTCTTCAGTCAAGCAAGAGGCACTCTCTGGCACCCAGAACCGGCCAGACTCCAACTGGGGGTCTGGCCCCTGAATGGGACAGTCAGTACTCTGCAGAATGCTAGGGCATCCTCCACGAGGGCACTGTATGCATATATGTGGAAATATTTTCAAAACTGGTGTATGACAAGAGGTCATGACCCCATTTATTGCCCTATAGCAACTATCGTACAGTTTCTGCAAGATCTGTTAGAGGAGGGCAGGTACCCCTCTACGCTGAAAGTGTACCTGGCAGCTATATCTGCATACCATGTCCCCATTGACTCAGTTTCCCTGGGCGCTCATATTCTGGCGACCCGTTTTCTAAAAGGTCCTCCTAGAAAGGACGCCCTCCCCGAGTGGAGTCTGGATGTGATATAGGAGGCTCTTACTAAGGCCCTGTTTGAGCCTATACATTCCATAGAGTTGAAATATCTCTCTATGAAGACAGCCTTTTTGCTAGCCATCACCTCCGATAAGCGGGTTAGTGAGCTACAGGCTCTGTCAGTGCACAGTGCCTGTATGCGTATTTGGGATGATGGAAACATCGTTGCGCACGACCCCCACTTTCCTCCCTAAGGTGGTTACGGCTTTCCACTTGAACCAGCCAGTGGATCTAGAGGCTTTCCACCCCCCTCCTTTTGCTTCGGAGGAGGATCGGAGATTGAATTTCCTCTGCCTGGTACAGCTATGTGGACAGGACGAGAGCGCTGCTGACCAGCTGTTCATCTGTCATGGTGAAAAGGACCCTGGGTAAAGCCCTCTCAAAAAGCAGCTGTCCCACTGGATTGTGGACACAGTTTCAACTGCATATACTGCTGCCGGCCTACCCCCACCTGAGATAGTGGCTGCACATTTGACTAGAGGAGTGGCTACATCATGAGTCCTCTTTAGAGGTGCCTCATTGACTAATATTTGTACTGTGGCTAGCTGGGCTACTCCTCATACATTCACCAGCTTCTACCAACTTAATGTGGTAGATCCCTCTATGCCTTTATTAGGCACAAGGGTCCTTGAGGTTGCACTCTCACATCACCAACACTAGCTGGCGGTAGCAAGTTGTCCCTCATATGCTGTCCGCTCATACTCTCGTGATCGTCTTCGAATTGAAAGGGAACGATAGGTTACGGATGTAACCCTGGTTCCCTAAAGACGACCACCAAACCTTGCAAGGTCGCATCACTTGCATTCGCGGGTTCGATGCAAAAGAGAATGAGTTCTATTTATTACTTCGGTGAGGCGGGACCGAGGACGTCACTCCATGGAGGGGCCTATCTGCAGCGTTGATATAAAATGCTTAGTGAATACCTGACTTGTGGCAGGCATATCCCAAAAGTATTGGTTGGTGGTCATCTTCTCTTTCAGGGAACCGGGGTTACTTCCGTAATCGTTTTGTATGCAAGAATGTCTCTATGTTACAAAAAATAATTGGGAAAAATTTGTTTGTCAAAATGTAAAACATTGGAAGGCATTTTTATTTTTGAAGAACTTGGACCTGTATATGCCACGGTTTATTGTTGGTTTGCTGATTTGAGATACAAAATGAACACCTTTAGTGAGGCACTGACGGCAAAAACATGAACGACACTGAACAAAGGTCCACTTTTTTCCATTCAATTAAAGGGGTGACTCCTGGTTATTCAACTTATTCAACTCATTTTCAGCACATCCATGAAATTCATCTGGGAGCTTGCAACTGACACAAGTTATAAAATACTTACTGTTTCAGTAAAGGAACCAACAGTATACTAAACTACTTCAAAGACTTTTGAGCATATTATAGCATCAGTATGCTTAATTAGCATATTACACCATGGGTAGGAACTACTTACAGGCTTTCAGTTAATAAACATTATTTGTAACATACATTTTAATAAACAATAATAATAATAATAATAATAATAATAATAATAATAATAATAATAATAATAATAATAATAATGTCCTCCATAATGCATTTCTTTCTATTATTGTATTAATACATGGGGGTGGGGTAGGGTATTTTTAAGTTACCATATTTTAATGTGTTTTTCATCATGTATTGCACACTGCAAATAGACTTGGTGGCAACACTGTTGAAAATTACATCACCTTGGTATCATGACTGCCACACTCCATAGGTTTCTAACTTGGAACTTTCCATTTGAATTTCTCTACAAAATTTGCAAGCATCTGATAAGCAGATGAAACAGCACCATATCACATTCCCCTCATCAGAAACTCATCAAAGCAAGTCCACTAGTCCGCTCAGATCCTCAACTTCAAAATATAAACTGTGCAGAAAAAGATTTATTGAAGGTGTTCCTGGTCATCACTATCATAATACACAGCTAAATCAGTTGTATCCCCAGGCACAGAACAGCCTCAGTCACCAGTTCTTTGTACTGTAGATGCATCAGGTGCTTCAGCACAAAATAATTCTTCTTCGCTGCAGGCTATAGAGTTGTTGCAAAGGATGTTTATTTCTCTGTCACAGAATCTCTCCACTTTATCATACTGTACTGGCTGCCTTGTCTTTTAATTTATAATTTTGAGCTCACTAAGAAGGTATTATTGGTTGAAATCTTGCCAGAACTGCATAACAAATACTAGTTTGTTCTTCCATACAGAGCCTGCTTGTCCATTGGCATACATGTCTGCAAATAAACTAGACATGGCTGACAAATTTAAATTGTTTATTGCATTGTAATCGTACATATAGAAAAATATAAACGTGTTTCCTCTCTACTAACCTGAAACCAAAAGAAGAATTACATTAATGCAATATGGTTGCTATATAAGATCAAGGTCAAGGGTAAATACACCAGCCAATGAGCCAACCACAAATGATATCTAAGATATCAAGTGCTGAACGATTTCAAACTATCACCAAATATATACACACATCTTTTTTTTTACTTTCTTATCTTATTTCGTCAAGCCATTCTTTAAAAATATAAAGTATTGCAATAAATTACAGTACAATGGAGGCCAGTATTTATTTTATTTGTGTATATTTAAGGAGGCTGCCCCTTAAAATCAAGTCAATAGGTGTATCCTGTCAAAAACAAAAGAAACATGCAAAAGTTAGCTCAGGACAGTAGCAAGTCATTTTCACAGGGGAAGACACTCGAGTCCCTACAGCTAAAACTATCTGTCGGGAATTTAAGTAAAATTCCATAAAAGTCAATGACTGTTACAAATAAAAATAATAAAAACGGTGTTGTTCCTTTATAAAACGATAAAATGTTCAATGTATCTACCTTTTTAGGAAGGTTTACAACAAACTTGTCTATGGCCTGAAAATTGTTATGAAAGTGGAAATCATACAGGTCTGCTTTGAAGGAAGACTGCAGGTGCGATATCAGCATTAATCTGTGTGGCCTTTTATGCAATATACAGATACAGCAGACCTTGACAAAAAACACATGTGCACATATAACACTTATCATTGCCACCCCATAAACACTTTAAAACAACAATCCAGCTTTAACTTTCATTTTCAGGTATTGCTATTGTACTATCCCAACACTTTCTTAAAAGAATATAAAGGTAAGATATTACAACAATTTAAAAAATGAGGGCTTTGTCTGGCCTATTATGTTTTAAGGCACTGGTTAATTGCTGTTCAATTAAATGATAATGTTAATACCTTAAGGCAGTGGTTAATAACCTTTTTCAATGTAGGGACCACCTTGGAGTTTGCATTTTTCCCCACAGACCACTTGCCACGCATTTTTTCACAACCGCATTTTGAAACAAATTTGTATGTGTATATGTATAAGTACATGTAGAAAGTAAAGTATTTATATAACTTAATGAGATTCCTGGGCTTGCATCGTCGCTACCAGGTCAGCAAGGAATGTTGTCATTTGCACATTGAAAGTTGCTGATGGAAAAGTTCCTGTTTCCTTTGTTTGACATTTTCACATTCTGAATGCTTTGTAGATAACTGGTGTCTCAATTTTGCAGGTTCAAGAGTTTTGTTTGACAAACCCTCTTAACAAATATTAAGACACTGTACTTGGGTCGTCCACAGATCCAGTAAATATAAATACCAGTGCTGGTCCCCACAACCGTTACCTCGTGTAGCTAATTAATCTATCCATTTCTAACGCAACTTATTATTCACCAACTTCGTTCAATGTACATATAAAAAACACACCGGAATACGAAGACGAGGTGGGTGGGAAGCAATTTGAAAAATTTAAAAATGATTGGAGAGTGTACAGGATGTTACTTACTAAATTCTTGTGACTTTACACATTATTTCCAGAAGTAGTGTTAGTAGAATTTCCTTTTGGCATATAGTCTTGTAAGATAATAAACCTAGTTGAATAAACCTGTATAATAACATGGAACTGAATTTGATCATTCACAAGTCAAGCTACAAATATAGCCTCTTTTTGTTTCACATGAACTCTGTTACTATATGCAGCTAACCTCCAAAAACATTTGGAAATAATATTAGGTATATTCCTATATCCCTGGCAAAACTGTAACACATATTTTGTATTGTTGAAAATTAAAAGTACTAAAACTGTGGTTTAAATGTTTTTTGGGTTTTTTTTGTATTTTTTTTATTTCATCATTCCAACAGAGTTAGGAATATTCAATGCAGTGCACTACTTTTATGCAGAGTGAAAAGGCTGGGAAAGCCAGAATATGTTTTTTTTTTTTCCTGAACACTGAACAAGCAGTACAATGAGCACAGATTAGAAAGATGTGCATTTATGTTAAAGTAATGCTGGCTAAAAAAACAAACGTCTCTAATTGACAAGACAAATGTGTCTTCATAAAAGTATAAGTTATTTAATTAGTATTTGTTTTAGATAAGAAAGCTGTTTCAGTTAATGGTGGTTTTGAAGACAATGCTTGGTATTGGATCAAAGGTAGCTGCAATATAATATATATTAATTTACAAACACACCCGTAATAAAAGAAAACAGATGGAGGGGAAAAATGCAGGCTGCATACATATCATCTTATAATTATATATCACGTGGTTAAAGCTGTTTGATGTGTTGCTTATTAATAGTAGTAACACAATGTGTGATTGTGTCGAAATGGGTTTTTGCAAGAATTCCGTAACCAAATTTTGGGAGTTGTTTGCAGACCACCTGGAGTTTACTCACGGACCACAGGTTGGGAACCAATGCCTTAAGGTAACAGATCAGGTACATAATTATAGATTTTACAGAGAAAAAAAAATCAGCAAACTGAGTGTGTAAGGTAGGCTAAGGCTGTCCTTTGTAATACCAGGGAACAGTCATTCTTTAAATAGACTTTATTAAAATTACAAGAGGAATTTAAATTTTTAAAAAAAAAATTAAAAATCACCTTGTCATGTGCCAGAAAACATTTCGAAAAATGTGTTCCTGTCTTTGAGTCAGGGATTTCAGATTGAAATTTCTACATTTTTTTTTTCATAGTTTTATGTAGAATTGTTCTAGATTTCCCCACCATATGATGCTGTGAATGGTACAGTCCGATGATTATCAAACCAGAACGGCCCTTTCGGTCATACCACTTTTTATCATGCACTTCATAAAAAAATAATTAAGAGTGTGACAAAATTGTGCATTATGGGAAGATAACGTACCATTCTGGATTGTTGAAAATCATTGTAAACACAGTCAATGTATGCTTTCTGACAGTGTACTGTAGAGTACAAAAGGTGGTTAAATTATGGATTGTAACACAAATTAAGAGCTATTTAATTTACAATCAATTGTGATTGTGGTACACTGCCTCTTTAATATATGGTTTATATACACTGTTGTTTAAATCATAAAAATAACCCGTCGTAATAACATTGCACTAACACTGGTGTTGTTAAGATCAATAATGTACCATGGACAGTGTTCTAAGAGTACGAGAAAATGCACTTAAATTAATTAATGCATCATGCTCGAACTAGGAGTCACATCGGTATAGATCTGTCATGTGATCAAGTCAAGGGTTTCATTGTTTGAATTCTTCTGAATATTATATATATATATATTTCCTTTAGCTGCTTTTTATAAATGAAGGAATCTTGCTTTGTCATGTGACAAATACATACCAGAGCTGCAAATAAAATAAACTGAATAATGCCTTCTGCTGTCAGGATACCAGTCCTTTCAGATTTTACATTTCTTACTTGAACATGCTGCAGCAAGTTATCATTTTTAGAAACAGTAAAACAAATCATAAAAGCCCTTTGAACAAACCATGGTAATGTGTAATTAGCCTTTTAAAAAGCACATTTGTATGCAGATTTGTCACTGTGGTTTTCTTGCATCAGTTGCCAGCAACAGAAAGAGCACTGCAGTAAAACGTGGCTGAGCTTACCATCTGTGCTTTAAAGTCAGTTGTCTGGCAGCAACTGTAGACAATCATACTAAGCCTCTTCATCCTGGAAAATCTCATTTGAAAAGTGGAAGTGTGGCGGTGCTCCATGACTGTCATCTGAGCTAACAATATATCACTTACAGTAAGGCACACAACCTCAGGACACAACACGAGCATCTGAGTGCCATCAGAGCACCACAAGAAGAATGTGCTGTCAAGGCAGAGTGCAGTAGAGAATGGACTCTGACAAGTGGGTGCTGGAGCCTTCCGTCCTGGTGCAAATCATTTGCCAGTTTTGAAATAACAAAAAATAATAATAATAATATTAAAATTTTAAAAACCCTCAAAAAGAGAAAACTTAAGTACCTAAAAACGAAATGGTTTAGCATCAGTTTTGGTTATTTTGTCCAATTATCTTCTACAACAAAGTTGACTCCCAAAAGATCCTATACATGTGAATGATTTAGAGGCTCTGTCAATGGCAGTGCAATCAGTTGCTGTGTCATGCATTAGACATTTGGTGGGATGGAGCACAGGCAGAAATCAAACTTGTGTTAATCAACAGAAGATCACATAAATCTCCACTTTACAGACCCGCCTTCCAAACTGCCTTTATTTCACTAGGGGTTGCTTGACTTGTAGGGTGCGCTGTAGCATGATGAGGAGAAACAATCTCTGGAATCCCCCGAGAAAACCAGCTAACTGCCACTCTCTGACTGTAGGACTCACCCTGTACACCACACAACCACGCTTTTTACCAGGTGAGCCACTCGGGGACACTGCGTTAAAATATTTTTAAAACGTTTTTACCTAATTGAAGCATTTATGCTTACTTCATATTGTTCCACTGCAAATGTTCTCAAAGTTGATCATCAGGTCCACATACAGTACACCCTCGCTATAACACCCTTCATTATAACAAACCTTCAGCGATAACAAACCTGGCCCCTGGCCCCAAATTAATAAAACCAAAAAGGATCATATAAAACAAACGCGGTCATCATCCCGGTCTGTACGCACGGGATGCCACCTCCGCAGTGAAGTCAACTCTTTTGTCTTAAGAAGCGTGCGCTGTGTAACTGCCTCCAAAACGAAAATCATTTTATGTTGCAACAACACTGGAAACGATCGTTTTGAAAGAAAAGGAGTAACGCAGGCATATCTCGTGTGAATATAGGTTGTCAAAAAGCACTCTGTTTTTTGGCTTGTTCAGCAATCAAGCGGCAAAGCAAAATTGATTAAAGAAAAAAAAAACAACACAAAACTTCCGGATCTGATTAACTTTTCATGTCGGGTTGATTTGGAATAAAAGCTCAGTTTGGAATTCTGTATGTTGGATTAAGATATGCTGCACTTTGAAATGAATCATGTCAGATTGATTTTGAATAAAAGTTTAGCTTCAATTTGGTATTTTGCTGCGTTTTAATTCTTTAACAAATTGGATAAAGCAAAGGCAAAATACTGCATACATGAAAAGAACAGCTACATGTAATTCTACTCTTATTCACAATATCATCTCATTAACTTACCGTAAAAATCATTTTATAGGTTGCACCGTGTAAAAGTCTCACCCCTTTTGAGACCATGTTTAGGAAAACACTGTTTGTGTTAAAATAGCTTTTTTACAATAGATTTTTTTTCTTACATGCGCAACACTGATAAATAAAGAAAGATACACAGGTTTAGTTTCGAAATAACCCTTATTTTCAACATGTTATTCCATTAAAACATTTTACAGTGTTTTTGTTTTAGTTAAACTGCTAGAAACTATTCCATTTTTCAAGTAAATTTAAATGCATTGTCAAAATACATCAAATATAGATATTGTAGCAATCTGTGCATTTGTGTTTATGTACTGTATTCCGTCTGTTTGTGTTTGCATGTTGTGTGTTATTCCTTCCCGCTGTATTCCACCATTGCTTGTTTACCTTTTGTGTGTGTGTTCCCGTAACATAGACAATAGTTCCAGCTGCACTGGCTTTTACAAATTTAGAAGAAAATGTATTAAACAGTGCTGCTTGCATCAATTAAATAAAAAAGCAAAACAATAAACTAAACAGCGCACCATCTAATAACCAGTAAACAAAGCATCTAAGTGTTGCATACGGTGCAGTTCAATTGTATTACATTTCCAGCTGTAAAAATACATTAATTTTGTTAATCAGAACCATACACATACTTTACAAGTGTACCACTGCCACATACTTTACAAGTGTACAACTGCATTGCACTGACATGTAGAACAAGTTACAGTATTTTATGTATTAAAGTCATTCAAAGTACTCCATTCAAACAGTGTTTTCCATAAACACGTTCCTGCTCAATCAGCTCGTTTTCTTTTGCCATATTTAAGTTTGTCTTTGTTTCGTCTCCAGTCGTGTACTGTTTTTCAGCACTGCATTTCGCAAATTCAACAACGCAATTTCAAACCTGTTGTGTAGCATTTTCGTTTTTGTCTGACAGTCCTACTTTATCCAGTGTTAACTGAGCCTTTGGCTTCTGTCACACCAGTCTCAAAAAGCATTGCACTTACAACAAACTCAAACTTGATAAATGTACTTGGCTTTCTAACCAATAGCTGTTTGCTACGGATCCCAGGTGCGAGTTTAGTCTGGATGTTGACAAACCAATGGCTCGGGAGGGTGGGAATAAGGAAATTCATAGAGATTGACAGCTAGTGTTAACAGAGAAGCAGTACAGCTGTGACGTTTTCAGTCTGAAAGAGTCTGAAAGGTTACATTTAACATTCAAAGTGACTTAGGGTATTGAGAGTAACAAATTAAAACTTTTAATTAAAACTTGATTTATTGAGCTGATAAAGGGTTTAAAATGATGTATTAATTTAGCACACACATCCGTAACTGCATAGAATGCACAAAATATCGAGTTTAAAGTTTATTTTAAGTTTTCTTATTTTCCGACCACAAGATGTATTAAAAACACATTGAGAATGTTAACAAGCATTAAATATGCACCTTTGTTTGCTTGTACAGTGACCTATGTCACATGAGGATTGTGAACCTCAATTCTTTCTTTTATGTTTATTCCTGCAGAATAAATATTTATTCTATGCCAGACTACAAGTGTGGTTATTCAGGTGGTGTTGGGGCTAGACAGTAGAGCAGAGCCACCTTCTCCAGTGAGTGAGAGGGACAGGAACCAAGAGTGTCACATGAGCCATAATAACCGTGGCTGTAGTAATCCCATTGTGGCAGTGGTACAGTAGTTTAATATCAGACACACTGGCGCATACGTAGCACCGGTGTATTAGTTGCGCCCCCCCTCCTCTTTTTAATGGCCCAGCAAAAATGTCAAGAAAAATACTTATACCACGGTTTTTACGGTACTCCAGCAGTTTGTCTTTCATTTTGAGTGTCCTTTCGGTATAACAAACCCCTCGATATAACAAACAAAAGGCTTGGACCCCAACAGGTTAGTTATAGCGAGGGTTATAGCGAGCTGCATTTAAGCATACCTGTCTTCAGTTTTTTAGCAAGAATAGTGTGATCATCTTAACTGTTTTTTTGTAATGGAATCTATGAAATCTGTACAAGAATGAGGTTCTTTATCATCTTTGAAGGTGTACCAGCACATAAGCTCATATCTCTTATCTGCATCATTGTACATTAACACTAAAGTATCTAGAGGTTTCTATAGCATGATCCTATAATAGAAAATGTTAATCTTTTAATGTAATTCTGAACTAAATGACTAAATTAGGTCATTTCATCAGATGTACAGTACATAGATTAGGATAGCAACCATCAAACAATCAGTAAACATAGATATCAATAAACATAGTAAATATTATTTGTTGAATAAAAAAAATATATATATATATATATATATATATATATATATATATATATATATATATATATATATATAGCTCATAACATGAACAATTGTAAAGCTCAATTTTGAAATTTAACCATTCAAAACACACTGTAGATCAGGGGTGAGCAACCTAAGTAACCTTATAACACAGCTTACTGCTGTTTTTTGTCATTTGTTCTGACCTGATTTATCCACTTTTTAATATAAAAAACAGCCTTTGTTTGCTTGCATTTCTTATTTTAGAGCTTATAGAATATGGGGCTGCAAGTTGGCCCTTGCATCAGGGTCACAGGCTGTAGATACACACTGCAGTGCTTTCCTTTAATAGTCAAACTGACTTATGCTCAGATTTCAGTAAGGGTATAATTTTGATGTGGAAAAACAATACATTTAGCTGATAAAAGGATCCCCTGCGGTATATATTTTTTTATAAATGTTTTCTTTATTATTGTTTTTTTTTTTCTAGTTATTGGCTCTCTGGTGTGTTTTATAGATTCTCTGAATGCTTTTCAAAATCCCCAAAGTTTAGCTTTTTCATGCTTATAAATGTAATAGCAATTCTCAGAATTACAGCCAATATAATCTTGAAAATTATTTGGATTTATGCTACAGATCAATTAAATCACATTCAATTAACAGGTACCATTAATAAGCCTCACCCTTTAACACCCTTTTCTTTCCGACACCTCAGAATGTCCAGTTCTTATCATGTTGTTGATTATGGAAATGTTCAGGTTTCCAAAGACTTAAAAGGCACTCAAAAGCTGGATATTGGATAAGCAAACATGTATTATCCTGTGATTTTACAATGCTTTCATGGGGCCATCCCCCCGGAGATTGCAACCTCGGTGTCAATATTCTTATATAACTATTTGTTCAAACTAATTCTAATTCTCTTTCAACAATATTCACAATGTTCTACTTCAGATTCTTGTTTGAGAGGTCTAAAGTCTTCATTGCAATGATTTAAGAGTGTAAATACAAACGTTTTGACAATTAAATCCCCTATATAATTTTATTACGTTTATTATCCTGGACTTTATCATATCCCTTCAGTCCTGATTTTTAAATTTTTTTTTAAATGCAACCCCATGAATAACATTAACACATTTGTGGCCTTGATTCTAGAAATGCTGAAATAAGATCCATGATATTTAATATCTTTAAGTTCCAATATTGTTCTTGGCAAACTGATTTAACTGTTATTATAACAGGTTTTTGGTTGTGTTATGGTAATTCATATTTCTACAGAGTAGTGCCCTTCTTATAATTAACAATCAGCTATCAAAGTAACAATAAAAAGCTTTATGACTGATCACTGCTTTTGTACTGCAATATCAATCTGTCTTAACACTGCCAAATAAGCTTAGTGAAGCCAGGTTTCAAAAGGAATACATGTTATAGCTAGACCTATAGTAACAGTTAAAGAAATAGTTAGAGATCTGGACTCTTGACCGGAGGGTCACGGGTTCAATCCCAGGTGGGGGGACACTGCTGCTGTACCCTTGAGCAAGGTACTTTACCTAGATTGCTCCAGTAAAAACCCAACTGTATAAATGAGTAATTGTATGTAAAAATAATGTGATATCTTGTAACAATTGTAAGTCGCCCTGGATAAGGGCGTCTGCTAAGAAATAAATAAATAATAATACCCACTGGGTTAACCAAAACCAGTATGTATTAGGTAGTTTCACCTGATCCATCACAGCGTGTAAGTACCATGTTCCGCACTAATGGTCTGCAATGAGGTGGTAGTGGCTTATTGTCTGATAGAGGGAAGAGGGCTTTCATCTCTTAGGCCCAAGTTCAAATATTACCTTATCTGCAACTGCCATGCCATAATTTCACCTCAGATGTTTGGGATCTAAGTGAACATTGACCGCAGAGGTCCCCTGTTATAAACCCACCATGCAGTGAACAAAATAAGCGCCCTTTTGATATAATTAGCTCAAAAAGACCAAAAGAGTGCTTGGATAAAGTGGAGAAAAATATCAATGTAAAGGCAGTGGAGGAAGCTATAAATAGGTATTAGAAAGTGATTGGGCGATTTCCTTTAATCTGATTGGTCAATATGAAGTCCTTAATCTCTGGTAAAGGACCTTGAATGTTATCGTTCAAACTATGTTTAAATCACTGTTCCAAATCAATCCACTGGAAAATAGGTAAACAGAGTTCATTTGTGTATTTTACCTTTTTTCTGAATGTTGTCTGTCAATGTAGACAAAGTCTGCTTCCTCGCTGTCCTATACGTTCAATCTATTTAAAATTTAGTATAGCAAATAAAATAAAATCAAGAATAGTGTTTGCTGTCAGCGGCAACACAGTAACCACAATAGCAACTAGTCTCCGGTTTGAATGACTGGGTCGGGGTACAACCCGCCCCTGTGTGTATTTTGTGTTTATACTGTGCACCGCTGTAATATTATTTTAATGCATGTATTTGGGCACTGTTGTTTTAGGTCTGCAGGGAAGGGTTAATTGTCTTCCCTGCCAAATCACTTCACATGTAGAACGTGCCTGAGCCCAACTGAATGATTAACAAGCAATTGAGCTCAGGCACAGCTGTATAAAAGAGGCAAGAATCTCTGTCTTACTTGTTTGTTCAGTGCTTGTTTGGTTTAATGTCTGTCTGTTTTGGCCACCGTGCCGTTTGCTTTTGAAATGTGTTTTGTTTTCTGTTTAAATGTTTGATTTATTATTAACCCTTTGCGGTCCTATGTCAGACCTGGTCCGACATTGCAATTTTCCCTTTCCAGTCCAATGTCGGGCCTTGTCCGACATCAAAAGATGTAAAAAACAGGTCTCTAGTCGTTTTTTCTCCGGAAAAGCTGAGAAAACCATTCAATGGCGATAGAGAGAGCCGAGAGAAGCCGAAAAAAAAAATTAAAAAAGGGGCATATCTCATGAATACAGATAGCCCCGATGCCACATAGATAACACGGACATAAACAAAGACAGCTGCTTCTGCATCCAGCGCTCAAAGAATATCACAGACATTTGCAGAGCTTTTTTTAGATGTTATAGTAATAAAATAATGACTTGGATCGCATTATTGAGGAGTTTGGTGATGAAACGAGTGATCAGGAGATGATTTATCGGTATGTACTACTATTAAGAGGTATGTGAAAAATATAGTGAACAAGGGGTGGGGCGGGGCTGGAGATGCAGTACTGAGTGTCCTGTTGATATGTAGTGCCTTTTAAACCTGTTTTACTGTGAAAAATACTTTTAAACAGCTCGTCTAAAATAAACTGCACGTGTGAAAATAAATTGGTCCTGACGCGCTGAATAAATGGACCGCAAAGGGTTAAATCAGCGCTTCATCCCGCAGTCCTGTGTCTGTCTATTTCCTGGTCTGACATATGGTGTCAAGAAGTGGGAAACAGCGCCTCCACGGACGCAGGCCAGGGAAGTACTGCAGGTAATTTTGGGAGAACAGTTTTAAAAAAAAATTTTACGTGATTTTTGAAAAAGGACTGGAGAAAATGGAGAAAGGTCTGTGGTGTCTACACTGCGAAGTGGTGGAACATTACACCGATGAATGCTCCTTTCGGGCGGAAGGAGAAAACAACCTGGAGAGGTGGTTGGTTCACTTGAAGAGAGAGGGGGTTCCATGGTGCAAGGTGTACAGTGTATGGGCATGTCAGAGATGGGTGCCCATACGAAAACCTGGGAGGCCCGCGGATGGGGTGAGGTGGAGTCAGCAGAGTACTGGTTCCTCCGGGAAAAAAACTCAACCCAAGCCATCTGCCCAAAAGAGGAAGAAGGGGAGGAGCGGTCGTCCCGAAAGGAAGACGAAGGAGCCCGAGCATCCAGCGCCCATGAGGGGGGAGCACGAGTGTCCAACACCCTTGAGGGATATATGGGACTGGCTGCTGGACTCTGAGGACCTCCTGATGGCGATCAACCTGCTGTGGACCAGAGATGGGGAGCAATTGGAAGCCTGGGAGTATGCAACTACCTGGCTGCAGATATAGGATCCCCAATAACAACTAAAGAAATACATATAACAATATTCAGCCTTGCATTGTCCCTACAGAATTTGGATTTGTGTATTTTTTATTATTATTATTATTATTATTATTATTATTATTATTATATTATGTAACGGGAAATGTGGGGGACAGAAACATTTAAATATCCCTCAAGTATTTTAATATTAATTAGGATGTTTGCATTCGGAAGGATTTCTCTGCCTAAAAGAAAACTAGACGTAAACCCAAATTACCTGAAAAGGTACTACCAAAACAGCATGAGAAAAAAGGGAGACTTATTTAAATTTTTCCATGGAAACCCCACTGATAAGGACACAAATCAGTCTGTGAATCAGATGTGAATGCTTAATTGACAATTGTTACTATATTTACGAACATTAATCAGGTGCTTGAGAATTAGACTTTAATTAACCTTTCAAAATTCTGTGAAAAACTAAAATATACAAATAGTTTAAGAATCAGCCTGTGACAGGGCAGAGTTTTGTGGCTGGCATCCATCTTTGGCTCAGCTGTAGAGGAACAGCCTGGGGCCAAGATGGCTGATTTTGCACAGCCACTTAAATGTTTAATTGTTAAATTGATCATTATTTTATTAGGTAATTGATTGTCCAATCATCCCTGGCCACACCCTACATCTATCTATCTATCTATCTGTTGTGCTTGCTGCCCTGCACCGGAATAGCTGTAGCTTGGGTGTCGTTTTGGGGGTTTATTTGAAGGGTTTGTTGAATGCAAGAGTTTTGTTTAAACCTTGTTATAATAGTGCACCAAGGCACTTTAACCGAAGTTTCGTGTCTGGGTTTGCTATTGCTGTCGCTGACAAGTCTTGACCGCCGCCCCTCATACAAAAGCCAAAATTATTTTAAATTAAAGTAGGATCATATTAATAGCAAATTTTAGTACTTCTCAAAAGCATACCTTCATACAGCTGCTCTGTTCAGTAAATAAATAGTCCTTAAGCTTTATTACCTTGTCTGATTTGATACATTTACCTGTTTCCACTACTGAAACCCCCGTATATGTGTATTTGTTACAGTGTATTGAGACATTGTTATTCCCCTGGCTGGAGATGTGCGCTTTGAGCAGTTTCTTCCACCTACTCATTTCTTCTAGTGCTTTCTCCTTGCTGTCATGCTACCCCACTGCTCATGCATTATCACTGTAGCAGAAAACACAGTTATATATTTAAAGAAACAAACCCTCTACCCACAGTGTTTCACTCTTTCGCCACCATATTTTCCAGTTAATTTACCATGACAACTAAACGTGATATT